>LPNX010104512.1:225981-334333 GCA_001517045.1 Pseudotsuga menziesii | reverse complement strand
GGAGGAGTTGTGGACTGTGGTGACAGTGGTCCCCAGCTCTAACTTGCCCCCAAGGACACACAAAGCGGGTTGGAGACTTTCCCGCGTCATAAAGTGTGTATTAGGCGGCAACACGGCCTATGACCCATCTTCAACGATTGTGCCATCTTCTATTCCTGACTTTTCTGCTAATGCTCCTATTCTGGTTTCTCTTAGATGATGATAGTTAGGATGAAAATCCACCTCCACCTGCTCACCTTCTTCCAATTGGGTCCGTTGAACATGAACCTGCACTAGCACCACAGCTCCCAAGATGGGTCCATACAACACAAGAAGTAGCCGGTGATCTTGTTGGTGACCCTTCAGATCAGCGTCTTACACATTCACAATTCCAGCAAACCCCTTCACTTTTGGCTCAAGTTATACCACAACATTTTCTAGATAACGCAAAGTGGGTGGGATCCTGATAGCATGCCAGCAAGATCCAATTGATCGAATGGGAACATGCGCAAGTCTTCTAACATAATGGGAAAATGAAGCTAAGAATATGTGATGGGTAAGCCTATTAGTTATGGCATAAGTAGTAGCATAGGCTATTTGTTCACCAGTGCTTGAATGAACTGATGTCATAGTTGAAGATAAAACATAATATAGGTATGCATTAGAATTTGGATAGATCAATGTTAGTGTTAAAGAAGACCATCCCCATCTGCTAGCATAAAGTAGCCAAAGCTTATAAAATGATGGACTAGGCAATTTATCAAGACATGATCTTTACAAGAAAAATGATTCAGTGATAAAAAGGACTTAAGGACCTAGCCTCTCTCCTATGCAATGTATTTGTGTAATGGTTCTTGTCAAGTATTTATGCAGTATTTACTATTTATTTTCTGTTCTTATACTATTATCAAATTAGTAATTTGTTTATGAAATCAACAGTTTTCTCATATGGATTCAAAGACAGATCTTATCTAACTACTTTCACTGCATTTGAGAATCTATAGAATCAGTGCACTGTAAAAGCAGAAATCAGTGAATAATTGGTTTGGAATGTAGGAAACAACAGCGATCGGTAGCCTGATTGAGCTAATATATACTGCAAGTGTTTTAAATTTTAATAACTATAAGGCTAAGTTGCACGAAACATGGAAACGTGTACAAGTTTCGGAAATGGAAACGCTTGGAAATGTGGCCCCCCCAAAATGGGTACGTCAGGGAACCAGGAAACACGGTATATATATTTATATATAGCTTTTTTAATAACACATTATCTCAAAATAAAATAAGAATGAGAGGTTAATTTGTAGGTAGGTTTAGAAACAATTCAGAGGTTAATTTGTTTTCATTTTCCATAAACCAGGGTGTTTTATATTTCCTACTGGTTCTAGGCTGTTCATGGGCCCATGGAGGTTTCCCAGAAGTTTCTGAGTTTCCGCAAGTTTCCATAGGTGGAAATTTTAGGAGTTTCGTGCAACATAGTTCTAAGGAGAAACAATCAACACATTCATGTCTATTTCATAGGATAGAAGCAATGAAATTATACTACTGACATTCATTCAATTTACATCCTTTGAGTTAGATTTTTATTCTTTATGATGGCATGCATTCCATGCTCCTTCCTAGGATTGCAAATGCAAGAATAATTCCTTGATGTAACAAGTGACAGTAACCTCAAGCATCAAGAAATAATGAATATGTTTTCAAAATGTGCTTCAGAACAAAAAAAGTTATCATCTAGTAATTCAAATGAAAGAATGCTTAAGACCATACAAATTGTTGTTGTCCACGAATTCCCAGGTCATCTATCAACTTCCTAACTTCTGGTTCAGTCTCTGTCTGCAGGTACAACAAAATGAACATCAAAAAAACTTTCTTGACTAAAAAGACTAGAGATATCAAAGTCAATGACGTACGTCATTTGGCTCATGAGTCATATCTATCCAATTTGGCCCAAATGGGCTAAAGATTCTACATAAAATGATGAAGGCTGTTTAAGCATAGTAATAAATTTGAAGTATATATTTCCGAACATATTGAAATAGAAACACACCAACAAACCATAATTGTGAAGTTCCTTCTTAAAACTATAGGCTGGGATCATTGATTCTATTGCAGAATGATTTAGTAATTAAAATCATTTCTTAAATTATTTCTACTGCAGAATGATTTAGTAATTAAAATGCACCATTTTATTTGCTTACCATGGTATTAGCTCCTTTCTCCCAAATGAGGCCATTCTGAGCAACACTCTTTATTTTACCTCCAGTGGTTCCATCAGCTTCAAAGACTGTAACTGCCAAACCCTGAGACTTCAATCTATATGCTGCAGCAAGCCCACTTCATACAATTTCAAAAATCAGAACGGAGTCAATAGAGAGCTCTGTGAAGTTCCCTGTTGCTGAACTCCACACTAGAAACAAGGTCCCAAAGAAAAATTGAAGTATGTAATCAAAGAATCATAGAGATCAACTTAAGTCTCATACTACCATCCATGAACAACAAAACCACCCTCAGTTGTTTTAACAAACATGATATACAAGCAATAAAGAAGATTCTTATTTTTTATGGGGGGTCTGGAATAGAAATATTACAACAACTAATGTTCAGTTAACAAGACCACGCTTAGTTGTTTCCACAAATGTATTATACAAAAAATAACGATTTTTACTTTTACTGTGGGGAGTCTGGAATAGAACTATTAAAACACCTAATGTTCAGTTAATAGATGTAACTGAAAGAGTGTGACTCTTCATATGACAAATTTCATCAAATCATATACACACAGGCTACCCCCTTGCCCCCTATTTGTATGTCCTAGCTGCAGATGCCCTAGGGCACCTCCTTGATGCAGATAGAATGCAGGACTCCAATGATGGGGCCGGGCACTTCAATCATCAATGTCTATATGTGCTTTGCTCTATGTCTGGGGCTGCTGTAATTCATAACAAATCAATTTTTTGGCTGATTAGGACAAAGGAGAAGCTGGAATAGCTCGGTCATCCTTGGCAGCATATGAGGTATGCAGAAAATATTAGATATCTTGGGGTCCCATTTGTTGTTAATGTATCTCTTGGCTCCATGTGGAAGTGGCACCTCCAAAAGTTGCAGTGCAAAATTCATACTTGGAAGTACAGGAATCTTCCATTTGCAGGGAAACTCAGAGTTATTAGAAAATCCTCTAGGCTGATCATGTCTACTATACATCTTGATGGTCTCCTTCAAACCCCCAATTTATCTGCTTGGACAGACTTCTAAGAGGATTTGTGTGGTCTAAGTATGGGTATGATAGATCCCTTCCCATGGTTTGCCCAACAGGAGGGAGGGTAGGACCTGATTGACATAAGTCTACAAGGTGTTATCTAGTCAGTTAATGGATTGTTCGATGTTTTTCTGGTGATGAATCATGGAAAGTGCTAGTCATGCATATGATTCCATGAGAGACATAAAAATGGGATTTGAGGGCCATTTAAGAATTGTGATGTGATTAGTACACAAGTGAAGACTCATATCATGTCTTTCCCTAAGTTGCATGGTTCAGGTTCGAGTTTGGGTTCGACAATGATTAGGTTTGGTTCAATTTCAAATTTTACACAAGGTTTGGATGAGGTTCCTGTTGTGCCAGACTTTGTGGGGGACCCCTATAGATATAGAAACCTATTTTTGCAAAATTCCCAGAGAATGGGAGTCCATCTACGCTGCTCTTGGGCTCCCCTGTGATGTGAATGTGGTTACATTTTATGGATGATCAAAGGAGGATATACTATGTGCCATGTTGTGATAATGATGATGATGATGTATACTTTATAAAGGTTTGAACAACAATGCTTTGTGACTGTCTGATGAGTATAGCGAGCAGTATCAACCCTAAGGTTGAATAGGGTGAAAATGTGTGGTTTGTATTTAAAAAGTCACCAAGGTTACCCTTGGTATTATTAAGAGCTCTTACCCACTCCCTTGGGTCCACCTTTGGCTTCATCCATCCTCCATGTCTCACTACATCATAAATTGGTTTGCAACCTTTGGTAAAAACTTGACCAATGGATTCTTGACCTTCCCCCCCTATGTTTCTTTCATTAGGAAAGCTTCCCAGTTTTCCCATGGTGTATCGGGATAGATCAATTGTAGCAATGAATCCTGGGAGATTATGGGTCTTCTTTATTTTCACTATACAAGGCCCTCTCATACAGTAGGATTTGTCAAGTGATCAATGCTATTCCCAAGGTCTTATCCAAGTTATCCTATGTTAAAAGTTAAATAAGGTGGCAGTTGGTAGGGTAGATCTTCCTTGAATTAAGAGGTTAAGCCTACTCGCTATAAAAAGGCATTATTGTGGCAAACTCCATTGGGGCTATGGACGCTTGTTGGCCGCAGAGCTAAGGTCGTGTCATTATCTGGGATCCACAAGGCTATCTAGAGTCGGTACCCTCCAATTGGCATCCTAAGCAAATGAAATGCGATATCAAATGAATAAAGCCAATATGCTATAAATGCAAAATCTAAAGGAAATGGCAATGTTAAATGCAAATAAATGTAAAGGTGGCTTGATAATGTCCTACTAAAATGGTAACTCACTATTTCTGACTCCCTCTGTCATACACATCCCTAGTGTTTGTCTGAATGATGAAGAACATAGAGCTTTCTCTTGTTCCCCCTTGTCTAAGCCATATGAAAATCACTTAACTAACCTCAGTTGACTATCTAAATTTTACCCCCATTGGAGAAAAGAGCCCTTCTTAATGCCTTGGTGTCATTTTTGATGTTGGTTATTGGATAACCCATTCATCCCAAGAACCCGTTTGAAGATATCTTCATGGTCAGTGTATCATCATGCCATGCATGATTAGTTATGTGATGAGTCAATTGTTGAGAAATACTATGCATCTTTTATTAGTCCAACATGGACACTCTGTTGTTGGTCTATCAGTGACATATTATACAGGTATACATTATTCAAGCCTATTATTGTTGGATCTCAGCATTTCAATACCAGTTCTTAGTGCTTCTGGGTGGAATGCCATAACTTAAGTTGCACTTGGTATATTTGTATTCTAAGGACATTTTTGCATACCTATTTGGCCCTTTATCTAGACAAGTGCCATAAAAATGATCATATTTTCCATAGAGCAATCAGCTTGAAAAAGGTGGTGGGGATTCACTAGTGGATACAAGTCATATTTTTTCATGGATGCGCTTTTGACGTCAAAACTCAGTATTTTTTCGATCTAAGAGATGTTCTACATTCCTCTTGGAAAGCATTTCCATCTCATCTACTTGCATGTTAAAACACCCTCGCCAGTTGGGCTAGATCTGGACCAAAAGTTACAGTTCGTCAATAGACAGCCTGCTAATTTTCAAGATCGTGCATGGAAAGCTTGCACTCAACTCCATGATAGTGTTTTGGCCTTTTTGGGAGCATTATGTGTTCTACTATACATATCTAGTTTTAGTTGGCCAACGTTGGTACTTTATACAGGTTTTCCAGGTGCACAGGGGCAAAACAAACTTACATTTGCTCAATTTTAATTAATTATGGTCTAGACTTCGGTTTTAATTAAAAATTCCTAAGTTTGGTCTAATTAATTGATATAAAAAAAAATTAAAAAGTGCATTGGAGCTTCTATTTTCACTTTGAAGTTGCACTTTTTAATTATTTGGGAAATTAATTAAAATGTTCATAAGTAATTTTAATAAATTTGAGCATGGCACACATGTGGAGGCTAAATATAATATTTTATTCACAAGCCTCAAAGAAAGATTGAAAGGCCAAGATCAAAAAGTCAACAAAGGATTATAGGTAAATTGTGTCTTTGGGACGGAATGGCGAAGCGGCTCTCTAAACCGCAGCTAGGGTTTCCCTAACCGCCGCCTCCCTTGCTACGCAAAGCCAAGCTCTAGCTGGACCGTTGGCTGTCGCGCCTCCTCATGCCTCAGCGTGGGATTCCCTTTGGCTGCCGCTTCTCCTCGTGGTTTCAACGTGGAGTTCTCTCAAGAAATGGGCTCTCATGCCCAGCTCGCCGCCTTCAAGGCCCTTGTTCAAGCTGCTGCTCCTCAGGTAGCTCCACACACTTCATCCAAGTTCGTGAAAAAGATGGACGAGATCCCTTCTCTGGAGCTCTCTCCTATGAATCCATGCCAAAAAGCTCTCATCCTCTCTGAGCAAGCCCTCATTGTTAAGTTCACAGGGTTGTGGCCCAACCCTAAGGCAATGGAGCTCTGGATCGCAGAACATTGGAACCCTCTTCTGCAAGGACAGGTCTCTCTCTTTGCAGCTGGACAAGGGTTTTTTGTATTCCTGTTCTCAAATAAAGAAGAAAGAGACCTAGTCTTTCGTTCGGGCCCTTTCTTCATGGGCTCGAGAGGTCTGTTCTTAGCCCCATGGTCTTTGGGGTTTAACCCAGAAGTAGAGATCACTGCCGCTCCAGTCTGGGTAAGACTCCCTAACCTCCCTCTTCATCTTTGGGGGAAAAGCACTCCGGTAGACATTGGCAATAAGCTAGGTCGCTATCTAGATACTGCAGAACCAAAAGGGGGTCAGTACAAATGTGCCCGTATCTGCATAGAGGTGAATCTAGAAAAAGGGCTCCCGAAGGCCCTAAAGGTCACATTAGGAGAATGGAGTCACATTCAAGATCTAGATTATGAGCAGATCCCTTTCAGATGCAACTTATGTCATGTATACGGCCACTTTGCCAAAAGCTGCCCCAAGCTTGCAGAACCACAGAAACCAGCAAATATCCCAGCTTCCAAAGATACAGAGTTCCAGACGGTTACTAATCGACGCCATCCTCCCCGGCAAAAGGAGCCTCAAGCGTCTCAGCACAAGGTTTCTCCTCAAGATCATTCTCCTCTTGCAGATACTCCATGGCCGAAAAATAAGAAATAGTTTTTAAGTTCTCCAAGAAGATGAAGCACAAGAACCTGAAGCTCCAGTTGTCCCGGAGTAGGGCATCCCTGGTCCCCTTGGCTCCTTGGAGGCACCTAAACAAGCTTCTCCAAAACCTGCTTCTTCAGGTTCTAAGAAAGATCCCAACGCTTTGGTTCACGAGACCCCAGCCCAGGCAAGATTGGCATCCTCGGTCCCTTCGCCAGAGGGAACCTCTGAATCCGAAGACTTTTCAGCTCCTTCTCCTCCCCTCACCAGAGGACGAAAGACAAATAAAGAACGTAGAGAAAAGGAAGCAGCCTCAAACATCAGCTCGGGCTCCCAAAAGAAATTGGATCCTTTCATTAGGGGGCATTCCTCTCTGCCTATTTAATGTTTTGTTTCTGTATTCTTCTCTGCTCACAATTCGTGAGAGTCTACTCTTGCAAGCAATCTTCTTCTCGGAATAGCATCAGAAGCATTTGGGATTCACTTCTCAAAGCACTCATAAGAAGGCTGATTGTTTTGATAGAGGTCATCAGCCTTCTTTTTCTGAATTCCCCTTTGTACGCCTGGCTAAGCTACAACCATTTTAAATCAATCCAAATTTTCCAGTTTCTGTCAAAAAAAAAAGTCAACAAAGGATTAAAACACAACCATTGATCTTCATCATTTCACATGGATCAACTCACTTGGCCCTTGGGGCCACATGTGTGAATAAAAAGAGGAAGTCTTTAGGGCATAAAGTGGGATAAAAAAATTCAGCACATGTTATTTTGATCTTGCCCCATGGTATTTGGGCATATTTTATTGTTTATCCTACTTAAAGAAGGGATGTGCCCCATTTGAACCAATTACTTCAACATATTTTATTATTTTTGAGATTTAGATCTAGATATTAGCCATTGAGGCTAGGGTTTCTTGAGATTATCCAATGTAAAAAATTATATTTTATTGTAACCACCATTTGACACTTAATGAACCTAAGGTGCCCTCCTTATGCTATAAAAAAAGAGGTATTAGCCTTAGCAAAATATCAAAGAATTTTCTGGAGAATAAAATTTTCAACTTTTCTAGGCTAGTACTTGGTGCATGTTGGAGAAGTTTATTGGTATCTTATGGATATACTCAAGCTTTTGGTTGTGCTTATGTAAAATTCCATGGAGGTAACATTTGATATTCTATTTGGTTGAAGGATAATTAAAAATAGGAATGTGATTGATGGTTTTCCTCCTCTATTCCATTTATAGGTTTGAATCTCTAAGCTGCGGGGAATCGCTCCTCCCCCTAACGAATCGTTCCTGATTCGCGCATCAGGAGGAATCGCTCCCGAAATCGCGATTCCTCCCAGGAACGATTTTCGGAATCGCAATTCCTACCCAAAAAAAACGCTCCCTGACATTTAGGAATTGTTGAGGGAATCGATTCGGAATCGATGCTCCTGGAGCGATTCCTGAGCCAAAAAAACGCTCCCGAAATCGCTCCCTAACCAATTCCGCGTGATGGGAAAAAAAAAATTCTCATCTTTTTTTTGGAAAAAAAAATGTTTTTAATGGTTGCCTAGAGTTTAATTAGTGTTTATAAACATTATTGGCCTCTATTTGGACTCATTCTATTCCTCATTTGCTTGTTTTCATTTTTCTTGCTAGGGCTTTGAGTGGCTTTGCTAGTTGTTTGAGAGCAAATGTGTAAGAGCTTGGAAGGGAGATTGAAAGCTTCTATTTGTGAGAGCTTGGAAGGAAGATTGAAGGCTTCCATAGAGGCATTCAACCATCCTTGAAGAGCTAAAGAGGTAGGCTCTAAAAACCCAATCTTTGTTTGTTTTTGAAAAAAATATTTCACTATGTTAAAATTTTAAATCTTGTATGTGTTTTTTTCCTACCCTTTCCAATTTCTTCTTCTCCATCATTCTATTGTAGGCAAGAAGTGATTCTCATATTGAATCAACAAGCATGATGGGTATGTGGTTTTTGTGGTTGGTTCCGATTCTTCTCATGATGGTGGTGGTGGGAAGTAGATTTGGTGGTGGCAATGATGAGGATGAAGAGATAGGGAGCCGCACATACCATGGAGAGGAGGAGGAAGAGGGAGAGGAGGTGGAGGAGGAGGAGGAGGAGATTGAGAGTGACGAGGGGCCAAAAAAAGACACAACACCTTTGTGGAAGTATGTGACAAGGCTTGGGGGAGGGAGAGGGGGTGGAACCACAAAGTTTACATGCATACTATTGTAATAAAACTTACACAAGTTCATATACCCGTGTGAGAAAGCATTTGTGTGGGATTATGCCATGTGATCAAGGTAAGGCTACTAGAGTCAAAACATGTAACAAAGTGCCAGGTAAAGAAAGAAACAAAAACAGGATGGAAGAAGAGGCCGCTCAAAGCAATTCCAAGAGATCAAGGGTCGAATCTGAATCCCCACAAAGAATGTTTAGTGGTGGATCTGGATCATCATCCACCCATGCTAGTGGATTCTCCCCTATGCGGAAAACATTATCAGATTTCCTTGACCTTGGTTGCAGAGATGATGTGGATTCAAAAGTTTACAGGTTTCTCTATGCATGTGGTGTGCCATTCAATGTTCTTCGCTCACCCTATTGGCATGAAATGGTACAAGCCATTAATGGTGCCCCTAAAGGATATAGGAGCCGTGGGTATGACAAAGCTAGAACCGAGGGACTTAACAAGGAAAGAGCCAAGATCAATAGTGCTCTTGGAAAGTTTACAAATGATTGGTCGTTATATGGGGTATCCATTATATCGAATGGGTGGACAAATATTGAAGGCAAGCAATTGATAAATATTCTTGGTGTGTCTGCTAGTGGTGCCGTCTTCCTTTTAGCTCATGACTACTCAGATGGCTACAAGACTAGTATCAATATTGCACAATCTTTACTTAACACCATTCGAACGATTGGGCCATACAATGTCATTCAAGTCATCACAGATAATGCTGCTAATTGCAAGGCAGTGGGAGCAATCATTGAAAATAAGCATCCCAACATATTTTAGTCAGGGTGTTTGGTTCACACATTGAACCTTTTGATGCATGATATTGTTAAGATGAAAGACCCTAGTTATCGATGGATTGGTGCCTTGTACAAGAGAGGTAAGAAAATAATAAAATTTATCACCAATCATAGCATGGCACACCACATTTTTTCACAATCACTCTAGGTTGGAGCTATTGAAGATTATGAAGACCAGATTTGGTAGCTACTACCTCACCTTCAAGAGGCTTTTGAAGGTAAGAGAAGCATTGGCTAGTATGGTCTCAAGTGATTCATGGCAGGGATTGAAAGACAAAGTTGCAAGCGCATCTGATAGACATGACTTTCACGATGTGGAGGACACCGTTCTTGATAGTCATTTCTGGACACAGGTTAAATATGTTCTACAGTTCACCAAGCCCGTTTATAATATGATTCGTTTTGCAGATACAGATCAGCCGATGATTGGGGAGGTGTATGAGCAAATGGATAGCATGCTTGGTCATATCAAAGACATTATTGAGCAAAGAGATGCAATCTTGTATGACCATATTCATAAACATGTGGTCAAAAGGTGGGATATTTTGAATGTTCCACTCCATGCCCTTGCATATGTCCTTGCCCCAAAATATTATTCTCCATCTTGGTTGGCCCAACCTGCACCTAGTGGTGGAGTTAGGAAAAGAACATACACACATCCAGAGGTGCAAAATGGGTATATGCTTGCATTAGACAAGTTTGTCCCTGATGAGGAGGAGTGTGCTCAAGTACGGAGTGAACTGAGCCAATACATCAGTGAACATGGAGTCTTTGGTACCTTGCATGCAACCAAGGATCAAGAGAGGTTGGATCCTATCCGTTGGTGAAACATGTATGGCAGTGGTGCCACATATTTGCATAAATTGGCGGTGAGGGTGCTTTCACAGGTTGTCAATAGTTCTCCTGCAGAGAGGTGTTGGAGCACCTACAGCTTCATCCACAACGTCAAGAGAAATAGTTTGAATACAGAACGAGCCGAAAGTTTGGTTTATGTGCACTACAACTTGAGGTTGTTGTCCCATTATTGTGAAGCGGCCAAGAATGGTAGAACTTTTTTGACTTGGGACAACAATCCAAAGGAGGCTAATGTGGAGGATGGAGCCATTGCATTAGAGCCCTTGGAGGATGAACTATTGGGTGATCATGAGGATGATCCTCATCCAATTCATACATCAGAGATGCCACCCCCAACCACCAACAGGTTTACAGATGCAGGAGTTTTGCCTTTAGCTTCACAACGTCCAACAACCGTGGGGGCCATTCATCTTCTTCTCGTGTTCCACGATCACTTCCACTAGTTCCTATTCCACCTAGAACACGAGAAAAAAAATTGCACATTTCTCGTGGCAAGAGGAAAACTTAGTAGATAGTATCATAATACTTTGTATTTCATGTTTATTATGGCCTATTTTGTAAACATATGGCCTACTTTGAAGTTTGAAGTTTGAACTTTAAATTGTTGACTGCATCTTGATTCTTATCATCTTATGATCTTACAACTCTTTGGTATTGAATATGATATTATGATGCTTTGTTTCATTTCCTGGTTGATGTTACCTGTTAGAGTCTAGACTGTTAGAGTTTGTTGATGGCAAATATTATATGTTGAAATTTGAAGATTGATGTTGTTGATGATTGATCATTTGATGACAATGCTACAAGTCATAGCTCCTAGATGATTGATGTCATATGTGACATGTGTATTAATGGTTATATCTATGTTTTCTATAGCTAATTTGGTATAATACATGTTTTTTTTAATATATATGCATCAAAATATATAAAAATATATATTATATAAAAAACGCTCTCGAAACGCTCCCAAATCGGAATCTTTTGAAAATTTCGCTGCTCGCTCCCCATTCCCAACAGCTTTGTTTGATCTTAATTGAATAGTACTAATGCTTGTTGCTTAGTCTTGAGCTAGTATTGCAGGTATTGGTTGTTATGTAGGTACTTTAAAGCATACCTGCATGGAGGCCATACATTTGGATTGATGGTGTTCTTCCTCCTCTTGGTGGGTCCTCAACCATTTTACATGATCATCATCAACTTCTTTGACTCCATTTGCCCCAATTTTCTTCTACCATGGCAATAATCTACAAAACCCTCTTGATGGTAGATCTTATCTCCTAGAACTTCTCCTTCCACTCAACTATTACCTTAATTCATCAATTTACTCTTAATTTACTTGGAAAACCTTTTGGATCTTGAAATTTCTAGGAAAATTTGATTTTGCATATCTTAAAAGCCCTAGATGTAACTTAGCTAGCCTAGATCCCTTTTTATTTGATCCAAGTATTTTCTAATGGCACATTATTTTAGATCTAAAGCCTCCATTAAGTCTAACTTTCATTTTGCTATTAGATCCAGTTTCTTACAAGGATATTCTTGTGCAAATTGGCATGTTTACTATGAGTAGCCATTCTTGAAACCTAGATCAAAGAAGCTTCAAACCCTAGCAATTTCGCTTTGCTGAGCAAATTTTTACTTGATATATTCTGCAACTAGTGATTAACTGCAAATCCTTTTTGGACGTTCCAAGATCCAAAATTGGCCCCCATTGTGAAGATTTGGTGTCATCACTTCAGAAATTTCGAATAAATACTTTTGAGGGTTTTATATTCAAATAAAATTTCTGAAAATTTTCTTCAGGCCCTAAACATCATCCTCCAACTTTAGCATTTTCAAGAGACTGGATTTTAAGCTAGTTTGAAGACTTTCTAGTGTCAAATCGTCCTCAATTGCAAGGCCCAGCTTCATCACTTTAAAAATTCCGAAGAAAATATTTTGAAGGTCTTAAAAATCAAATTAAGGTTTCCATAATTGCTTTCAAGATCTAGAGATCACATTTCCATCAAAGCGTTTTCATTCAAAGGTGATCTATCCTAGTTGGAAGCCCCTTTATTCCAAGTCATCATCTCTTGGAAAAGGCTTATGTTGAGCCACGTTAACTTGAATTTGTGACAGATGCAAATCGACCTTCCTGGTGAGATTGATCCCTGATAATTTGATAATTTCATTTGAAACCTGCTGAACCCTCTTTTGATCTAAACGATTTGGTGGAAGACATCTCCAAAAGTAAAACTGGTGCAAGGTTTGATCCAAAGTAAATGTTAAGCTAACGTTTTGATGGTATTGGTAAGATCAAAATGTATTTGAAGTTAGTTCTCAACAGGAACATAATCCAAATCATTTAAATTACATTTTAAGAGGAATTTGCATTAAGGGAAATCTAATCCCTGTTTTGTTAAAGTGGCTTGAAGGCATATTTCTGTGGCATACTGCTTCTCAAATTCATAGACACTGACTCATCTTATATCACTGTCCTCACTCATAACTGCTTATGTTACAGTGATTATTTCAGCTCTCAACAGAATCCTCATTTGCAATATGAAATTTGTACTCTAAAAAGATTTATAATAAAGGATCCAAATCAGCCATTCGGGAAATTACAATTTTGTTGTCCTGTTGTTGATGGATTGGATTATCTTTGTGGTTTCTTCAATTCAGATCTGCACTCAAAACTCATGTTAAGCTTGTCAAGCAGTGGCTCTAATAGCACATTGTGATCATATACTTCTGAAAAGTTACCCTCTATTTGAAATCAGTGCTTTATATATCACTAATTTACAGGTCCATACTGCTACAAGGGATTAATCCCTCTTCACTGTGGTTTAATAATTGTGGCAGATCAGATATTGTGTTACAAACTCAATCTTTTGAGTATCCTATACTCTATCTTGCATTGTATAAAGAGCTTCAAACACTATTTATATCTGGGCATTGCATCTTTAAGTCTTCTAGATTTTGACTTTGAAAGATATATTTGCAAAATCTTGGGAATTAAGTCTCACTCAAGACTCGAGATCATTATCCTATTGTAACAAGCATCAAATACATCATATTTCGTATCACCAAAAACCAATGAGCTAGAGTAGTTGTTATCATTGGCCATTGAGTTGTCGGGTCAGCTTGTTTCTCTTGGTTAGATCCCCTTGTGCAATTGTGGGGACTAATTTTGTTTCTTCTTGGGTGACTTTAGGGTGTTTGATCACTCTAATGGTAAACCTCTTGTGTTATGGTGTGAATGCTTTCATGGTATAATTAATTAAACAACATCATAATACAGATTAAGAGAAGCATCATCTTCTCCACATATTAAAGTATAATCCATAATCTTAATTTATTTGTGTGCCACATGGATTAATTTTTTTAAGTTGATGATGCTAACCTTTATCTTTTGCATATTTTCACAAAGTATGTCTATGATGTTGCTTTCTTAATATGGTCATGATCTATGAAATCAGCCCTTGAGCAGTGCAACAAAGATTTGGGGGATACTTGGGTGAAAAACATGTAATGAAGATTTCTAGCATGTAATACTTTCAAAAGAGGAGCATGTTAACTTTTCATTACCAGATCTGATCTTCAACCTCAATAATTTACTGATTAAATTATAATCGAAAATACACTGATAACTTACTTAACTAATAACATACATGATACAACAGAAAATAACACAGGAACTCATCAGATCATTTGACACAATGATTTACCCTGAAAACCACAACCCCTGGGGAAAACCAACAGATTTGTCTTTTATTGCAGATTTGTTAAACAGCACTTATAGTTTACATAGCTCCAGAGACCTTACTGACTCACTCCACTACAATCTGTGCCCAAACCCTCAATATTACAAACCCTAGCTTGAGTGAATCCCAAACTCCAAAGCCTCTGAGAGACTCTCTCTCTCAAATCTAATCACTCACTAATCCCTAACCAACACAAGAGATATGACTCACTCCTGCAACTGTGGGACTATACAACTCTCCATGAACTCTTTTATAACATTCACTTTATGCAAATACCATGGAACACCCAATACCATGGGGCTATACCACCCAATACAATTGACCCTTTTACATAAAGTATTACAAAAGACACTTTTACAAAGTCTGTCTAGAGAGTCACTTCTCCGAACGACTTCTACATGCTGGACACCCCCATGTAGAGGTACTTGTCCAAGTTTCAAAATCTAACACTCCCTCTTAGTGAGAAAGCTACTTCCGAAGAAGCATCCACCTAGATCCATCAAATCATTTGCTGCTATAGCTGCGCCCTCTAAACTGGAAGACTTCCCGACTACATCCGTTGCGCTCTGATCTGATAATTTGCAATCCTCATCCATCAATGTCATCTAATACCAAGTACGCCTACTGAGAGGAGCCTCATGCACTCTCTCTAACATTGATCCAAGCTCCAGAATCCCTTTGGAACCAACTATCAGCTGTCCCAACAACATGTAGATCTTACCCCACGGCATTTTGTTATTGCCTAAGGGTTTCTGGGCACTTCCCAAACCCTTACTTGACCCTTTTGGGCTGCTCAACAATCTGCTCGAAATCCTACCCCTACCCAAATCGTTCTATTGGGCCTGCCTGTCGCCCTGCCCAAACAGTCCTGGCGACTTTGCCTAAATGACGGCTGGCTAAAATCACCTAGTGGCTAACTTAGCTAGCTAGAGGCTCTTGTGGTCACAATTCGGCTTCGCAATCTACTCTATGGCCCTTGCATGCCTCCGCCTTCTACAACCAGTCGCTTCTTCGTCGTCAACCCGACTCTTCTACTATCAACGACTTTTACTTGCTGACTAGCGGCTACCGGTTGCTGCTTCTGCTATGCCAGTGGCTAGATCTTTCAACCAAAGGATGCACCTTTTTTTGGCCTTCTCCTACAGCCATTATTCCACGAACTCTCGTCTAAGCCCACGACTAGCCCAACTCCTCTAGGTCTCCACCTCCACATCAACCTCTCTCCATCTTTCTCTTCTACTCAGCAGGTTGTGTCCCAGCAAGCTCCAACCTTCCTCCACCTACAACCCATTACTCCATAGGGCGTGGATCTGTGCCTCCATGCTCTACGTCCACCCTACGCTCGACTCAACTCCCAAAATTGGCTACTCCTCTGCCCATGATTCCCTTTCGGCCTCGACACACTCAGCTTAATCTCTTGTCCACCAGATCTTCTCCTGTTGGTTCCTCCCAGCTCCACCTTCGTCCTGTCGGTTGGCTCCTGCTCACACGACTTCCCAAATTCGCGTGCTCCCGCATCCATTGACAATTGCCCCATGGATCTCCTCCTCATAGCCCCTGTCGGCCCGCTTCTTCTCCTGCATGACCCACCAACTCTTGCAACAGGTTGCAGCTATTGACCCTCCGCAACCACAACCCGATGCTATAACACCCGTCGAGGACTTCTCTTCTACAATTGGTCTCTTCTGCTGCGAGCTACCCCTCGTTCCCTTCCTCAAACCACAACTCCGGCAATAGCATCCAAATCTGAGGCTTTTGATCTCCCTCTACTGCTGCAATGGTCCACTTAGTCGGTTCTTTGTCCACGATCTACTAGCGCCTGTTCGAGTTGTCGCCCAATAGAAGATCAACCGTCCAATTGTACAATCTCCATACGGCCCGTACTATGGTCACACGGTACTCTCCTTTTTTTCTTTCTGGTAAATATCCTCCAAAATTGATTTCCCACTTAGAGCAAAACCGGCCTCGTCACCGGCTCTGATACCATGTTAACTTTTCATTACCAAATCTCATCTTCGACCTCAATAATTTACTCATTAAATTATAATCAAAAATACAGTGTTACGCTACACCTGTACCTAGCGCACCTTCAGATGTGCCCAGGTAGAGAGAGGTCATTTTTATCTAAGAGGGGTGTTATTCAACAGTGGTGGTCATGGTCAGACCCTTTGGTCCTTCCTTTAGGAGTACTATGGCTTAATGGCACTGCTAACTGCCCTTTGTTGGTGTTTTTAACATTGGGGTTGGTGTTCAGGGCTCCTAGGTGTTGATCACTAGGTCACATGACCCCACACCTTGTTTCCTTGCTCTAGTGACCTTTGCTTTAGCTACGAGACCTTGGTCTCCCTTCACAGCCCCCTCAGACACACTCCTAATCCTTCAGCTGACTGGTGCACTCTCTCCTTGGCCTCCTTCTATAGATGACGCCATCCTTCCACCCACGTCGTATTGCTACTTTGAGGGGGGCGTTGAGAGATTTACAACGTTTTTGGGGTTAGATGGGGCATGATGCCCTCCCTCCAACTCACTCCAACCTTTTGTTCGGAGTGATTTGTTTTTTTAGCAGTTTGAGGCACCTGGGGGGAAAATACCCTAGGTAGCCTACTTAAGCCTACTTTAGGGCATTTTTGAATTATTTTATATTATTTTTATTATAATTTTAAGTTGACATTTTATAATTTCAAATTGACATTTTAAAGGCATGTCAGCCTGGATATTTTTGTAACGTGAGTGTAAGAGGCTATAAGTAAACCTCTCCTTACTTCATTTGAACACAAGACAAATGGGATAAAACATTATGCACTTATTCTACCCAACTAGGGTTCTTTGGAAGTGATGCGCCCCTCTTGAGGAAGATGTTTTTCAGGGTTTGGATAACAATCTATTGAAGTTCTTTGGTTCTATGCTCTTGCTAAAGGTGATGCTATGATTTGTTGGTTAAACACTTGCACAAGGAGGTATCTAGGGTTTTTCTTGATCTCTCTTTGTTAAATGTTAATGGATGATGCTTGTTTATGGATTGAATGGCAGCCATTAGAGCTGCATTTTGTCCTGGCTAGGTCTTTCGTCACCCTTTAGTCACCTTGGTTTGTAGAAATACATCCTTTATAGGAATCCTTCTAGGGTTAGAGCCTTAGTCCTTTAGGTTTTGTTTTCAAACCTAGAATAGGCTTCTCAAAAGGAAGGTTTGTCACCTCCTTAGGTGCCCTAGGGTTAGGGTAGAATCCGTAAACCCTTGTCCTAAGACTTCTTCTCCTTCAAAATCTTGCATGTAGGTTTATTTTCTTTGCATTTTGCATGGTAGATATGTTAGGTTTAGGGCTGCATGTAAATAAAAAACCCTAAAAGTTTCCTAAACTAAGCCTAGCGGCCTCCTCCTTTCCTCTCTCTTCTCCTTGCCTTCATTTCCCTTGGTCTCCTAAACCCTCACCCTACCCCTCTCCTTCCTCGCCTAACCTTTCTCCTTCATCTCCAACCCTCGACCTCCTTCAAGGCTTGGCCATCCTCTTTCCCACCTTACCCTCGCCTTCCTCCTACCCTCTTTGTCTACCTTCGTTCCCACTTACAGGCTGCTCCTTCCCTCTTCTTACACCCTCAGCTTCATCCCTAAGGGCTAGTTACATACCCTCGCCCTTCTCTATTGTGCTTCTTACAACCATCAGCATTCCTCTCCCATACCTCAGCCTGTCTATTTTGGGGTTTATCCAAGCCCAAAGTAACCTAAGGAAAATCCCTTACCAGTGGTTGTCCCCTTACAAGACTGTTTGTATGACTCTTTGCGCAGTCTGCAATTTACGACAGCCCTTCCTTTTCACACTACTAACAGCACTAACCCTTGCATTATGTGAACTAATTACTTGGTTAAAGGATAAAAACAATAACGAATGAATGATAGGAAATTTGGTTGATATATTTATTTCAAACTTTTGTTCTTTTTATTTGAATGCACAGTCAAAACGGGTTCAATGCACAAACTGATATAACACATACAGCTATTTCTTATACCTTTTATGTGATTAGCAGTGAATATGGTGTCTTATCTTTTCAGTTACATGGATATATACAGATATTGAATGCATTCTTACTTTATTTCTTGGTTGCCCTACTACGCATACATGAAGTAGTTAGTGTACTTGAAGTGTTTGGAATCAATACATGAATATATGTTTGAATGGTGAATGATTATTGTTGCCCTAACAACTGATACAAGTACTATTGTAAGAAGCATTTACATTCTTGTCCTTCATTGATGATGAATGAGCACACCTAACATTGTTATAAAGGTATTCGTCAAACTTGCAATTTAATGCTTCTACCTTTCTATGAGCTACACTTGCAATGAATGACACTTGGTTGAAGCTAGATCATTGGTTGAAATTGGGTGCTTACTCATTAAACTGAATGCACCTTTCGACTTGATATGTGAATTGTACTTACATGATTCATATTTGTCCATATACATTGTTTTCCTCTTTTCTTGAATTGACTCCATTAAGGCACTGATCACTAATCCTTTTGAAGAAGACATCACTGGGTGTTTAAGTGTCCTTACAGATTCGCTATTAGGGCTCTCCCCTAGAAAGTTCTGACTTCCAAAGAAGTTTAGAGAAGTGACTAAGGTGACAGTGGTCACTTTCTTCTTCATATGTTTATCAATGACTAGCCCTACTAGTTCATCTAGTAACAATACACTAATAACTTAACTAATAACACACAGCAGAAAAATACACAGGAAATCGTCACACCATTTGACACATTGATTTACCCTAGAAACCCCAATCCCTGGGGAAAACCATCAACATATGTCTTATTGTAAATTTGTTAAACAACACTTATAGTTTACAGAGCTCCAGAGACCTTACTGACTCACTCCCACTGCAATATGTGCCCAAACCCTCAGCAATATTACAAACCCTAGCTTGAGTGAATCCCTCACTCCACAACCTCTGAGAAACTCCCTCTCTCAAATCTAATCACTCACTTATCCCTGACCAACGTGAGAGATATGACTCACTCTTGCAACTGTGGCACTATACAACTCTCCATGGACTCTTTTATAACATTCACTTTATGCAAATACCATGGGCAATACCATGGGCTAACACCCAATACAATTGACCTTTTTACATAAAGTATTACAAAAGACACTTTTACAAAGTCTGTCTAGAGATTCACTTTTTCGGGCAACTTCTACATGCTAGACACCCCCATGTAAAAGTACCTACCCAAGCTACAAAATCTAACCGAGCACACCCTTCTGTACAGAACTAAGTAGACTTCTTTCAAGACTAAGAGCGTATTGGCGTTGTTTTTGGTCAGCTGGATACCCCATTCCACCACAGTTGTATGTGTAGGTGCCCTTCTTATTGTATTTACATCTAGTCCTACTTTAGATGTTGTGTTTTGAAATCCATCTTCCCCTCTCCTAATTCTAGATAGTAATGATATATTTTGACTCTTGAGTATAACCTTGCTACATAATGTCAAGTTTCATGGAATGTTAACGATCTATATTCTTAGTTCATGTTCATGATTATATTTAATTTCATGAAGTGTTATACTTTGTGGTTGCAAATTGATGTAAATTCTTACATGGTTTATGATGAATGTTATTTTTTGATGAATAACATAATAACCGTCCTAAACCAAGTTGTATCTATAAAACATTAACTCCAAATCCTCTAGACACCATCCTTAAAATTTAGTGCTAGGTGTATACTTAGGGTTGTCCTTAGAGAATCGTAAGCAAAAACTTGGCCAAGGTCTCCCCCTTGGATAGTCTAGACTTGTTTATTATTGGTTTTGTTACGCTGCACCTGTATGCAGCACACCTTCAGATGTGCCCCGGGGAGGGAAATGTTATTTTTCTGACTAGGAGGGATGTTATTCAGCGGCCGAGCCCTTTGGTTCTTCCAGGAGTACTATGGCTTAATGGCACTGTTGACTACCCTTTGTTAAGGTTTTCTAACCCTGGGGTTGGTGTCTGGAGCTCCTAGGGGTTGATCACTGGGTCACATGGCTCCACACTTGTTTCCTTGCACTGGTGACCTTTCTTTCAGTTGTGAGACCTGGGGTCTCTCTTCATAGTCACCTCAGGCACCCTCCTGGTCACTCTGCACATTAGCACCCTCTCTCCTTGGGCAATTTTTCAGGATGACATCATCCTCCATGCTAGGTCGTTCTGCTTGTTTGTGGAGGGTGTTGAGGGATTTTCTACATTCTCAAGGTTAGATGGGGCATGGCGCCCTCCCTCCAGCTCACTCCCACCTTTTATTCGGAGTGATTTACTTATTTCTAGCTATTTTAGTCACTTTTCGGTAAACTATGGGGAAAAAGGCCCCTGTTACCCATAGACTAGATTATTTTATGTTATTTTTGTTAAAATTTTAGGTTGACATTTTATAATTTGAAATTGACATTTTAAAGGCATGTTAGCCTAGATATATTTGTAAAGTGAGTGTGAGAAGGCTATTTATAAGCCTCTCCTCACTTCATTTGAACATAAGACAAGTGGGATAAAACATTATGTTACTTTTTTACCCTTCTTAAGGGTCTTGTATGTGATGTGCACCTCTTGAGGAGAAATTATTTTCTTGTTTGAAGGCAAATCTCTTGAAGTTCTTTGGTTCATGCTCTTTACTAAGGTGATGCTAGAATTGTTTGCTTAACACATGCACAAGGAGGTATCTAAGCTCTTTTCTTGTTTTTCTTTGTTATGATGCTTGTTTATGGTTGAATGGTAGCCATTAATGTTGCATTTTGTCTAAACTAGGTCACATATCAGCCTTTTGTCACCATAGTATTATGAAGGACATCCTCTAGAAGGAATCCTTTGAAGCTTGGGCTTTCGGTCTCTGAGTTTTTCCCTAACTAGGCTTCCTTTAACCAGCTCTTGTGGTTGTTAAAGAAGGCCCCAGTTCGCCAAACTTTGAAAGGACCTCTCAAGAGGAAGGTTGGTCACCTTCCTTGATGCCCTAGGGTTAGGATAAAGCCTTAAAACCAATGTTCCCCCAAGTTTCCGGGACGGGGGAACGCGGGAGCGAGGAAACGCACATTCGAGACGCGTGAAGACCACCCCCAATTTTAGGGATATTTGGGGGGGGACGTGGGGACGTCTCTAAAATTATAAAAATAAAATAAAATATCAAAAATAATAATTCATTTGATGTATATTAATGATTGTGCAATGTAAATACTAAATATATTAGTTTATTTTCTAAGTAGTACCAAGTAGGAATTGTAAAATGTGAAAATAATTCGAAAATATTAAAAAAAAATTCACAGGGGCATGGTTGGGGAGGGAAAGTTTCACCCAGGAGTCCCCAAGTCCCCGGGATGCAGGAAACGTGGAAACGCGTCCCTGACCCTGCGGGACGCGTCCCCGTGGAACACTGCAAGTTAAAACCCTTGGCTTTACCTTCATCTACAATTAAATTGCATTTTCATAGGTTCATATTTGCATTTCCATGGTTGATTAGGTTAAATTTAGGTCTAGAATTTTATGTCAAAAACCCTAAAAATTAAAAATTAAAAAAAAATTCAATTTTTGGCCCCCCTAAAATTTTGTCCCTCTCCCATATTTTCAGCTTGCCTCCCTAAGCCCTAAAAACCATAGGGTAAAATTTTAGGAAGCCTTAAAAACCTAAAAATAATAAAACCCTAAAACTACCCTAAAAACAGTCCTAAAACCTAGCCTATCCTAGCCCTACCATCCTAACCCTCATGGCTCCTTTTCTATCCCCTCTCTTTCAGGCCTCAGGCCTTCCTTTCCTAGCCTTTGCCTCTCCTAAAAAGGCCTCAGTTGCCCTTTTGGGACAATCCTGTGTGGACTGTCATAACACTTTTAGGGTTGCCTTAGGCTGTCCCTTTTAGACTGTCTTTTTATTACAGTTTGTCCCAAACTTGGACAACTCCCATACCTACAACAAGACAACAAGAAACAAGTTAATAATTATCAGATATTGATTCCAATTATCGTTTGTGGGAAGTTAACATAAAATCTTAACTGGTGTTTGCTTTCCCTAAGAAAGTATATATCAGATTGTGGTTAAATGCTCATGCTACTAGAGATAAAGGTGATTTAACATTAATATTGCTTGAACACCAAGTGTTGCATACACTCTTGTCATTTGTAAACTCTTTATTATCCTCTATTATTGATTATTTGTATTATGATTCATTGTTGCCTATAAATGATGGTGAGTGTTTACACTTGTTGAATATTTCAATTAATATGTTTGTCAAAACTTGCTATTGAATGCTTCATTATCATGCTACTACTATAACACACACTGTTGTTACACATACACTCATCACTTATGGTCTTGATTAGCATTGGATGGTTGGTTAATGGACATTGTATTGTATTTATATACTAATCTCTCTTAAGTATTTGTGACATGGATGCATACAAACCTTGAATACATGATCATTACATAATAGTATTGAATGCATTCTTACTTTCGACTTAACTGCATACATAACATTATTTATGTGTCAGTGTTGCACATTAATAGTTATCTACTTTGAATTAGTCATTTGCATGATTGTAAGTTAATCACGATTCATTACTTGAATGCTAAATATTGTGGCACTGTTATCATGAATCTTGTAGTTGCCCCGTAAGGTGATCCTATTCAAGACGACAGAGGAAAGGCAACTAAAGTCGAGACCTACGATATCCAAGACCTCTGAAAGAACTCAGATGTCACGCCAATCAAGGATATCGTCACTTCGGACTTAGTGAAAATACTAAGCCCAAAGGGCGTCCCTATGACCAAGATAGCCCTAAAATAACGAAAATGAGTAGATGACCCAAGGAAACTTGGTGGAATCTCTTAGTGGGATAGTTAATTAGAGTTTAAAACAATTACTAAGAGATTTCGAGCATCCAGGTGAAAATCCCCAATTTTACCCTAGGGTTTTAAGCAGAAAAATGAGATCTAGGGAAAAACAATGAAATTAAACGAAATTGGATACACAAATTGATTGTTGGATGTAAGATTAAGCAAATGAAAGCGAAACCAGCAATACCTAGTTTGCGGTTTCTAAAATACCCACTCCTCCCAAGGAGGGTGTCTTCCCCTAAGAAGCAGGCCAATGCTTAAGATGGGCAAATGGAGTCCGATGATCATGAAAATTTAAACTAAGGGGTCTTAATTTATTTCCAATGTGGGTTTTAAGTTTTAAAGCCAGCCGCAAACCAGATCCTATAAATCTAAAAAATCGAGGGTTTTAAAATGAGAGTTTCACCAGAGAATTTTATAGCTAATGGAATAGAAATTTAAAACAAGAGATTATGAGTAGATCTTACCAGAAAAATCTTGTAGATGCCTTGCAAATGATGATTTATCTTGTCTTGATCAATTTGAAGCAGTTTTGATGAAGTATCAAGTCGAAACGATTTGCCCAAGTGAGGTAGCGCGCCCCTCTTCCATGCACAGTCAAACTATTGAAAGTGAGATTTGCTACGCATGAAAAAGACACTGGAAATGCAAGAAAAGCAAAGTGCATATCAAAGATCAAAGATACTATTGAAAAACCCCCTGATTATGAAAACGTTTTCAAGAGAAACGAGTTGGGAGATCCACGAAAACGCCCCAAGAGAAAATACCCTCTTGCATGCAAACGTTATCTTCCAAAAAATATTTCAAATGCTAAGCAAGATAAACTTTCCAATCATAGATAAGAACATCCCACAAAGAAAATCCAAGAATTTGTGCAAAAATCTCTTTATTCAAATATCCAGAGCCAAGAGTGCAAAATTTCCCGATGAGATACAATGAGGGGGGTCTCTCCTTTATATAGCTTTTGAGAGACACAAACCCTAACTTACTTTTTCATCCAACAGTTGAGATTATAACATCATCAACGGTGGAGATTACTTTTACATGGATCAATACATGAATCAAGATGACTAAGTCAAGAGGGGGGCGAATTACCTCATAAAGCCCATTTTTACAACATGATAAATCATTATTTTTGCAAGTATGACGCTTAGGGGACATGGGGGAGTCATTAGGGGGTCCCCCATACATATTTCTAAAAATACAACTTGATGTATACACTTTTATTTTGGCCATTTTGTCCAATTTCGCCCTATGGGGGACGTTCTCCCTATGAGAGCCCAAAAAATAGTCTAGAACATCAAACTGGATGAAACTGGTGTAGATATGTCTAGAGAGTCATAATAAATCATCTAGAAACATTCTCTTGCCATTTCCTTGACCACACAAGCCAAATCAATTTTCTCAGTGATTTTCCTAGTTCATTTTTTAATGATACATCCTCTGAAAATAATAAAAATCATCATCACTTCATTCAGGCTGAGAATTGGGGCAAACTGACTGCACTGGATGCTCTGGAGACATAGAAGAATGGTATAAGTGACTACTCATACCCCCTAGAACACTACAATGCTCTAAGAGAACCAAGCATACTGCCATCTGTAATAAAATTTGATCATTTAGTCAATTATAAAATGATAATAATCGCTTTTCAGAAGAACCGAAGACAAGCTCTCAAAACTGAAATCGCAGTATTGGTCCTAGGCATGTCTGGAACCGTGCTTGAATTGGTCAATTGGGTTGACCAGGTCAAAGTACCCAAATTGAAGGTGAGATACTGCATCAATATGATCATGTAAGCATCCAAGATAGGAAATGTTCCAATGGTGTATATCAAAACCAAACTTAAATCAGTGTTATTCATAATCATGGTGACAACAATAATAATAATAGAAGATATACCTGTGCTTCTGAAAAATCTTGAAATTTCCTAGAAGTTTAATTGTTCATGCCATACTTACAAAGTGAAAAGAATGTGTTATTGTTGGGTGAGGATGGAAAACAAAGGCTAAGGCAAAGGGTAATGACTTTTGAATGATTTTGACTCTGTGATCTCTCTGAATGATGACAAATACACACAACCACAATGACATATGCATGACAGATAAACAATAGGGAATGGTCATGTCACACAAGTGGATGGGCTGATCTGAAAAGGGTCCATTCAACTTTAACAGCATGTCTACGACTCACATCCAAGCTAAGAATCAAGCTCCGTGACGATCTTTTCTAGGACCCTTGCGTTGAGTACACAAGAAACTGTAACGAAGAGATCCTAGAGGACACTCAGAATTAGTTGTCCCTTACTCCATCTCACCTCAAAACCCGGGGGCTCCGTGAGGAATTAATCATTACATTCAGGATAAGATGGCCATCAGTCTTTAGATTTTGCATTTGTTTATCCATTGCTTTATTTAGGTCTTTCATAATTTCATTTCATAGCCCTCTTTGAGTTGTGTCTAAAGACACAGTTTGCAACTTTATTTATGGGCTTGCATTTCATAATATATAGCATATGACACATAATGCATGTAATGATGGTAGACATATTGCTTCAAGTTTTAGCTGACAACTCTTTGGGAAACTAAGGGGAATATCCACAGTCAGGACCAAACATCGGGGGCAATCGACCAAAGAGGTCAAGGCTTCAAACCCAATTCGCCTAAGCTTAGGAACCAACACCAGTGGGTTCTCCTGGCCCAAAAGGATCAAGGCATCGGCAAGTTTTGTTGCACAACTCAGAGCCGAGACACAAAACAACATGGGATCCATCATGCTTGGAGGTCAAAGTGGGGAAAAGATGTTCAATCTCACAGGTCTCAAACAGTCTAAGTCATGGGATAAAATCTGGATGATACTAAATGGATGGGGACAAGTGATACATGGAACCAACCTAGCACTAAGGTTTACTATTTGTATGAGCATGGCATGAGCAACAGTCTTCACATTAAGTTCCTTGATGAGTCATTACACAAGTTCAAGCATTAGTACATATAAGCATAGGTCGCCATAATCATCCTAACATGATAAGCATAGGTGTTTGACATACATCATAGGGCAAAATCAAACCAAAGAGGCATATACCTGATCTCAACATATATACCTGTCTCCAACTGATAAGGCCCCCCTGCAACTATGTGTACCGCATCTAATCTGCTAATCTGCTGAAATGAACTAGGTCATCACTGAAATCATCTCAATGGACAAGTAGATCTCAGTCCTGGCAAGGAAATACTCTATATGCTACTGAACAAAGGCTCTGAATGGCTCATGCTAAAAAAATGATCCATGTTGTATCCCCATCAATAAACCTGGCTGTTATCAACCCAAATGGCACTTCTCCGTCCGAGTGCCGACAATTCATTATGTTGGTACACAAAAGGACATTTCAGGATTGAAGTTTGCCAAAACACTATAGATGGGCATGACATGAGATGCATTTACCTTTCAACCAGCTTGCTACATTATTTTTCTAAGTGTGGATTGGCGTACGCGACTATCTTCATTGAAACTCACGTACATACGCGACTATCCTCGTTGACAACTCGCATACTGTACGCGACTATTCCCATTGCAACCGCGTACAGATCTATACGCGGGTTTTCCTTAAAGCAACTCGTGTGTCATACGCAGGTTGCCAGTATCAATAATCGTGTACATCTCCATTCGACATTAAAAAATATAAATCACGATTAATGGAGATTAGTTGAGCCCTAATCATTAACCATCTCAACTGTCTCAACCTCCTCAACCTTCGAAACTACTCCATTTCCCAAAGTATAAATAGAGGCCTTGGGGAGGGCATTAATCAATCAATTTTGGAGAGCAAAGTTATGTTGGTGGTATATCTTCAGAAGCCTTGGAGCAGCAAAACTCAGAGTCCTTTGGTTACAGAGGAGTCCTTGTCTCAGGCGTTGGGTTGTACACTTATCTCATTCACTGATTGTTAATAAAGAGAATTCTTCTTCCAACATTGTGTTGAGTCTCTTTCATGTATTAGGGTTTGATGAATATATTTGATTAAGCACTATATATGTTGTTTATCTAACCTGTTATATATACATGTATAAGATTGTACTTGGAGAATTTGCTCTTTGCAGATGAAGGAGGTGCATCCCTGAAAGCTTTGGAGAGAAGCAGAGCGGAAGAAGATAAAGCTTGGATCAACCGTCGGTAATCGGGTGAGTCCAATATTTCTTCCTATTTCCTTTCTGCATTTAGCTAAAGCTAATTGTCTGCAAGTTTTAGAAGTAAGTTGGTAACCCCAAACCCTAGGTTATAAGGGTGTTTATTCCTGAACAACAGAACTGGCGACTCCGCTGGGGAGCCCAGACTGCTGTGGGTTAACTCTGTAGATCCGTGCCCAATCTTTGCTTTGATTCAGTGTGTGGTGTCTTGTCTTGGTTCATACTTGCAGTGGTGTTTGAAGACCTTTGTATTTTTTCTCTTTTTTGAAAAATTTAACTCCTGTACGCGGGTTGCTCTATTACAGAGTCGTGTACAGAGGTCTGTGTACGTAGGTTGCTCTATTGCACAGTGGCGTACAATACGCGGGTTGCTCTTATACACAGTCGCGTACAAGCCTGAGCAACAAAAATTTTGGGTTAGGGGTTGCTTGTCCCTGTCCCTCTGTGGATTTTGTTTTGCTTAGTGGTCTTTAATTTTAACATTGCACTATAAGTTTGATGACCCTGTTAGCCATGCTTTGTGCTTCCTAGTAAGCCCTTGAGTTTTTATTGTTTGGATTGTCTTTTTGTTAGCAACTTGAAGTGGCTTTGCCTATTGGGTGAGAGGTTCGAGTGTTGGTTGTCTAAATCAGTGATCAAGGTTCTAGACACCGTTTTATCCTTTTCTATCTTTGGATAGGTTTGGTTTGTCACTTGCCTTTGTTTGATTTCAATGATTTCCATTCATTGTGTCTTCCCAAGCTAGGTTTTTCCAAGTCTTCCTTAGGTGGTTGGTCTTTGGTTTTATGAATCTGCTTTGCTTCATTTTGCTTACTTTATACAGTTAATTTATTCAAGCATACTCAAGAATTGTGCATTTAGGTGCATAGTAGTTTTTGAAGAATTTGAAAAGCGAAAAGAATACATTATAAACTTTTGCATTTGATTTGCATGGAGTAGTTTTATTTTTAGTTTTTAAATAAAATCTCAAAAATTACAAAACATAGTCTTAGTTTTCTCTATATTAGTTGCAATTTCATCAATTTAAATTTACAAAAAAAAGAAAAGAGAGGCTTGTTTTAAGTACTGATCATTTGCTTTGAAATTGATTTATACACTTGTTATTTTTACATTTCTTATCGAGTCAATAACATCATAGTCTCACTCCACTTGCCTTCTAAGTAAAAAATAGCCCTTAAAATGAACGCTATAATTAAAATTTATTAGTACTTTTTTGTTTTATAGGGCCATACACCTACTAGCTTAGGCCAGAATTGTAAGATAGGAAGTGTAAATTTCCCATAAGTATTTAAATTCACACATAGTGGGCCAATCGATAGGTAAATCCTTCTCTTTATCGATAGTATCTAGGAAGCTCCTCTCAAACGGGAGTCAAGCACGAGGCCACATGGAGTCATTGGGCTGAGGAGATAACCCTCCGATTCCTTGTTGAAACGTAAACCAAGGTTTTTACGCATCTAGGGATTCTGCCCTAGACAAAGTTTCGGGCTCAGCTACCCTGCCCATGCATACGAATCAGGCTTGCGACTGTCCCCCCAGACTGTTGGTATAGTTAAGGTAGCCTCTAGTCTCTTGACATCTAGAGTTCATGCACAGGTAAACCGGAAGGCTATTTCTAGTTCACCTTGGATGGGTTTGGAAGGTAACCCTTGTTGAAAGTGTAGGAGGGCGGTGGGTGATTCCTCCGCTTGTGCCTAAGAACCTCTTCAAGGATGCCAAGAAACTGTCTTTCAACTTTCTTCAAGAAAGCATATCTTTTACACTTTCTAACTGTTGAGACTTTAAGAATTTTCAGAGTGATTGCTTGTGGTTTGTCTGTGTTTAGCCAACCTTACGGTTTGAAATGTCAAATTTACAATCGTGGAGGACCAACCTGTCAAAAGGTCACGAAGGTTGCAAAACCTTCCTCCTCTTATCACATTGGAACCTCCACCTCCCCCTCAAAGGCGGAGATTGGACACGGACGGTTCATTTGAACCGATAGGAGTCAGTGAAGTTCCAGGTGAACCAGAACTTAGGGCAAACCGTCTTAATTTAAACACAGTTGAGATAGAAGACTTGCAAGCTGACGAGTTTGCAAGGAATTTTAATACAACTCTAACTGATTTAAACGATCCGATGATCGTTCAGGTTCGTCCTTTTGATCCACCCGTGATTGGTGTCCCTGTGGGCAGGATAATGTCTACTGCAAGAGAAAGTTCTTTTACCTTCACCTCAGCCGCTCCGGCTGAAGGGGTGCTACCTCCCCAGGTTAGTACCCCTAGAACAAACATACCTACTATGCCCTTAACTCCAGCGAGCCGAGTGGTTCAACCACCGGCTCCCACAAGTCTAGCAGGTGCTTCTGGTGGAATGGTCACTGGGATTCCCAGTGTACCTACTGTACCTACCTCCTTCGCACACACTACCCAGAGTGGTCCTACGGGATCCTCAGCTTTTGTCCAAGGATTTCCTTGGAATGGGGGCACATTCCCCCATCCACTCCATACGTAGGCCCTACACCCTCTTATGTAGGGTTGCAGTTTGGAAACACTAACCTTTATGGGCAAGGTTTCCAAACCCCGGTTTCTGCTCTGTTCACGAGCTCTCCTTTTTCACTTTTTAGCGGAGGGATACCTGCTCCTGTATTTCAAACCCCAGTTTCGACTGGGGTAGCCAGAACCTCTTATATTGCACCTTACACAAACAATCCTATGGCTTATGGATGGAGCCCTTTTCAAAACAACCCATCCACTTCACAACCGGCAGCAGGGGGCAACCCCACCTTCACATATGGGAATACGGAGGCAGGTCCCTCTAATCCCCAAACTGGTACTTTTAGTGCTTCGATTAGACCTAAGCTTCCTTTCCTGGCAACGTTAAACTTGCCAGATTTGTCTAAATTGATGAATGACTCGGTGAGGCATGATCCCTCCTGACCCCCTGTACCTACCAAGTTGCCCTCGAACATCCCAAAATTCGAAGGCAAAGTTGGTGAAGATCCTGGCGCTCATGCCACCACTTTTCATTTATGGTGCTCTTCCAACTCACTGAATGAAGATTCAGTTCGGTTGAGGCTGTCCCAAAGAACCTTGACGAGTACTGCAGCAAAATGATACATTGAGTTGCCTTCTGTTGCGTTTAGTAGTTTTTGGGACTTGGCTAATGCTTTCCTTAGTCACTTCCAGCTTCCTGTCCGATATGATTTTGGACTGGACTTGTTCTCTACTTTTCGGCAAAACAAGGCCACCCACATCTCGGACCACATCCAAGAGTGGAGGAGGCGGAAGAGCCTTATTAAAGCCACTATTCCTCTTGAGTTCTTACTAAAATAGTTCCTTAAATCCCTATTGCCTTATATATCTAAAGACGTATCTACTTCAGGAGTGATGAACAAGGAAGAAGCTATCCTCAGGGCCCAGCAACTTGACTTGATTTATTCTCAATCTGGGATCTTAAACGAGATTATCCCTGAGACACAAAGGCCAACACACGATGCAGAGAAACCTAAGCCCGGACCCCATGCCGATGGTGTGGTTGGTTCCATGAATTCTCCCACTGTAGAATCTTTGGCCAAACAGCTCCATCAACTGTCCATCAAACATTCTACGGCGGATGCAGCAAAGGCTGCCCCCTCACCCCAAAATGCAAATATTTTTTCACAGACCTCTTAGAAGGGCAATCAGCAGCCCGGTGGGAAAAAGAAGAGAGGAAAGAAAGAGGAGGGAAATCAAAACAAGCAAAAACACGCAAATAATGCTGATGGGGGCAAGAAAGAAAAGAAGAAGGTGAAATTCCCATGTAAGTTGTGCCATGAAGATCGCCTCACCCATCTTTGTCCCCTTATGGAACAAGCTCAGAAGCTGTTAAAAACTCAACAATCGGCTATCCTGAAGGATCCATTTCCCCAAGGACAGAATTCTGCTTCAGCTTCAAATGCAGCAGGGGACACCCCAAATGCCCCTGACCCCAATTATATCAACATGGTTTGATCTCAAACTTTACTACAGACCAGGAATAAGAATTATGAAAAAGAGACCTCGAAGAAGGGTAAGTCCATAGGTGAAACTTCTAATCCTCTCACGATTGAGAAACCTGCCGAAATTATGCCCAAGATACTAAAAGGTGTCTTTAAGAAGACCTTGCATAATCCTAATGCTAGGGCTGCATCCAACTACTCCGTAGTTGAAGACTTAGCCCAGACACCTTGTGCAATGTCGGCTTTAGAGGTGTTACAGAGTTGTCCTGCCCAGCAGGATGCACTCTTAGCAGCCTTAGGCAATATGGACTCATCGAGTCTCATGGCGAAATTTCACTTGTCTGATGTCAAAATTCGCCTACCTTACCATGTAGCCTTATCGATAAATGTCATCCATGGTGGAAAGCCCATTGGAAGGGCAGTTGTCGACGAGGGTGCTTCTACATGTGTTATGTCCTTGTCATGTTGGAAAGCTCTTGGATCCCCAGAGCTTGTCCCGTCAAACACCCTGCTTACTGCTCTCAACGGAAGGTCATTCCATCCGCATGGTATCCTACCGGCTTTTGAAATTAAGCTGGCAAGGAAAGCGGTGTCTGTTGAGGTGGAGGTGATTGATGCATCTTTGGACTATAATTTGCTCTTGGGAAGAAGCTGGACTTATGCCATGTCTGCTATTGCATCGGCCGTCTTTCGGGTGGTAGTGTTTCCACACAAAGGGAAGTTGGTTTCTGTTGACCAACTCAAATTTACCCGGAAAGGCCACATGGAATCTAATGAGTCCACTGTACCATTGGTTGATCGGGCCAAACCTATTGTAGAGAGCTTAGGAGCTGGAATGTACGCATCATTGATGGGCACATTTGATCTTCCAGCTCCGATTAATTATATAGGTTCTACTAGTGTGGGGAAGTCCATAGTCACGGTTGTTGATAGGACTGATCCTTGGGTTCTCCCTACCCACCATGAACCTGAAGTGCCCTTATCGACAGTGGAAGTAGCCTATCAAGCTATCACCCAAACCACTGTTGATCCCATTCCGGTCCCCCTCTCAGTCTCAGAGAAACTGGAAGAAGTCTATTTGCCTGCTTGGGCAGAAAACTCTTTGCATTCTACAGATTGCTTAAATATGGTTTTACCTTCGGATGAAGCCATTCTGGAAGCCATGTGTAGACGAGATAAGATCTGTGAAGATCTTCACCATCGATCCTATTTTCTTCCAGAGTTAAGCAGGATAGAGAATCAAGAGTTTCATATGAGACTGGCAAACGATGTTGATATGCCCGTTAATCCCTTACCAAGGGAAGGAGTGTTCGCTGAGGGGAATATGGAAAATATTTCTGCTACCATCCCTATCAACATCTCTGTAAATCCTGACGTTGTGGAAAATATACATATCAACGCAAACTGCTCTGCTGAGGAGATTGCCATTTATACCGCCTTGTTTAAGGAATTCCACGACGTTTTTGCTTAGTCATATGAGGAGATGCCAGGCATTGATCCATCTATAGTCAAGCACGAGATTCGAACATACCCTGACGCTAAACCTGTTCGACAAAAGTTGAGACCTGTTAACCCGCGTAAAGCGGCAGCAGTGAAGGCTGAAGTGGAAAAACTGCTGAAAGCTGGTTTCATTTACCCCATAGCTTTGACGGAATGGGTATCCAACCTGTTCCTGTTGATAAGAAGCAAGGGACCATACGCGTCTGTACTGACTTTAGAGATTTAAAAGCCTGTCCTAAGGACAATTATCCCACGCCATTTATAGATCAAATTATTGATGCTTGAACAGGAAGTGAAGTCTTTTTGTTTATGGATGGTTTCTCCGGGTATAATCAAATTCAAATAAAACCCTAAGACCAACATAAAATGCTTTCATTTGTCCTTGGGGTACCTTCGCGTACAAGAAAATGCCCTTTGGATTGAAAAATGTTGGGGCTACCTTTCAGCGGGCAATGAATTTTGCCTTTCATGATATTAAAGCCATTGTCGAACCCTGCCTTGATGATCTGCCTGCACATTCTCGTAAGAGGATTGACCATCAAGATCACTTGCGTTTGATATTCGAACGATGCAGATACTATAAAATCCGCTTGAATCCCCACAAGTGTGTGTTCTGTGTCGAGTCAAGGAGACTGCTCAGATTCATTGCTTCTAACAGAGGCATTCAGGTGGATCTGTTAAAAGTTGAGGCCGTTGTAAATCTGCCTCCTCCTCGTTCTATCAGGCAACTTCAGAGCCTGCTGGGAAAGTCCAATTTTCTTCGACGTTTCATTGTAAACTATGCCAAGATTACTAAGGGTTTCATACGCCTGCTAAAACAGGACACCCCATTTGTATGGGATGAAACTGCACAACTCGCATTCGAGGCATTGAAAAAAGCTTTGTTGTCGGCACCATTATTGCGTCCGCCAGATTACTCTAGGGATTTTATATTGTATCTGGCTGCGTCTGAGTTGACCATAGGGGTAGTCCTAGTCCAGGAGGACGATAAGCTCCAAGAGCATGTCGTTTACTATCTTAGTCGTGCTTTAGCCGGACCTAAACTCAGGTACTCCCACGTCGAGAAGTTGGCCTAGCAGTTGTTTATGTTGTTCAAAGGTTACGTCACTACATCTTACTAAGGACTACAACGGTAGTGGCAGATGTTAATCCTTTTCAATATGTTTTGTCCCGACGAATAGTTGGAGGAAAATTCAACAAATGGATAGTCATTCTCCAAGAGTTTGACTTGGATTTTCAGTCTGCCAAATCCAAAAAATCCTTAGTTTTTGCTGAGCTTCTTATTGCAAAATTTCTAGTAGAAGAGGACGTAGCTATTGAAGAAGATTCATTCCCAGATGAGCACATCTTTTTTATTTCCACCTCTGACCCCCGGTACGGAGATATACTTATCTATCTCCAAACTTTGAAGTGTCCTGCAGCTTTCTCGCGGGAAGAACGACGTAAACTACGCCTACATGCCAAGAACTACCTCATCATAGGAGATACTTTATACCGTAGAGGGGTAGATTCCGTTTTGCGTCGATGTCTTACCCATGAGGAAGCAGAGATTGTCCTCAATGATGCCCATAGTGGAGCATGTGGGGGTCATTTATCTGGGTTAGCAACGGCCCAAAAGATATTACGTGTCGGTTATTTCTAGCCCACAGTCTTTAAAGATTGTGTGGAAGCAATGAAGCGCTGTCATCCTTGTCAACTTTACACCAGGAAAATACGGTCACATCCCGCTCCATTATTTCTCGTCATCTCAGTGGGCCCCTTCATGAAGTGGGGGATTGATTACATGATGTGTAACCCAGCCTCGACTGGGGGGCACAAATATATCATTGTCGCTGTGGACTATTTTACGAAATGGGCAGAGGCAATGCCCACCTTTAAAGCTGACGAAGAAACTGCAGCTTTCTTCGTGTTCAATCAAATTATAGCACGATTCGGTATACCCAAGGTGATTGTCACTGACCATGGCAGTCATTTTCAAAATAGCATGATGACTGAACTGACCACTATGCTAGGATTTAGACAAGAACATTCATCTTCGTTCTATCCTCAAGCAAATGGTCACGTCAAGGCTATTAATAAAACTTTGAAGACTATCCTCAAACGTACTATTAATGCAGCCTGTTCCAACTAGCATATCATGCTATATCCTGCACTTTGGGCATATCGGACTATTGTAAAAACTACTACAAGGTTTTCACCTTTTCAACTCGTCCATGGAGTGGAAGATGTTACCCCAATTGAATGTGAAATCCCGTCTTTAAGAATTGCTATTCATGTGTTGCCTGATATGGATGAGCTTGAAGAACGTCTATTACATTTAGAACACCTTGATGAACAGCGTAAAGATTCGCTGACAACAAACCAAGCTCATAAAAATAGGGTCAAAAGCAAATATGATAAATCGGTCAAACCTCGAATTTTCTCTGAGGGAGAACTTGTTTTGCTCTAGGACCAAGACAAAGAACCCCTAGGCGCAGGAAAGTTCAGGTCTATGCGGTTAGGACCTTATATCGTGTTGAAAGTGTTAAAGAAGGGCGCATATGAATTGATAGATTTCAATGGGATTAAGCTGGTTGAGCCTAGAAACGGGCTCTACCTGAAAAAGTACTATGCTTAGGCTTAGCACTTTTTCTTGTATTTTATTGTATGTATTTTTATGTACACTAGTTTGTCAATTTGTGTTTATTTTATACCATCTGCTAGTTGTTTCAGATGTCTTCCGAGAGGTTCCTAGGTTTTGCTGATGGCACCAGTCGCCACACTTGTAATTTAGCTTCGGCTGCATGGGTCATTTATTCGCCCTCAAGACAGTTAGTTGCCTCAAGAGGCGCTTGCTTAGGTCCTGCTTCTAATAATGTGGCTGAATATAGGGCCGTCATTGAGCTTCTATGGGATGCTTTGTCACGTGGTATCACTCAACTGGAAGTCCGGCTGGACTCTCAACTGGTGGTTTCCCAGCTCAATCGGGCTTATCAAGTGCAGAACCCTATTTGGTTGCGTCAGTTTATGCAAGTTAGGTTATTGGAAAGACATTTTGAGTTCATTACATTCAATCACATTCCAAGGAATCAAAATTCATTAATTGATGTATACGCTTATTACATCTTGGATTGGCATTTAACACATCTCACATAAAAAGTATACAGCAAACACATAAAAAACATTTGTAAATAAACCAGCAAATATATATATATATATGTGTGTGTGTGTGAATATCTGTCTACATAGATAGTTCGAGTCTCTGATCCTCAGATCCAGTCATAACTATATAATATACAAAAAATATACAAAATATGGATCTAAGTCCATCAAAATGCCCCTAGGTCTAAGCTTGACCACCCTGGTCCCCCTGGTCACCCTGTACTCTGGCTTCTTCAGCCTCTTAGACTTCAGCAGCCTCAATAGCATCTATGTATACCAGTACTGCTTTGGCTACCCGCCTCAAAAGGCGGATCCAAACAGGTGGTACACCAACCACGAACTCCTGCATGATGGCTGGGATGTGCTCAATCCGTAGAGTACGTACTCTCTAGGTAATCCTGGCCAGCTTCCCCTCGAGAACCCTAATCAAGCCCTGGCCTTCTCCCAAGACAAAACGCACATACATGCGTGGATGCCCTTCAGGGCGGACTGGTCCAATATCTGCATTTTGACATTTTAATAGGATTAGAACTCTTATACATATGTATATATCTCTATATTTAAAATTCATAAAAATTTTGAAATTTCGAAAAATAAAAATTACCTAACTCTCCCCATGCTCCTCCTGGAGGGAGGACGAAATCAGCATCACCACGGAAATCCATTCCAGCATATGGAAACTGCTCCAAAGCTAGCAACTATCGCTCCCACCAAAAGTAGAAGTCATCATCATAGACACTCTGCACCGACCCACCACCTCCCTGGCAAAGGAAAATATCTCCGCACCTGCTCAGCCTAGGCTGACGAGGAGAACGAACTGGTAGTGGCACTGCAGGACTCAATCCCGACACTCTCTCAAAGAAGAAGGCTCTACTAGTATGCTGAAATATCCAAATTCTTCCTCCTACCTCTTTTGCAGTTAGAGAGTTGTTTTCTCATAATCGGGATCACTCCCGAACACCAATCATATAGAGCTCCCTGCATACAATCCACTACTAGTCTCATCTGGTTCCGAGTTGCAAGGTGAAGTGATGATGACCATGCAACCCTCACTATAGTATTGGTCACCACCTGTAAAGGAAGGTCGCGTATGTGAACAATAGGGATGCAGCTACCTATTTTTTGTGTGCCTGGTGCGCAGTATATATCAATATAGTTCTGTACACTTGAGGGTCACCGCCTCTGCCAGTGCCTTCCAAGTTTACCGGCGCTCCCCGTCGTGATAGACCAGCAATGAAATGGACATCCTCAGAAGTAATCTCCAAGGACTCACCTTCAAGGTCAAACATGCCCAAATCATGATCCCAATAATTTATCAAGAACTCTAAGAGGAGGCCATTGGCCCGCATAGATGAAGTACAGAAAAACTTCAATAACCCACTTTGACGTAAAACATTCACGGTGGGGGCATCTTGAAGAGCTTCTTGGTCCATGTCTTCATGTTCTCACTCCCTCCACTCAAGCACCATCTTTCAACCTAATAAACAAGCAATTTCAAACCTTAGTTTCATATAAAATTTTGGAATTTTGACCATACATATTCTTTTTTCCACCTCACGCAGCATACGCAACTGTCTTTTAAGGCAGGTCGCGTACTGTATGCGACTGTCCTTCGGGCAACCCACGTACAGAACACGTGTACGCGACTTTTAACATATCAAACCCGCGTACATAGCGTTGCTTTTTAAGGGTGCCTAAAAATATGAAATTCGGGCTCAATTTTAATAATTGCTTGGATCAAAAAAAAGAGCATGGAGTGTAGTCTTACCTAATACTTGCGGTTTTGGAAATGGTCCACCGAATTGTGCACACCGAGCAATTGAAGGTAGAGGTATAAACTTGTCTTCTATGGTTAAAAATCCAAATGGTGAGTTTTTATTTATGTTTTGAACTATTTATAGAAAATTTATTTTTCAAGTGGGTTTTTTCCCTATAATTCATAGTTTATAAAACTAATACCATATTTTATTTTCCATGTGACAGGTCTATCATCATGTTTAAAGTGTTTTTGCTCATATAGGATGGTTTTTGTCGCTTCACATGCATTCTGCATCTATACCTACTCCATCTTAAACCTAGCATTAACATTTTTTCCACGAACTATGGTATTTTTAACCATTAGTTCCTTGTCTTTACCATTGTTCTTCCGTGGATAGGACCTTCCTCTTATGAGTATCCTCATTTAGAACCTATTTATTGTCTTTTGATACTCATACTGCAACTGTCATTGGTTTAGGGGAATCTTTTTAGCTATTTTTCACGCCAAATTGAGCCTCATTTGGTCTCTTTTTACAAGCTATCCCTTTATAGGACTCCTCACCCTTATGGAGTTTCTTTAGGCCCAGGTCTAACTCTTTAAAACAGACTTGACTGCCGAGTAAACTTGTCCGTTCAAGCTCGTTAAGAATACGTGAATGGGCATCCACATTGGTGGTAGGTTATCTCTTTCTCGGACCATGTGGAATAATACGAGAAAGGATCACTCTCTTTTCTACGAAATTGAGAAGAGTATTCTCAGGTACAGGTTTATAACTTTTTTGGACCTGAAGGACTAAACTTACGGAAAAGGAACTCCCGGTATGAGCTTAGTTTTCTCTTTTTCGTGCTCTGGACCTAAACATGAAAAAGATTTCGAGTGTACTTTGTGTCTTTGCCATGCTTGTTAAACACCAAGAACAAAGCATCGAGTTTATTGTTGTAAGCCCCATTTCTCGTACTCAAATGGATCTTTCCGAGTGATCTTGCTTTCCTTCACACTCGTAAAACTCAAGCTATATGCTGCTCTCGAAGGAGCGTTGGGTAGGTGGTAATTTAACATTTTTCAGACCTCCTTGACTAAGTACCAAAAAGGTTCACCTTTTCTTCTACGGAAGTTAAAACAGTTCTTCTATGGTATGTTTTATACTTTTCCAGCCTCAGGAGACTAAATTGGACGAAAAAGGAACCCCCTGGAGTCTTCTTTGGAATTTTCAGACTCTCTAAATATGAAAATACCGAGTGAGCATGTACTAGTTCGGGTTCATAAAATCCACGAATCAGTGACACTATCAAGCATTATTCCCTCTTCTCTTCAAGCTTGTTAAAAAATGAAGAGAGATCCGAGTTGACTTTCCTGGACTCCTTAAAATTTAACAGAGAAGGTAAGGAAGAAGTTTTCTTTTGGTTCTCAGTTAGTGGCACCATGTTATCCTTGAACAAAGCACTCTCTATTTTTTCCGATACTCATGTCTCAGTGTTCACTTTCAGTTCAACTATTACTTCGAGTTTCTTACTCCTGCTCTTGTCAGTTCTACCTGAGGAATCTGATCATGTCTCCTACATGACAGATAAGTTTAGTTGTTCTATCTGTAAAGTTAAAAAGCTGCCTTGGGTCATCTCTGTGTCGTGCTCACTGTTCAAGGTCTTAACCCCCTGTCTGATCTATATCCTGATTCCATCATTGTCGTATCTGTTACTACTTGTGTTTCCCTTCCTTTACCCAGTTCCTAGTCACTCCTGTGATTCGTTGGAGGATCTATTGCCTTCCTTATCACAGTATGGTTCTGCATCAGCACTTCTTGACGACGAAGACCTAGAGTTTTGACAATCGTACCTCAAGATTCACTTTCATTATTGGTGAATTCCTTTGCTTCAGTTGTCGATTATCACCTATTGATTGACAATCTGTTGAATCCACTCCATGTTCGACTTCAATAACATCTATTCACATGGCTTGGATTGTACTGGTTCTTTGGGACTGTTTATGAAGACCTTAGTTTCACATCCATGGACTAAGTTGCGCAAGATTATGTTGTGGTTATTTACACAGCTTCCAGATCTTTGAAGACTCATCATTATTGTATATTGTGGCTTCATCATTATTGTATATTGTGGCTTCAATCCACCTTTGTAATATACGTGGTCTTGTACCCGTACTATATGATGTACTCAAATATTGTAAAGGAGCTAGTGTTCCAGTATATTGAACATAGCATCCTCAGATATGACTTTGTATATGACATTATTATGTATTTGTTTCAGGTACTACCTTTGCTCCATTGAACTTTTGAGTTCTCCAAAGATGATGATTATAATGTATTTTGGCCATCGTTTCCCTCTGACCTCACACATTAGGGGGCATCTGTTATCGACCCAAATGGCACTTCTCCGTCCGAGTGCCGACAATTCATTATGTTGGTACACAAAACGACATTTCAGGATTGAAGTTTGCCAAAACACTATAGATGGGCATGAAATGAAATGCATTTACCTTTCAACCAGCTTGCTACATTATTTTTCTAAGTGTGGATTGGCGTACGCGACTATCTTCATTGAAACTCGCGTACATACGTGACTATCCTCGTTGACAACTCGCGTACTGTACGCGACTATTCCCATTGCAACCTGCGTACAGATCTATACGCGGGTTTCCCTTGTTTACACCATGTAGAGTTTTCTCATGTTCATCCATATGACCACCCTATATGATGTCACCAGACAATTCCCTATCCCTGTCACCTACCCCTGATCTTCTTGTCAAGTGTTATGTGATTGAAATATCCAACAAACAATATGGGACATGAACAACAGCGAAGCAACAAATGAGGACGGTTTTCAAGCAGAATTTCTTGGGCATAGCATTCATTCACTAGTTCAATAGATCATTGATCTATTTAACCATGTCATTTGCTCAGGATTCCCACCATACTATCCACATGATCCACAAATCAGGGTCCAATATTGATCTGAATAACTACCAAACTATCATGGTGGGTCACACTTTCTCCAAGCTATATGTAACAACCATTTATTGAGAACTATCAAAAATACTTGATGAGGGACTTCTTCGAGCCAAGGGCTAGGCAGGTTTTCGACCACAATACCAAACCATTGACGATATTTTCACCCTCAAATCCATCATAGATTAGGCGAGTGACCAATCTTTGAAAGTCTTTTGTTGTTTTTTCAACTTTTTAAGGCAATTAACTCAATTCCGAGAGAGGCCCTATTCCAAAGATTTAGAGATAACGGCATTTCAAAGACTCTCCTCGTTGTTATTATGTGTCTCTATGAGTCTATACCAATGTTGTCAAACTCAGACTCAGCAAAGACTCGGTTGGCTTGGGACTCGATCTATTCGGTGACTTGGATAAGACTTGGATAAGATTTAGCAAAGACTCGACAAATAGTGGGGTGGTAGGTGTCAAGCTGTTCTCTTTGACCCTAAAGGAAATGTTGTCAAGACCTTTGCTTGCGGTTTGGGGATTTGAACAAATAATCATGCAAAGAGATCTGCTTTGTTCCTTGGATTGAAGATGTCGCTTGAAGCTAGAGTTCGCTCCCTAACTGTGATTGGAGACTCTCTTCTTGTCCTCTCACAAACAAGGCACAGAAAAGACATATTGGATCAAATTGTTGGGCGTCTGCACAAACAAATTCTAAGTTCTCTCTCTCAATTTCACTCATTTCACATTTAACATGTAAGACAGGATCTAAATTCCTTAGCTAATGGCCTTGCCAATCAAGCCTCCCGTCTCTCTAGGGGAGGACTTATAGAAGATGAGGATCTTGTCAACCAAATCTGACTCCCTTAAGTTTTAACCATGGATTGTAGGCATTTTTTATTTCTCGTCCGACAACAAGCGATTTCCTTCCTCGTCCGTGAGAATTGTGCCAAGTGGAAGTTGATGGTTATTCGTGCTACCATGACAGCCTGGTGCCTTAAATGCAATGCAAGTGTCATAAAGACTAGTGGATGTGTCAGTTTCAATCAATCTTTCAAAAACAGCAAAGGTTGCCATCAGTGTTTTAAAACTCGAAACCGAGAGTTGAACCAGTCGATGGTCAACTCGGACCAAAACTAGAACCGGTAATGAACCGAAGAATTTTCACCCTTAGATCCATCATAGATGAAACGAGAGACCAATCTTTGAAAGTCTCATGTTGTTTTTTCAACTTTCTTAAGGCAATTAACTCAATTCCGAGGGACGCCCTATTCCAAAGATTTAGAGACAACGGCATCTCAAAGACTCTCCTCGTTGTTATTATGTGTCTCTATGAGTCTATACCAGTGTTGTCAAACTCGGACTCGGCAAAGACTCGGTTGGCTTGGGACTCAATCAATTCGGTGACTTGGATAAGACTTGGATAAGATTTAGCAAAGACTCGGCAAATAGTGGGGTGGTAGGTGTCGAGTTGTTCTCTTTGACCCTAAAGGAAATGTCGTCAAGACCTTTGCTTGCAGTTTGAGGATTGGAACCAATAATCATGCAAAGAGATCTGCTTTGTTCCTTGGATTGAAGATGTCGCTTGAAGCTGGAGTTTGCTCCCTAACTGTGATTGGAGACTCTCTTCTTGTCCTCTCACAAACAAGGCACAGAAAAGACATATTGGATCAAGTTGTTAGGCGTCTACACAAACAAATTCTAAGTTCTCTCTCTCAATTTCACTCATTTCACATTTAACATGTAAGACAAGATCTAAATTCCTTAGCTAATGGCCTTGCCAATCAAGCTTCCCATCTCTCTAGGGGAGGACTTCTAGAAGATGAGGATCTTGTTAGCCAAATCTGGCTCCCTTAAGTTTTAACCATGGATTTTAGGCATTTTTTATTTTGGCGGTTTCCTTCCTCGTCCGTGAGAATTGTGCCAAGTGGAAATTGATGGTTATTCGTGCTACCATGACAGCCCAGTGCCTTAAATGCAATGTAACTGTCATAAAGACTAGTGGATGTGTCAGTTTCAATCAGTCTTTCAAAAACAGCAAAGGTTGCCATCAGTGTTTTAAACTTCGAAACCGAGAGTTGAACCGGTCAATGGTCTACTCGGACTAAAACTAGAACCAGCAATGAACCGAAGCGGTTTGATTTCAATGACTCGTACTATTCAAAAATATATAAAATTTTACAATTTTAATGAAAAAAATTATATTTAGCATTCCAAGCTATGATTTCTAACAATTAGAGACATAATATGCATAGTCTATTCATGTATATACCATGTAGGGGTTAATATATCAAAATGGCACCAAGTGCAATACATATCTGAATCAAAATTCAAAATACATAATCATCAAAATCCTTGCATGTATTGGTATCATGTACTCTAGGCTCTAGCCCTTGCCTCTATCTTGAATCTCGAAGTTGATCCTCCAAGGACATTAGTCAACACCCTACAATTTTGATGAAATTTCCTAATCAAAGTATTAAAATAAGCTAAAAAAATCTTCCCATAATAAGTGATTTTGCTCATTGAATGATACAATTTTATTAAGGTCATGAAAGAGCAGTTCAATCAACCTCAACAATCAAGCATCAACACCACCAACATCAAGATAAAGAGAGAGTTTGATGTGCTTGATTAAATTCCAATCCCTTACCCTCATACATGATAGAATCCAGTGGAAACTTTGCAATATTGAAATCCTGAAAACTATTAAGTCTATTGAATTTTGAATGGGATCTAAAATTATACTTTTTGCATATGAAGTCCGATGAGGTTGGAACCACTCTCAAACATCATGAAACAAATAATGGTAATGTTAAAAATTTAAGTAAAAGGATATAAAATGAAAAATAAGGAGAATGCCACTTTTTAAACATTACCATTCAATATTATTGACTTCATTGTCACAGGTACAAGATTGGTCATTTTTTTTTAAACCTCGGTCTCTACACTCCACGAATGCACCTAGGGCATGTTTGTATTGACTCGGCCGGTTTGAGGCCGGTTTGGTACCAATCCGGCCTCCAAGCCGAGATTTGTCCTGGTTTGAGGTTGATGAGGATTGAACTGGTCAACTCGCCTAGTTCCGGTTCTGAGTTGACTGGTTTTTAAAACACTGGTTGCCATAGCACCATGAGTGCAAGCAGTTCTCCCGGTTATCTGTGTTTTTCCTTGAGGTGGTCTGAACAACGTGGAGTTTGGGCGATTGATGATTTTGGAATGGTGGTGTGTAATGCAAAGGAACTGTCCGCCTTCTCCTTAGCTTGGGGAGGTAGGTGCTCTGATGCCATGGTTCTTCTCCGGTCAAATTCACAGGTATTCTTTTTCCGTAGCCTCTCTGATCTCTCTTTTGCTTTCCAAGTTTGGGATTCAGGACCCTTTTTTGAATCTGGTGGGGGGTCTCTGTCTGGGACTGTTGAGAGAAGACCTCTTTTGGACAAGAATCGTGGCCGTATGCTTCTGGTTATTCTTCCCACTGGTTGGTCTATCAGTGGTTTGGAAAATTCGGCTCCTTTGGGGGCAATCTCAAGTGGGAACCTACTCTTTTTTTCTGTTCTCAGTAGGTTCAGTTCAGATTTCTTTTGGGGTAGGAGAATTTGCAGTAGCATTTTGAATTTGGACATTTTTAAGAGGATTAATGATCTTGGTGAACAAGTTTCAATAGCACAGGCTACTATTCAAGACTTTCAGGGACAAATGACTTGGATGCAGAAACAAATGGAAGGTTTTAAGACTTCTGTACATCAGCTCCTTGATCATATGCTGGAGACTGATAGAAAACTGGAACAGTTTAATCGTTTTTCCCTCCAAATTAGTTTTGGTTTAGAAAATCATTTTAATGGAATTGATAGTGAGGAGAGGACCTGTCACTTGAAGCTTCAGGACATTATTCAGTCTGTTAATAAACATGATGTTATGGTTAAGAATCATGAAGACCTATTAGAGGGAAAAACTCTAAGGTCGATGAAAATTTTGGAGGTCGAAATGGTGATGGAATCTTGGTTGTTCAGCCTCTTCAAAATATTTCCATCTCTGAAGGAAAAAATCTGGTTGAATCTCTTCCTGCTAACCCTGTTGAAGAAAGTGAAGGTGAGGATGAGGATCTTCGGGATACTCAGGATGCCAGTGATTCTTAAGAAGCTGATTCTGAAGAAAATTTGGAGGAGGATATGGATGAAGATGAAGATGGATTTGATGAATCTGTCTCTATTGATTCAGAGAATATATTCGATGCGAACTTTGAAGATGAAGAAGTTCTCCCTGAGGATCAAGATTCCGACAGTGATTTTAGTATCTAGTTTTCTTTTATATGCAGTTTTTTTGCCTTCTTATAGATGGACAATATGTCAGAATATATAGCAGTAAAGGTATTTTGGAAGAGAAACTCCCTTATCAAGATGACTGTAAATATGTGTTTTCTGCTGCCAGTTTCAGACTCTGACCCTCTGATCTTGGATAGAGGAATTTTGCCGTCATTTTATCAATACAATAGTAACTGTTTGTGTAAAAAAAAAGGACTCGGCAAATAGAAAAAAAATTCAAAATATAGTAAATTTTGTGCACAAAAAATATATTAACGACATCTCTAATCCATATAAGTTATAAAACCACATTCTATGCAGAAAGTCATTAGATCATCTCATAAAAAAATTAATAAAACATTTGACACTTCATATTTGTATGCAAAATAGTGAACTGAAAGATGATTCCTTGAACAAATTCACAAATTGTACCAAGTTCAATTACATAACTCAAACATAATTAGAAAATCGAAAGAGATAATGTCTCCAAGTCCAATGTCGAGTCTAATGCATGACTACAAGTAGAATGCCTAGTATAGGCCCTCGAGGAGCTAGTGCCAACATCGATAGATTTGAACAACAACTGTGATGCAGGTGTGTTTGGCATTTCCATTTCAGAAAATGGTACACTAGAGGGACCCTCGGTCTCTTCATCAAGCCAACTCAAAGCGGTAGCAAGAGATCTGATCCAATAAAATTGGATCCAAATCCTTTGCCCACAATTGTTTTGTGAGCATTCGAAGGTTGTAGTATATGAGGACTAACTTCTCCGACCTCTCATGCTCCAACTTGTTGGGCTTTTTGTTGTGGATGTGTTCAAATACTAACCAGTTGCGCTCACAACCTGAAGTGCTGTAAGCTTCAACTTGTACCTTATCTATATTCATGGTCTATTTAAATGTGGTGTATCTAAATTCATTTTTCTTGGAGGATGAAGTGGCATTATAGAAGGTGGTATGTCATGGAATGGATTGCCTAGTTGTAATGATTGAATTTCATCTTTTAGAAATTTAAAGCCAAGTGGCATGATAAAATTATCATATAAAGTTTTATTTGGATTTAATAAATAAATTAATATGACTGATAATATGCAAATTATCTATTTCATTGTATTATTTTTTATATAACTTTTTTTAAATAATTGCAATGAGTTAGGTTTCCTAAATTAAATAATAATTAAAGATAATAATTTTACAACAAATTAACTACTAAATTATAATAAATTTTCCCATCTCCAAAAAAAACCCTAATAAGAAATTTTACAACTATTAAAAAAAATACAAAAGACATTTTCCAAAAAACATATAAAACTCACATATTTTGTTGAAAGTTGTGAATACTACTCACCAAAAACATCATTTATGTAATCAAACCTTTAGAAAATCTAATTTTAAACATGAAAAAATGGGATCAAACAAACCAAAGTTGGGAATGTAATTTAAACATGAAAAAAAAGGAATGGGAGGCAGGGCAATGGGCAGCAATCCAAATGATCTGAATTGTCATTGGGATATGTGAGATCAATAGCCTTGGGAGTGATAACATCTGCAATAGTCGAAATTGGAGGTAGTAACCTGCCATCGTTGTCACAATCCAGGAGAAAGAAATGGCAAGCGGGCAAGCAACAGAAGGTCAGAGACTTTGGTCATGTACTTGTCTAAGGCATGTTCAAGTAAGTCTGAGGCGAGTGGAGAGTTTCCCACGAATTTCCCATGATTTTCAGGTGAGTACATGAAAGTCACAAGTTTGACGGGAGTCTAAAAGAGTGTCGATTATGAGGCGAGTGCTCGTTTGGGAGCTCACTCGATCAGACTCAACTAACTCGAGGAGTCTCCCACAAGTATGATAACACTGCTCTATACTGGGTCATCTCCGCACAACACATGGTTTGTGACTTTGTCAAATATTATCAGGAGTACCATCAAGGTCAAACAAGGATGTCCTCTCTCACCCACTTTGTTTGAGAGATATACATAGATGAGTATAAGTAATTTCTATAGGAGCATACCTAGCCTAAAGATGGTTACCTTCGTCATTCCTTGATCTCAATCCTACTCTTCTTTGACGATGTGGTCCTCTTGGCCTTTACTCTGAAGGGTCCCCAAATACAACTAGACGATTTAGCCAAGTTTTGTGATCTTTGATAGTTGACAATCAACCTTGGTAAAACCAAGGTTGTTGGGAGCGGGGAGCAGGAGAGGCAGCAAAAAGCGAAATTATCAAAACTTAAAAGCTTCCATTTTGGGAGTGTTTTTTATCTAATAAATATTTTGATGCATATATATTAAAAAAAACATGCAGAATGCCAAATTAGTTGTAGAAAACATGAAAACATAGATCTAACTATTGGATTAATGATGATCATTAAATCATCAACCATTTAATACACATATAACATCAATCATCTAGCAGCTATAACTTATAACATTGTCATCACTTGCCATCAACAAACTCTAACAAATAACATCAACCACAAAAAGAAATAGAGAATCATATTCATTCCCAATAAGAAGTGAGATGTAATCAACAATTCAAACTTCAAAGGTAGGTTCAAACTTCAAACTTCAAATTGACCATCAAGAACATACCTAACCTGTGCCCAAAACTGACCATCAAGAATGGTGTCCTCCACCTCCTAAAATTCATGTCTATCAGATGTCGATGCAACCATATCTTTCAAACCCTGGCATGAATCACTTGAGACCATACTAGCCAATGCCTCTATTACTTCAAAAGGTGCCTAAAGGTGAATTAGTGGGTAGCAAATCTAGTCTTTGCAATCTTAAGTAGCTTCAACCTAGAGTAATTGCTAAAAAAGAGGTGCACCATGCTACGATTGGTAATAAATTTTATCATTTTCTTCCCTCTCTTGTACAATGCACCATTCTATTTATAACTAGGGTCCTTCATCTTAATAATATCATGCATCAAAAGGTTCATTGTGTGAACCAAACACCCTAATGAAAACATGTTAGGGTACATGTCCTCAATGATTGCTCCTGCCACCTTACAATTAACAGCATTATCAATGATGACTTGAAAGACATTGTAGAACCCAATCTCTTGAATGGTTTTAATTAAAGGTTCTGCAATATTAAAACTGGTCTTGTAACGTAGTAGTGATGGACTGAAAGGAAGACCACACCACTAGTAGACACACCAAGAATATTTATCAATGGCCTGCCTTTAACAGTTGTCAAATCACCAAATACAATGTGAATGGATACCGGCACCCCACATTCAATCCAATCATTTGTAAAATATCCTAGAACATTATGGATTTTGGCTCTTTCCCTATCAAGTCCCATGGTTCTGGCTTTATCATACTCGGGGCTCCATTCTGGTTCAACCAGTTCTAGTCCAATTCGGTCAATTCTGATAACATTGCATGTAAGGCCCCAGTTTTGAACCTTGGATTATCGCTGATCAGATATGTATATATAGTGATAACATAGATAGATGCACATTGCAGAGACTTAAATTTGTATTTTCAACATTTCTATGTTGTGCTACATTTCCTAGTCACCATGCAAGTGAACATCATCATGGTGCATTTTGTTATGCAGACGACTGACATAAATATGATGCTGAAAAAGTTGAAACTGATCCAAATTCTGAACTATACCATCTAGTGAAATTTTAGGTTGATCATAACACTTTGAATTTTGCACAATTCCCAGGGGGATGTGTTATGGAAGCTCAAAGAAAGAAAAATGTTGTCTAAGAAATCCCCAATCTTTTAATGCAACCAATCTTTTTCTGCAATGAACCAAGCATTGGATAAGTAGATAAAAATTTACTACCTCTTAGAATTGTTCATTGGCAAATCTTGCACAGGACAATGCTTTAATACCACTTGTGATGAAACCCACATCCACCATTAACCATGAAACCAAAAATATCAATTGAAACTTAGCAAGATGCAATAGAAGATAAGTTAGTTTTATTAATTCCTAAACAAGTGACCACACAGATAGTCCATGGGATTCAAAAGTACAGCCAATATCAAAAAATAGTGTGAGAGTGAAAGCAACTCCTATCTCTACTCTACCAAAAGCAAAGAAAGAGCTAACTCATTGGTCAATAGGAATGCAAAAAGTAGTGTAAATACAAAAAAAAAAACATCAAAACCGTGTTGAGCATATGATGATGCTATCAAGGCATGCTGGGATGCGAAGCGGAGTGGGGAGAGGAAGAGGATGGCTCCCAATCTGAGCCATTGATCACCATGAGGAGACCAATGCATTGCTTGATAATGTCGTCTGGAAAATATCCAACACTAAGGGGGCTTAGCAGTGAAAACCTCGAAGGAGCCTTGGATTGAAGAGGTCCATCACCCCTAACATCTAAGGTTGAGGGGAAGAATCTCTAAAAAGAAGACTAGCTGCATTGGAAAACCTTGAGAACAATGTTGTATGTAGAGTGAATCGGGCCCTGGGACCTCCTGGAGTTGATATGTCTGGTGGTCTGGTGGGATTTATACTAGGATGCAAAATGGGAGCTCCTCAAAAGTCTCATGGAAGAAATTTTATTATCAATCCTAATTGAGAGAGGGAACTCTCCAAGCCACTTCAAGGGGTAACCTCCAATACAATGGCAACAACAAGAAAGATCCGAAATACAAAGGCAAGACTTCATCCATTATTTATATATTAATTAAACTTGTTATGAAAGACACCCCAACTTGTTGCCTAAGCTACACTATATGTGAATTATTTGTTACACAACCCTTACTTGATACTCTAGCTACCCCAATCCTAATACCAATAGTAATCATCACTTAACCCTTAATTAATATATTGGCCTAACTATAAAAAAAATGGACTTTATTAATATCTTAGGCCTTATTGCATACTTAGGAAGATAGAAAACACCATCTCGATCACCTTCAATTCCACCATATTCATATCACCCCTAGAATCCAATTCACATGTGGAAGAATATCAGACATCCATAACTACAAAAGAGTCTATTCAAGTGGCCATGTTACAAGCATAAATAGAGACGAAACCCAAAGCACTACCCAAAAGAGAAATAGTAACATAGGCAAACTTGCTTTTTGGATCACAACCTTTATTCAAAATATGAGTAGGCCACGAAGCAATGATACAAAAAACGCCATTACCAGTTGCATGTTTAATGACTATATATTACCATTCCAAATCAAATTGGCAAAATTTCTTTAGCCAAAATTCAGTGAATTTAATCTAATGAAAAAATGGAATTTCTGGTTTCTAGTCTCTAGACATTCTGTGTTTTTTCTTGTGACTCGCGCCCTTTACGTTCCATGCTAATATTTTAACTTGCAGAGTCAACAATGTTCTTATTTGCATGTTAATCCTCACTCAAATATACAATTTCCAAAAGTCAAGTTGCAAACAAAAATATCAACGTCTATTGAGAAAAATGAACCTCAAATGACAAACATTAAATGTTTATTGGAAATGGGCAAAACATAAAATATGAAGAATAAAACCAAGAGATTCCAAAGCAATTCCTTCCGTGTGTCAAAAAGAGTATCAAAATGCCTTTTCCTTATTGCAAATTTTGATTGACAAGTTGGGCATAGAAATAAGCATTTGTGCAATAAATTCAAGTCAAAGTTTCAAGCAAAATATGACTATAGTTTTGAAAAGAGTACCTGAGGCCAGCTCCAACTACTGCCACTGACTTAAGAGGTCCTGTACAACAAAGAAAGGAATTAAAATTCTACCTATTTTAGTTTGTCACATAAAACATCCTTACACATAATACCATTTAAAAGGCAATCAAATATATAGCATAGAAGAAAACAACACCAAGACGACCATTGAACGCAGTTCAGGCTACCCATATTCCTAAGGCAACTTTTAAAGAAACTACCCTCCAAGTATCTATAGGTTGTTTTGTAAAGAGAATGTCCTAAAGAACACTTTCAGCTTCAATCTCCATTGTATATTGGAATGGTGACGATTATGTTTGGTACTCTCCAACTTTCAAGGATGGTGTGCTCTCCTCGTGAGATCTGAGTTTTCTTCCTAAGATGCATGAGAACCTCAAGAAAGTTCTCCTTCCCATTATAGGCTATTATTGGATCTCGTCTTTGAAACATGAGACAAGAAGATTGTGTGCTCTTCAAGGGTTTGGTAAGGTCACACGTCTCATCCACCACTCCCCCAAGTCTAGGGTATTTGTTTTGGCTTCCAATTTGCACTCCAAATACATATTCCCATGGATTCAAAATGGTTTTGTGCCCTTTTGTAGGGGCATTTACATTGTGGTCTGCTGCTTTCCCTTTGCTTCCTTGAGTTTCATCCTCCATTGGGATGGGGATCCCTATCTTTAACTATATCCAAAGATCTCGTTATACTCCTCACTAGGTGATATCATCACTCCAAGTGATTTCAGTGTCTGCACAAGAACTTTACAAGATATGAACCATGACCAATCCGATGATACACTATGTCTCACTAAGTTAGAGCATGTGTCAATGGGTCTTCAAAGAGTTCAAGAAATATTTACAACTCTGCCATGACATATGGGAGACGTCTTCTCTCTCCCACTCCCTATAAATGATCACACCTGCATTGCCTTCATCCTCTTAGATGCCCCTCTTCCCTCTACCCCTAGCTTGCTTGGCATTCTACACACCACAATTCATTTAGTAATTGAGTATGGTTATGCTTCTCACCTTTCACAACTTCTCCCAAACCCCTTTCAATTCTCTTCCCTCAACACGATAAATGCCAAACATGACCTTTTCAAGTTCTTATGGGATGTTGCCTTAGACTCCAACCCCCACACCATACATTCCAACACATCCATTCATCTACATGGAAATTGTTCCATCAATAGTTGGTACAGCAAGGAATGCAAGCGCATGCATAGATATCTTCATTTTTCCCTCACCCATGACACAGCCTCCACCCAGACAAAATGAAGACACTAGCATTGTCTCCTACCATGCAAGAAGTGAGTTTCTTGCCCCAAGGAGACACAAACTACACAACCTTTTAGCATACTCTCCTCCCTAGTAAATCCACACTTCCACTTAAAATTGGTTATCCTCATGGTTCTCTCATACCACTACCCTTTATGGCTTGCTAGGCTAACCCCCTATTCATATTCCTTCCCCACCCACTTGTTGTAATCGCTTTTCCCCAAAAAAAATTACCATAGCCATCTACATTTTTACCACTAGTAAAACAACTCATGAGAAAGGCTTTCGGGCTATTTTCTTAAGCACGCTATTGGTCCTCTTGTGTCACATATTGATGATCTTTTCAATCATGCAGTTTGCACAGGCTTCCCTCCTTGGTCTCATCATATTATCCAATCCATCTTGAAATAGGGGAACATCTTGGATCCAAATAATTACAAAACTATTATGATTGAGCAAACATTTGCCTAATTTTATGCTATGGCCCCAAACATGTGGCTTTTAGAACACTTGGAGAGGAACAAACTTTGTGCCAAGGGTCAACCAAGCTTCAGGTAAGATTATCAAACCACCAAGCACATTTTTACACTATGTGCTATCATTGAGGAGGCTAGACAACATTGTCCCAACTCTTTTGTTGCTTTGTAAATTTTTTAAAGGCTTTTGAGTTTGTTCCAAGGGATTCCTTGTGTTAGCGGCTTCAAGGCATTGGCATCTCCAAGTCTCTAATTATAGCTATCATGACGTTATATCAATCTGAGCTTATTGTTAGTTGGCTCTACACATCACAAGGACTTTCTAACTTCATTCAGAGCACTATAGGGTAAAGCATGTTGATTTTTTCTGAGCAGCATCGAGAGCCATTCTCTTAGGAGAATGGAGACACCTGGTCGGGACCAGGGTGTACACTCAACCTAGAGTTGAGTGACCATTCTATTGAATGGAGATATCTGGTCCAGGACCACGATATGGAACCAATCCAGCACTCGGGGACTCAACCTTGAGTTGAGTGATCATTCTGTTGAATGATGACATTTGGTCCGGGACCAGGATGTGGAACTAGTCTAGCACTAGGGACTCAGCCTAGAGCTGAGTGACCATTCTTTTGAATGGAAGCACTGTTAAACTAGCAGCAACAAGGAAGGTCTTCCTGCATGCATGTGTTCTTGCATGCAAAAGACTTAAATTAAGAAACTAGTTGTATTTAATTTACTTTTCCTAAGTTTACTTTGGAAAATAAATTAAAGTGATCTAAATTGACTTTACTGAAACACTAGTTAAAGTGAAAGTGAAATTAGGGTTTTCCCTTTACCTAAAGTTATAAAAGAGAGATCAATTGGTGGAGAGGACACACACACTTGTATTCCGACAGAGACAGGATACAAACAGGGAGAGAAAGTCAGACAGAGGATTTAGCTGGGAAGACGGAGGAGCAAGCAGCAGGATCACCAAGCTTCGTACAGCTAGGTCGTACACTCACACAGGAGGGTGTTGAGGTTTAGTTGGGATTTTCCCAATGATTCTACCAAGTATTGCATTTGCCAGGTTTGGGTGAATTTGTAGTGATTGTAAAAGTTCGATATTTTCTCATAATAAAATCTATATCTGACTGTTGCACCGGTTTTCCCATCTTGGGTTTTTCCGGGGGTTTCCATACCCAAAATAATAGTGTTAATATTGTGATGTGATGTGTTTTTTTTCTCAATTTTATATTTCGCTACATACTGTAAAAGATATTCATGTGTGGTTATCATTAAATATTTTGAATGCATTGTTTATCCCTAGTTGAATATTATAGAAAAATTTACATGGTATCAGAGCTCTAGTGAGCTAAAGCTGAGAGATTTGCAGCAACAGTGATAGATTAGGGGCAGATCTATTGAAGACACAAACCTAGACTTCCAGATCTAGGGTTTGACAGTAACACTTCACTATGGTCATGCAGTTGAGAGTTGAGGATAAACTCCAGGGTGCTCAGAACTTTCCTACATGGAAAGAAAGGATCACAAGGATCCTGGACGTCAATGATGCAGAGGAGCACATTGAATCCACGAAGATTGCACCCACAGATCCGACAGAGTTAGTAGCATGGAAGAAGATTGATTCCAGATCCATGTTGATCATCTTGGATGGGGTGAAGGACCACATAGTGCCTCACCTTTCTGGGAAGAAGACCGCATTAGAGATGTAGAAGGCTTTGGAAAGTCTGTACCAGAGCAAGAACGAGAACCGAAAGATGGTGTTGCAAGAGAGTATGCACAGCACCAAGATGGCCAAGGGAAAAGGAGTGGTGCCTTATCTCACAAGGCTCACACAGATCAAGGATGAGCTTGGAGTTGTTGGCTCTAAGACCGAGGATGAGGAGATAGTTCTAATAGCCCTCAAATGCTTCTCTAAGCCATGGGACACCTTTGTCAAGGGTGTTGTGGCTAGGGAGAAGCTCCCTGATTGGCAGAGACTAAGGGATGACTTTGTGCAGGAGGAGACCCGCATGGGTCAAGGATCAAGCTCATCCAGCAGTGCCCCACAGATTGTGGATGAGGATGCTCTAACCCTTACAGGAAAGAGCAAGGGTAAGGCAAAGAGGAAGAAGGATGGTAAGAAGAACCTTGACATGTCAAAGGTCAAGTGTTTTATCTGCCACAAGCAGGGACACTTTGCCTCCCAGTGCCCAAACAAGAAGAAGAGTAACACTCGGATGGTTGGATCTGCAGAGGTGGATGAGTTCAGCAGGAACTTCGATGAGGAGTTCTGCTTGATAACTTGCATGGCAAGCACCACAGGGAGAAACATATGGTACATCGACAATGGAGCATCTAGTCACATGAATGGACAAAAGAGATTCTTCAGAGACTTGCAGGAGGGTGGAACAAGGATCCACGTTGAGATGGGTGATGATGCGCGGTATCAAGCGCAGGGAGTTGGCATTGTTTCGTTTCAGAGGGTGTCTGGCAAACCCCTTAGTTTTGTTGATGTGTTGTATGTTCCAGGACTGACCAAGCACCTTAGAGCAGTCTCCACTCTAGAGGACAAGGGATATCAAGTGAAGTTCTGTGACCATAGAGTATATATCAAACCCAAGGGATCAGATAGGAGCTTGGATCAGGTGATTGGTAGGAGGAGCGGAAAAGTGTACAGACTACACTTTGAGCCTACAAAGGCTCTAGTCAGCAGCAACAACAGCAGTCAGGGTGAGTTGTGGCATAGGCGGATCGCACACTTACACCATGGAGCACTGAAGCATTTGAGACAGGCAGTCATTGGAGTTCCTTAGGTACAGGAGGAAAAGCATAACCATTGCAAGGGTTGTGCTTTGGGGAAGAACATCAGGAAGCCTTTCCCACTGAGTGAGCACAAGTCTAAGGATCCCTTGGACTTGGTGTATTCTGATGTATGCGGACCCATGAGTGTCCATTCATTCAGTGGTTACAGTTACTACGTAACCTTCATTGATGACTATTCCAAGAAAACCTAAATCTATTTCCTGAAGGCCAAGTCAAAGGTCTTTGAGAGGTTCCGACAGTTCAAAACTCTCGTGGAGAACCAAACAGGAAAGAAGAATCGAGTATTGAAGACAAACAACGGGGGTGAGTACACTTCCAATGAGTTCATGGAGTATTGTTCGACTAAGGGGATGAAGGAGCACACTGTGCCCCATACCCCATAGCATAATGGAGTTGTAGAGCGGAAGAACAAGACTATGGTGGGAGCAACCAAGGCCATGCTATTTGATCAGGGATTACCACTATTCCTCTGGGTTAAGTCATACAGGACTACAGTATACATTCAGAACAGGCGTCCCCTCACAACTTTGGGGAGGAAGACACCAGAGGAGGTCTTCACAGGCACCAGGCCAAATGTGAGTCACATTCGCATATTCGAAAGTGTCTGCTATTGTCATGTTCATGCTAATAATAGGAAGAAGCTGGACCCTTTTGGAGAGAAGGGGTTACTTATTAGTTACAACGAGATTTCGAAGGCTTATAGAGTTTACATTCCTGCTTGTAAGAGGATCATTGTGAGCAAGGATGTCCAGTTCGATGAGGACAGGGCCTTACAGAGATCTTTGGACTTACCAGCAAAGCAGCAGCCAGCACAAGAGTCGAGGGTCAAGTTGGAGGAGCCAGATGTATAGGTACAAGTACAGACACAGAGCACAGGTTCTGGTGGTCAGAGGGAGTCAGGTGGATAGGATCCTTCAATCATTGACTTGGAGGATGAGTTGCAGCAAGAGACGAACATCCAGCAACCACAGCAGGTTGACACTAGGCCAAAGCCTAAGTGGTTTAGGTCCACAGTACAGGATTCCAGGCAGGTCGATCCTCCACAGAGATCTTTAAGACATAGTGTACCACCAGAGAAACTCACTTATATGGCGTTGATGACAAAGTTGATTAACTCTGAACCTTTAAGCTTCGGGGAGGATGCACAACATGATGTGTGGCAGGAGGCTATGGTTAAAGAGTATGACTCAATCATGAAGAACCAGGTATAGGAGGTTGTGCCGAGACCTGAAGGCAAAAAGGTGGTGGGATCCAGATGGATCTACAAGGTGAAACATGCAGCAGACAGAAGCGTGGAGAAGTACAAGGCACGCTTTGTGGCTAAGGGGTTTTTACAGAAGGAGGGCATTGACTATGAGGAGACCTTCGCCCCTGTTGCCAGGAATTCTTCCATTCGGACCATTATCTCACTAACAACTGAGATGGGTTAGCGAGTCCATCAAATGGACGTCAAGACTGCCTTCCTCAACGGAGTGATAGAGGAGGAGGTGTATATTGAGCAGCCAGAAGGGTTTGATGTGAAGAACAAGGAGACGCATGTTTGCAAACTAAATCGAGCTCTTTACGGGCTCAAGCAGGCTCCTCAAGCATGGTACTCAAGGATTGACAACTATCTACGGGAGATGGGATTTCAGCGGAGTGAGGCAGACCACAACTTGTACTTCTTGACAGGAGAGGTGCTTCTCATACTGGTCCTGTATGTGGATGATCTCTTTTTTTACAGGAGATGAGAGGTTGATTGGAGACTGCAAGTCCAACCTTGCAGTAAAGTTTGAGATGAAGGACCTTGGGCTGATGCATTACTTTCTAGGCTTGGGGGTTTCGCATAGATATGGATGCTTCTTCATCGGACAGGGGAAGTATGCAGTAGAGATCCTTAAGAGATTCAGGATGGAGGACTGCAAGCCTATGGCCATACCTCTAGTTTCCAACTAAAGGAAGATTGATGCATCAAGATCAGACAGATTTGATCCTACCTTGTATCGTCAGCTTATCGGATCACTTATGCATCTGGTCAACACTCGACCAGACATCAGCTTTGCAGTCAACTCTTTGAGTCAGTTCATGGTGGACCCTTGGATAGTGCATTGGACGACTGCGAAGCACATACTTCGCTACATCAGAGGTACAGTGGAGTATGGATTGGTTTATGAGCGCAAGGGGATTGTACAGTTAGCAGGTTTCACAGATACTGACTAGCGGGATGTGTAGAGGACTGAAAGAGTACTTCAGGTTGTTGTTTCAGCATAGGATCAGGGGTTGTCTCTTGGTTCAGCAAGAAGCAAAAGTCAGTTGCATTAAGCTCGGCAGAGGCCGAGTAGATGGCAGCCAGCATGGCTGCTTATGAGGGTATGTGGCTGAGGAAGTTACTTGCAGGGTTGTTCGAGTGTGAGCTACAGGCTACAGTAGTTCACTGTGAGTATCAAAGCGGCATCAAGCTATTTAAGAATCCAGTGTTCCATGACCAAAGCAAACACATAGACATCAAGTACTACTTCTTGAGAGATTTGTGTTCAGAGGGGAACCATTCGGTTGGAGTACATACAAACAGATGAAGTACAATGGAGTATGGATTGGTTTATGAGCGCAGGGGGAGTGTACAGTTAGCAAGTTTCACAGATGTTCACTGGGCGGGATGTGTAGAGGACTGGAAGAGTACTTCAAGTTGTTAGTTCAACATAAGATCAGGGGTTGTCTCTTGGTTCAGCAAGAAGCAAAAGCCATTTGCATTGAGCTTGACAGAGGCCAAGTACATGGAAGCCAATATGGCTGCTTGTGAGGGTATGTGGCTGAGGAAGTTACTTGCAGGGTTGTTCAAGTGTGAGCTAGAGGCTACAGTAGTTCATTGTGATAATAAAAGTGGCATTAGGCTATCTGAGAATCCAGTGTTCCATGACCGGAGCAAACACAGAGACATCAGGTACAACTTCTTGAGAGATTGTGTTCATAGGGGAACCATTCAGTTAGAGTACATATAGACAAATGGATAGATGGCGGCCATTTTCACCAAGGCACTTTGCAAACAGAGTTTTGTGAAGTTCAGGGATAAGTTGGAGTTGCTACCGAATCCCTTCCTCGTTGAGAGGGAGTCTTAAACTAGCGACAACAAGGAAGGTCTTCCTGCATGCATGTGTTCTTGCATGCAAAAGACTTAAATTAAGAAACCAGTTGTATTTAATTTACTTTTCCTAAGTTTACTTTGGAAAATAAATTAAAGTGATCTAAATTAACTTTAGTGAAACACTAGTTAAAGTGAAAGTGAAATTAAGGTTTTTGCTTTACCTAAAGTTATAAAAGAGAGATCACTTGGTGGAGAGGACACACACACTTGTATTCCACCAGAGACAAGATACAGACAGGGAGAGAAACTCAGACAGAGGATTTAGCTGGGAAGACAAAGGAGCGAGCAGCAGAATCACCGAGCTTCGTACAGCTGGGTTGTACACTCACACAGGAGGGTGTTGAGGTTTAGTTGGGATTTTCTCAATGACTTTGCTGGGTACTGCATTCGCCAGGTTTGGGTGAATTTGTAGTGATTGTAAAAGTTTCATATTTTCTCATAATAAAATCTATATCTAACTGCTGCACCAGTTTTCCCATCTTGATTTTTCCGGGGGTTTCCATTCCCAAAATAATAGTGTTAATATTGTGATGTGATGTTGTGATTTATTTCTCAGTTTTATATTTCACTACATACTGTAAAAGATATTCTTGTGTGGTTATCGATAAGTATTTTGAATGCACTGTTTAGCCCTAGTTGAATATTATAGGAAAATTTACAGGCACCTGGTCAGTCACCAGGAATTCACCAAGTCCGGGACTAAGGACTCGGCCCGGGCTGAGGGCCATTTTCCTGGACAATGGTGGCGCTTGGCCTGTTACCAAGTATTTGACCTAGTGTCAAATTAAGCAGCCTATAGCTGAGGCACCTGGCCTGTTACCAGGAAGACACTATAAGCCCTAGACCGGGTCTAGCCATGTGTGATACTTTGACCCTCGATCAGTAGGCTTTGCGATCTTCTCCAAGGCTTAGCTACCCTTGGTTAAGACACCTTACTACCCAATCTTGGTATCACATAGAGTGAGATAAAAGCATTAGTAATTCTCTCTGTTTATGATGATGTACTTTGAGTAGAGATGAAAGACCACCTTGACTGCTTGTATTGACCACAGGGCACTTAAAGAAGGCTAAAGCAAGAGTCAAAAATACATAAAGACCCTTAGTACCACTAAGGTGTCAAAGTGAAAGTGCAAAAAGACCTTTAGTACCACTGAAGGCAAAAGTCAAAATTAGAAAAGAATAAAATAATATTATTTTGATCTTTCTAATTCTGGTCCACTTACAGGTGACTCAAAGGATATAAAAGAAGATCAATCCATTTCATTATTACACACACTTGCTTTCATAGGTACAGCTGCTCCAACTGAAGATTTCACAGGTGACTGAAGAAAAGGAAGTTTGATGTGATGCCCTAGCATGAATGAGTCTAGCTAGGGCATTCACACTTGTTTTTCATGAACCCTAAGCTAGGGTTTCAACAGCAACAAGTTTTTATTAGTTTGGTGAGCTAGGGTTTAACCCTACCTCTTCTATTCACAGCTCCTTCACCAGCGGAATCTCCGGACATCCATTTACCTTCACGGACAAGTTCCACGGTCCACCGGGCAATTACAAAAATCTCACGAGCAGCCCTATTTCTCCTCGGGCTGCCACTCTCTTCTTCCGGGCAGGGTTCGACCCTCCTCCTACACCCTCGAGCAACCTATTGCAAGCATACCCGTGAGGGTTTTGGCCTACGTCCAACCCTCGGGTAGCCTACAGGCAAACCCAAGAGGGCTGTCGTGGCCACACAGACCTCCGAGCAGCCTATTGGCATACCCGTGAGGGTCTTACAGCAGCCCACAGACCTGTTAAGGTTGTCGGGTCTGTGCAGACCTCTGGGCAGCCTACGGGCCAACCCTAAAGGGCCTCGCCTAGGTCATTCTACCCTCCAGGAAGCAGTATAGCAACACAGCACAGTAGTCGGGCAGAGCATAGCAGTAGGGCAGCAGACGGGCAGAAGAGAGAAACAGTTCTGGGCAAGATTTTTTACAGATCCGAACAGAAGTTAAACAGATTCGAGCAAAGGAAGAAAAACAGATCCGGGCAGGGTCTGAACAGTTTCGGCAAGAGAGAGAAGATTATGGCAACCAACCCTAATTTTTGTAAAAAGCAAATTTGGCATTTTTGTGGAAAAATTGATCTTCTGTGTAATTGTGGTACAACCCAGTTAGGGTTTGTGGTTTTTTTGGAAAAACTCTATCATCTCATTTACGAGATGAATTACTAATGCTTTTGGAGTTTTTGTCCTTTAAAGGTTTCCCCAGTGAAAAATCATGTGTTCAATGTGTTGATGTATTGATGTTGTTTACTACACTTGTCATTTGTTTATGTTAGTCTGCAAATTTTAAAAGTATTCATGCTAATGCTAAAAATTTAACATGGGATCAGAGCTTAGCATGTGAAGACACTCGGTAAAGGGAGATTGTTGTTGTCTTCCTAGACCTTGGGATATTTTGCAAACTTAACATTTGACTAAGTGGCAGAAATGGTCGTCAATATCTTCAAACCGGGAGAAAAGCTACAAGGTTCGGCTAACTACAACTCCTGGAAGGCTAGGTTGACAGCTATTCTAGAAGAAAATGACCTGGATGACATTGTGTTTAATGTCACTGAAGAGCCAACATCTAATTCTGGTAGACTTGCTTACAAGAAGAAGCAGGCTAAGGCTAGAAGGATCATTTATGATTCTGTCAAAAAAACTGTGATGCCCAATATCACAGTGTTGAATACTGCCAAAGAATGCTTTGACACATTGGCCAACTTGTATGAGAAGAAGGCTTCCAGTCAGAAGAGAGTCTTGATGAAAAGGCTACGAACTTTGAAGCTGAACAAGGATGAGGGGTTGGTTCCTTCTTCACGTAGATTGCATAGATAAGAGATCAACTTATTGCTATTGGTATTGATGTTGATGACGATGACCTTGTGCAGACTTTGGTTGATGGTCTCCGAAGCTCTTGGGAAACATTTATGGCATCTGTCAGTGGACGTGAGAATCGACCAAGCTTCAAAAGACTTTGGCATGATTGCATAGAAGAAGAGGGAAGGACTTCAGGCAAGGCAACCAAGGAAGGTAACCTTGCACTAGCAGCAAAGACAAAGAATTTAAAGAAGCCCTCCTCTCAGCAAAAGAAGGGAAAGAAACCTCAAGGTAAGTTCTCCAATATGTCAAAAGTCGAATGTTATAATTGACACAAGTTTGGACATTTTTCCAAGGATTGCAGGCAAACCAAGAAGAAATCCAAAATAAGATTTCAAGCCTATGCTGCAGAAGCAGAAGAAGAAGAAAACCAAGGCTAACAAAGAAGAAGAACCTAGAAGATAGTACTACCTAATTTCTGCTCTCTCTGGTTCCATCACAGACGATGCTACCTCTTGGTTGCTGGATAGTGGTGCCTCTAGGCACATGACCGGTAACCGTGGAGCTCTCACTAGTTACAGAAAGAAGAAGTTCACCACATAGGTGGAACTTGGAGATGACTCCACTTACAAGATTGAAGGAGTTGGCTCAACTTCACTTCAACTTGACTCAGGTGCAGTTCTTCATATAGATGATGTCTTATGTGTTCCTAGTTTGAAGAAGAATCTTCTATCTATTGTTGGCTTAGAGGACAAGGGCTACAGAGTCCTCTTCATGGACAAGAAAGTCCTTCTATGGGAAAAGGATGAAGATCTAAGCTCAGCAGTACAGATTGGGGTTCGAGAGGGAGGCATTTACAAGGCTTCCAAAGATTCCACTCATGTGAACTATGGCATAGAAGGTTTGGACACCTTCACTACACGGCTCTTCCAAGCTTGCAGAAGATGGTCACAGGTATGCCAGAGGTATCTCCAAACCATGACAAAATTTGCAAAGGATGTGCTCTAGGTAAGAACACTAAGAAATCCTTCTCCAAAAGCAAGAATAGATCTAAAGGCATTTTAGAATTGATTCATTCTGACATTTGTGGGCCTATGTCTTTACCCTCTTTGAGTGGGTGTTTATATTATGTCTTGTTCATTGATGATCACTCTCGGAAGTCATGGATTTACTTCCTCAAGGCCAAGAGTGAAACTTTTGACAGGTTCAAAGAGTTCAAGGCACTGATTGAAAATCAGACTGGCAGACACATCTGTATCTTGAGATCAGATAACGAAGGTGAGTATGAATCTCATGAGTTTGATGATTTTTGTCGGGAAGCAAGAATCAAGAAAGAGCTAACAGTACCTTACAACCCTCAGCAGAATGGGGTTGCAGAAAGGTAGAACAAAACGATCTGTGAAGCTGCTAAAGCCATGCTTACTGATCTAGATCTTCCTTTATCATTGTGGACCGAAGCTGCAGGTACTGCTGTGTAGATCCAGAACAGAAGCCCTCATGCCATCTTGGGGGAGAAGACTCCAGAAGAAGTCTTCACCAGGAAGAAACCTGCAGTTGACCACATGAGGATATTTGGCACTCCGATGTACATTCATGTGCCAAAGGAAAAGAGGGCGAAGTTAGATACATAAAATAAGATAAGATAATTTTATTAATGTCCACTAATGACCACAAAGTAGGCCAACGGGACTGTCGGTTACAATGATAGAGTATGCATGTGGGAGGATCAAACGATCTCCCTTAAAGAGAGTACAATATAAATAATGAAATAAACAGAAGTAAAGATAATCCAGTCGAGCTAGGGCGAAGGATGGGAGAATTCATGCTCCGGTTCCAGTCATGTAGTCCAGCACAGGGACGAAGGATCTCAAGTGGACCAGATCCAGGAGTCGAGAATGTCGAGGAAGGTCTGGCACTCCTAACATCCGAGGCTAAACGAAGAAAATTGAGTGAACTGTAAGAGTGTCTGTTGTCCTGAATTGGGGTCGGTAGGCGCGGGTCTCCCTCTAGAATGTTGTCGGTGGGATCTGGAAGGTCCTGGGCGTCTCCGGGAAGGAGGTCTAGTGCAAGGTTGCCGCTGAGATCTCATGGGTCGAGAACCCCCAAGAAAGGTATATCTGTCGGGTACAGTGATTGCTCGAAGGCCTATCGTATCTATGTACCTGGACAGAGGTACATTGAAGTTAACAGAGATGTGATCTTCCATGAGGAAGCCATGTTTTGTAAAACACGAGATTTCAACGAAAGATGAAGTACATCCCCTTGAGTTTCCAGATTCAGAAATTCAGAGGGAGGACGAGGAATTTGAGGATCAAATTCCAGATGCACCTGAGGACACTGAAAGTCCACTAAAAGAACTGCTTAAAGTTCCTCCTTCCAAAAGGAGACCCGCTTGGTACCGAGAAACAGTACAAGAAGGCGAGAAGCATAAAGCTCCTCCCGGAACTTTGAAAGAAAGCATAAGAGCACAGAAGTACTCCGGTCTTATGAGCCAGCTTATCAGTGCAGAACCTTCCTCATACGAAGAAGCAGCAAGTCAACAGGTATGGGTTGATGCCATGTGTTGAGGCCTGGAAATTCGCAGGCAGCAACAGTAAGGGATTCTCCCCAATCAACGTTCCCAACTAGCCCGTTGACTGTTTGGTATAGGGAATCCGTCCGGTTTGCGGTCCGGCTACCGTAGGTCAACTAACAAAACAAGGGTTTTACCAGTTGCGGCCCGGTCCACCGAGTTTTTGTAATTTTGACTTAAAATATGAAATGCAAGTGCCTAACTAAATGCAGGGTGATCAGAAACGCAAGGAGCTGTCACAATGTGATGCGCAGGTTCTTACCTCTCGTCTTAGGCTCACAAGCATTTAAATCACATGCAGTAAACAAATAAACTAACTACCTAGGTCTATCCCTAGGGAGCAAGGTTATCATTCATTAGTGAGTAATACAATCCGTACATGCATTGTGAAAAGTTACAGATAGCTGACACTTTCTTCAAAACACATGAACACTTTAAAATATGTTTCAACAACCAGATAGCCGATTATTTATGAACAACACATATTACTCACCATGGAAAACATCACAAAATAAACTAGAGAACATTCCAGCAAGAACATAGGTTCAGAAATTAGAACATTCTCACAGTTAATGAGACAAAGCTGAAAACGAAATAGTTCCTCTTCAACATTTCTCGTTTAAGTACATTTGACGTATTCCATATTACACGTCTTCCAGCATGCAAAATTTGCAGTTTCTCATGTAAAACGAAATAGTTCCTCTTACAACAGACTTTTTACAAATTTTATCAAGGGAAAAAAGCCCCTTTCTAAATCCTAACTCTACAATATTTAAACTATTTCGCAGATCGTTTGGGCTGCCCCCAAACATGTCACTTTCCAGTATCTCGAGCATTTCCTATTCTTCATCAGGCTGCTCCGTCTTCCCATCTTCCTCTTCTGCTAACGTTTCATTTTCCCTTCGTGCGTTCGTGATTAGTTGAATAACCACCGGTCCTTTCAAATCTGAGTCTTTTGTTGCCTTCTATCTTGTCTTTTCCTTCTTTGTCTTCTCTGCGACCTGGCTGGATTTGACTTTATCATGCTGCGCTTCCACACCGCGGTCGTCACAACAGTCCATCGAAATTTACCTGCAATCAATTACCGGTATCATTTGTTGGAATGGTGTGTTTTAAACATTAAAATTATCATCTGAAACAGTGGATCCACAAGAAAATAGCCAGGTTCGTCCCTTAAGCGGGAAAGAGCTCTGATTAAGCCTTGGGCGGGAAAGTTTAAAATTCGGCAGTCGGAAGGCTTTCTGCTTTGGAAGTGAAAAGGACTTCCCCAGCCGCAACGGCAGAAGGGAAAAGGTTAGACCCACGCGAGACGGATGAACGGGAAACTTTGAACCGGACGTCAGCCAGCTTTGGACATCGGAAGCTAAAACACTTTACTACCCGCAACGGCGGAAGAGGCAGCGGTTTAAGACCCTTGAATCGCGGGAGGGACAAGCCTGATCGGAGATCAGAAGACATGACATCGGAAGCCAAACCGCTTCTCGAGCCGCAACGGCAAGCGGGAAAGGCTAAGACACGCGACCGTCAGGCGGGAAAGATACTAATCGGACGTCGGAAGGTTTTGACATCGGAAGAGGAACAACTTCCCCATCCGCAACGGCGGAATGAAAACAGCTTTGGGTATGCGGCTGCAACAGGCCAACACATCGGCAGTCGGCGCACTTCATGATTCGGATGGCTGATCAGTTTGGGATCCGTAACGGCGGAAAGGGAGTAAGTTCTCAGCCGCCGATTCAACATAAGATGACGCTCCCTGGACTGAAAACAAGACATGTTTCAACAGCTTTAAGGATCAAAGGTTAAAGTCGTTCCTCTTTCGCAGCGGCGGCCTTGAAGAACGAAAGGTTGGCTTCTCTTCGGCTTAGCAAACCGCATTTACATCAGCAACCCAACACGAAGATCAATCATGGCAAAAATAAACAGGCTAACCATCAAACTTGAAAGTCACTTGAAAAGAAAACATGCCCAAGAGGCTCAAACGTTCAATGATCAAAATAATGTTAAAGCATGAGGAGGGGCCCAAATTTTTTAAGAAATTGGGGAAGAAAAGTTGCGGCCGCAACACCATGATTGAAGAATACAGTTCAATCATGAAAAATGATGTGTGGGAAGTTGTTCCCAGACCAACAGGAAAGTCATTGGTGACATCCAGATGGCTTTATAAAAACAAGCATGTTGCTGATGGCAGTATGGAGACGTATAGAGGAGATTCATAGCTCGTGGCTTCACTCAGAAAGAAGGCATTGACTATGATGAGACATTTGCTCCTGTTTCCAGGTATACTACCATTAGAACCATCATTTCTGTTGCTGCAATATTCGGATGGAAGTTACATCAGATGGATGTAAAGACAGCCTTCCTCAATGGCAAGATTGAGGAGGAAGTCTATATTGAACAACCTGAAGGCTTTGTGACTCATGGGAAGAAGACCCATGTGTGTAAACTGAAGAAAGCCTTGTATGGACTGAAACTGGCTCCGAGAGTTTGGTATACGAGTATGGATAGACTTCTCCACAGCTTGGGGTTTTCCAAAAGTACAGTTGATTCTAACTTGTACTTTAAGGTTGTTCATAATCATGTCTTGATACTTGTTCTATATGTAGATGACTTGTTTCTCACAGGTGATGAACAATTGATAGAACAGTGTGAGAGGGAGCTTACCTCTGAATTCGAGATGAAGGATCTCAGGTTGATGCATTATTTCCTTGGCTTAAAGGTCTAGCAAAAGCCAGACGAGATCTTCCTGACACAAGGAAAGTGTGCAGTGGACATCTTGCAGAGATTTGGGATGCAAGACTACAAGTCCATGAGCGTACACATGACTACCAACTTGACAAAGTTGCATGACTCAGCTACCAGTTCAAAGAATGTGGACTCTACTCTGTACAGACAGCTTATTGGATCCTTGATGTATCTTGTGCATACAAGACCGGACATTTGTTACACAGTGAATGCTCTAAGTCAGCTCATGTTCGATCTGAAGCACATACACTTGGTAGCTGCCAAACACATACTCAGATACGTGTGAGGTACAATCACTTATGGGCTCAGGTATACTTCCAGCAATGGAGTATTATTATCTAGATATGCAGATTCAGATTGTGCTAGGAGTGCAGTAGACCGAAAAAGTAGCTCTGGTTACTGCTTCAATATGGGATCAGCAATGATCTCTTGGTCCAGCAGGAAGCAGGGCTCCATAGCTCAAAGTACAACTGAGGCAATGTATATTGCTATAAGTGATGCCTGCAAGGAAGCAGTTTGGCTCAGAAAACTTCTATCTGATCAATTCAGGGGAAAGCTTGACTCAACGATCATCCATTGCGATAATCAGAGTTGCATAAAGCTTTCGGAGAACCCAATGTTTCATGATAGATCGAAACACATTGAAATGAGGTATCATTTCATGAGAGACCTGGTGTAGAGAGGTGCTCTAAAGTTGCGGTACATTCATACGGATAAATAGATCGTAGATATCTTGACCAAGCCTCTGACAACATCAAAGTTTGTATACTTTCGTGACAAGATTAGCATGGTAGAAAATGCCTCTCTCGCTAAAAGGGAGTGTTGATTTTTTCTGAGCAGCATCGAGAGCCATTCTCTTAGGAGAATGGAGACACCTAGTCCGAGACCAAGGTGTGGACTCAACCTAGAGTTGAGTGACCATTCTATTGAATAGGGATATCTGTTGCGGGACCACGATATGGAACCAATCCAGCACTAGGGGACTCAACCTTGAGTTGAGTGATCATTCTGTTGAATGATGACATCTGGTCTGGGACCAAGATGTGGAACCAATCTAGCACTGGGAACTCAGCCTATAGCTGAGTAGCCATTCTTTTGAATGGAGGCATTTGCTCAGTTACCAAGAATTTACCTAGTCCGGGACTAGGGACTCAGCCTGAGGCTGAGGGTCATTCTCTAGGAGAATGGAGGCACTTGGTCTGTCACCAAGTATTTGACTTAGAGTCAAATTATGCAGCCTATGGCTGAGGCACCTGGTTTGTTACCAAGAAGACACTATAAGCCCTAGACCGGGTCTAGCCATGTGTGATACTCTGACCCTCGATCAGTGGGCTTTGCGATCTTCTGCAAGGCTTAGCTACCCTTGGTTAAGACACCTTAGTACCCGATCTTGGTATCACACAGAGTGTGAGTTAAAAGCATTAGTAATTCTCTCTGTTTATGATGATGTACTTTGAGTAGAGATGAAAGACCACCTTGACCACTTGTATTGACCACAGGGCACTTAAAGAAGGCTAAACCAAAAGTCAAAAATACATAAAGACCCTTAGTACCACTAAGGTGTCAAAGTGAAAGTGCAAAAAGACCTTTAGTACCACTAAAGGCAAAAGTCAAAATTAGAAAAGAATAAAATAATATTATTTTGATCTTTCTAATTTTGGTCCACTTACAGGTGACTCAAAGGATATAAAAGAAGATCAATCCATTTCATTATTACACACACTTGCTCTCACAAGTATAGCTGCTCCAACTGAAGATTTCACAGGTGACTGAAGAAAAGGAAGTTTGATGTGATGCCCTAGCATGGATGAGTCTAGCTAGGGCATTCACACTTGTTTTCCAAGAACCCTAAGCTAGGGTTTCAACAGCAATAAGTTTTTATCAATTTGGTGAACAAGGGTTTACCTTCACGGGCATCCGTTTACCTTCACGGGCAGGTTCCACAGTCCACCGGGCAACTGCAAAAATCTCACGAGAAGCCCTATTTCTCCTTGGGTTGCCCCTCTCTTCTTCCAAGCAAGGTTCGACCCTCCTGCACCCTCTAGCAGCCTATTGCAGGCATACTCGTGAGGGTTTTGACCTACGGCCAACCCTCGGGTAGCCTACAGGCAAACCCAAGAGGGTTGTCGTGGCCACACAGACCTCCAGGCAGCCTATTGGTATACCCGTGAGGGTCTTGCAGCAACCTGCAGACCTGTTAAGGCTGCCAGGTCTATGCAAACCTTCGGGGAGCCTACAGGTCAGCCCTAAAGGGCCTCAGTTAGGTCAATCTACCCTCCGGGCAGCAGTATAGCAGCACAATAGAGCAGCCGGGCAGAGTAGGGTAGCAGGGCAAGAGACAGGCAGGAGAGAGAAACAGTTCCGGGAAGGATTTTTTGCAGATCTGGGCAGAAGTTAAACAAATCCAGGCAGAGGAAGAAAAACAGATCCGGGCAGGGTCTGAACAGTTTGGGCAAGAGAGAGAAGAATAGGGCAACATGCCCTAATTTTTGTAAAAATCCAATTTGGCATTTTTGTGGAAAATTCGATCTTTTGTGTAATTGTGGTACAACCCGGTTAGGGTTTGTGGTTTTTTTGGAATAAATCAGTCATCTTATTTACGAGATGAATTACTAATGCTTTTGGGGTTTTTGTCCTTTAAAGGTTTCCCCAGTGAAAAATCATGTGTTCAATGTGTTAATGTACTGATGTTGTTTACTGCACTTGTCATTTGTTTATAACTTTATGTTAGTCTGCAAATTATAAAAGTATTCATGCTAATTCTAAAAATTTATCAAAGCAAGCATGCCATCTTTCACCGACCTTGTTTGGGATCTACATCAATAAGCTAGAGGCACACATCAAGGAGTATATGTACGCAATTGATGGTTATCTTTTACATCCTGTCTTGATCATTATCTCTTCTTCAAGAATAATGCAATCACCTTTGCATCCTCTCTCAAAGGCCTAGAGTGGCACTAAATTCCCTTGCCAATCTTTGTGACTTCAAGCAAATGGCAGTGAACCTTAGCAAGACTAAGGTTATGATTTTCATTGCTTCCAAATGCTTTATCAGATTTCCATTTCTTCTTCAAGGAAAGGGAGATAGATAACTTCATTAATCTCCAACAAATGACCACAATAGGTAGGTCAATGGGACTCAAAAGTACATCCAGCATCCATACATATTGGTAAGATAATAGTGGCAGTGCAAAAGCATCTCCTAATGCTACTCTATCAAGATTAGAAAAGAGCGAAGTCCAAAGCCAAAATAAATGCAAAAAGCAAAACAAAACCTTTACAAGTAGAAAAGGTGTCAAGGTGTGTTAGAACTAGAGCCCAAGGAAGAGTGAAAGGAGAGAGAAGGCTCCTCAACCAAGTTATCAACCATTGTGAAGGGGTTGATGATAGATGTACTGATCATAATGTCATCTTGAGTGTTCCCAAGGTTGAGGGGGCCTAGATGTTTAACCCTTAGAGGAATCTTGGGAGGAGCCATTAAACAAGGAGGAGCATCGCTACCAACATCCAAGGCCAAGGGGAAGAAACTCCAAATAGAAAACTAGTTGCTTGACTAACCCTAGACTCTAGAGAGTGGTGCTATGTGTGGAGAGAGTTCACTTCTAGGACATCTTGGGGTGATCTCTCTGTCTTGGGTATGAAATGAGAGATCCTCATAAGTCTCATGAAAAGCAATCAACCCACTGAGGGAGGGGCTCAAGAGGAAACCCACAGTCTCACTAATCTAATACTTGGACAAGGGTGGACCTCTTCTTGTCGTTTGTTGCCCCAAGCAAACAAAACAACAGGGAAGAAAGAGGTGATCCTTCTAATGGGATTTGGCTGAGAGGACCATACAAAGACTACAATCTAAACCCAAAAATCTCGCTCGTGAAAGAAGCTAGGCATCGTTGGTCTATATAATTAAAGAATATGGAGAGGGAACCATTAAAGTACCAACCAAGGCAATACAACCTCCCTGTAATCTCATAATAGATAGGACATATGAAAATAAGATGTTCCTCCAACTCTCTCTCTTGTAAGTAGCATAATTGGCAAGTCCTATCAAGGTGCGAGATGTGGTGATCAGTCTCAACCCAAAGCCGATGAGAACCTACTTAAAACTATCCAAGGAGAATACTAAGGTCATGCATCCAACATTTGCATGTAAACATAGATCTAACAATAACGTCGTCTCTCAACTTCATGAAGTGCATGAAATAAAATGACATCTTGGGGCTAAGACCCTCAAGAGGTGTGATCCAAATGACTTATATGTACTATCTCTTGATGTCTTCTTCAATACCTAGTTTAGGTCTTGCTTGGATAGTGGGAGGTGACCTAAAGCATCTAAAGAGTACCTAAAAGGAGGAAGGAGATTATGAGAAATGACCATTGACTAAAGTAGCATGGAAGCCTCCGAAAACCAATAATGCATACGTCTAGGTAGACATGTAGAGGCAATAGCCTCGTAGGAGCAAAGAGTAAGGTAGGGTACCTATCTCTATCATAAGAAAAGTCCCTTAGAATTTGGATTTTATGGAGGAAAGATACAAATCTGAATATGGCCTCAAGGAGCAACGGATGGGCCTCAAACTCCGCCTGGAAGATGGATGGAGGAACTATCGATTTGCAATGGATAATGCATTGTAGCATATGGGTTTGCACTCTCTTTATTTTAGCCCAATCAACCCAAAGCAAACTAGCTCCCCAGAGCTCAAAACCATAAGGGATAGTGAGTCTGAGGATTGTATCCTAAAAGATGCATTTTAGACATGATATCCTAAAAGTGACTATTAAAGCACCATCCTCGAGTAGGGAAAGGGATCCATATCCCTTATTAAGTCAAGGTTGGAAAGCATGCCTCAACTAAACCAAGGCCTAAAAAAATTGAACGTCAAATATGTGATGTTCTGGATCTCTTCCCCTTGGAAATGGAAGCGGTAGTCAAAGAAATACACTTCAACACGTTAACAATCATAACCTTGGTTTTACTTAAGTTAACCGACAACTATCAAAGATCACAAAAGTTGGATTAGGCATCAATTTGTCTCCACGATGCCTTGGGCAAGGACACCAAAAGGATCATACCATCGACAAAATTAAGCAAGGAGATCAAGATGTGGTGTACAACATAGCCATCCCTATCTTGTATGTGCTCCCTGATATAGAGATCACTACAACCTATACTTACATCGAGGTTCAATTAACTAGTCCTAGATTCCATGTCAAAAATATGCCTAACACAAACTAAGGAAAGGGTATGGCTCTTTATCCATGGTCGAGTGCTAGTGATTTCTTCAAACCATCTAGTTTCACCATGACCAAAAAAAAGGTTTAAAACAACAACATCACAGCTCAAAGCCATCAAATATGGTCCCTACATTATTTTGCAAGATGTTAACACCCAATGCTTTTCACCCAGACCTGCCAACACACCTCAACAATCATTATGTTGATCATGTTAAAACCTCAAACAATGTGAGCAAACACATTTGGAAGACGAGGTCCATGTGCTATGGGCTACAACTACAGGACGTAATTCTGAAACTCCAATCTCTACTCCCAAAGTATACATAGTTTGATAGTAGAACAAGCACCACGAGAAAGAAGCAAATAACAGCGCACTTGATTGACAGGAAACGGATTCTGCCTTCTCAAACCAAGTGGATTTTCCAATCTACATTCGACCAATAATTTCCACATCTTTAACAGAGATTGGGGGCAATTTCTTCCTAAGCAGGACACGATAAGCTCAATGTATATCTGTAAAATATTAATGTATTTTAATTGTGTATGATGTACAAACATATTCAAAGTTGCACATCTCCCTTGCAAACTCCAAGAGGTGCACTCTACAACCCGGGTGAGATGATGGTGAATCATCAGCATTTCATTTATGTGTGTGCCCATGTATGTTACGGTGCATAGAATTCACTTAATATGGACTCTGGGTTCGATATGCAACTCAAGGTAGTGAAACTCAAGAATCCAGGTCTCAAGTTTACACAAATGTCCAATATATCAGATATTGGGTAATATGTAACCTCAAACTTTGCAAACTCGAGGTGCGTATCACACCTGGGTTTCGATGGATCAGTACTAACACTTACCATCATGTCTGTCTGCACATGTTTTGCACTATATGTATTCCCGATATATCAAACACTCGCTGCAAATGCAATTCCTTTTTCCTACTTACATTGAAGATGAAACCTGATCACAATGATAATATGGCCCCACTGTTGATAGCCGTATAACTTTCCAAAGAGACAAAATTTTCCATTTATAATGAATGTATTTCCGAAGTTTGCTCAAATTTTGACGATGCTAAAAACCCTGAACCTTAAACAATCATATGTTTTCCTGTTATTTAAGGGTAAAACCCAAGTTGAATATAGCCTTTTTCTCATTATTTCAGAAAATGATAGGGCACATGATACTGCTATGTCTTTCTTTAACTGCATTTCCCATTTCCTTCTCGAATCCAAAAAGCCTAAGCCATGCCATGGTGTGTAGCCCTATGATAAATTTCTTTCTTATGCAATACGACGTCAGATAATTACTTACTATTGCCGTTCTGGGCTGTATGAATATGCTCCGCCATGACTACCTGCTCGAGTCTTATCAATATTTCACCCTGCTACTCCTCTGTCAGAAATTGCAAATGGTTGGTAACCCTTATCACTTACTCTCGACCATCTGACATACCCACTGGCGTTCGGCCGTTGACAGCGGGAGAAATTAGATGCCGATGAAAGTTCTTAACATGATTTTCAAGCAATCCAAAACTGTATATGTTCCATCTTTGTTTATTAATTTTTACAAGTTGACTATTTCTAAGTTCAATGAATCTTTTTATTAAATTCTACTTTTATTAATACAATATTTGATAAGTGGTCAATTTGTATTGGATTAAAAAGTTTTGACTATAGTAATTTTAAGTTGAATGAATTTTTATTTTTTAATCGGCTTGAAAAAAAATATTGAATGAATTTTTATTATTTAATTGTAATTTTTAAATAAAATATTTTGATGGGTCTTCATTTTCTATTGGATTAAAAGCTTTGATTATACTAATTTTATTATTAATAATATTTTAAAAAATTAAAACTTTATTTAATATATCAAAAAATATTTCCTGTGTATTGGAGATTTGACAACCCTTTTTTCCTTGTTATATTCATTAAACAAGAGCTGCATGCAATGTCTCTGATAGAGCATGTAAATAGAATTTTAAGTGTCAATGTACGTGACAACTGTCAAAAAAAGTGAGAAAACAGAGTTGTGAGCAAGTGAATGTGTGAAGTTGAAGAGTATAGAAGGGTTGGCGCATTGTACAAAGCTTCAGTTGCTATATGTTGATGGGTGCTCTCAGTTAAAAGAGTTGTCAAGTCTGGAAACACTGGTATCTTTGGAAGAGTTGCGGGCAAGTGAATGTTTGAAGTTGAAAAGAGGATACAAGGGTTGGCGCATTATACAAAACTTTGGTTGGTGTGTGTTGATGGGTACTTTGAGAATCTAAGAGTTGATGGGTGTGGTGAGTTAAAACATTGTTGTATGTGGTTGAAAGTGTTGAACATTTTTGTATGTGCTCGATGTTGGCATGCAGTACAGTTTAGTGTTAAGAGATACTCCTTTACAAGGAACAAGAATGTTATTGAAGACCCTTATGGCAGTAGTATGGACCATTCTCTTTGTTGTGCTCTATAATCGAATGTGGAACCAAATGAATCATGAATTTGAATGGTCATGAGAAGCAAACATAAGATTGCTAAAGTATCTAGAGGTTGCCTTAGCATTTATCACTCCTAAGTTGTTGGCTTTGTTTCTTTTTATTATTCCCTGGGTAAGAAATTTTATGTAGAAAACCAATTGGAGATTTCTTCATGTTTTGACATGGTGGTTTCAATCTCGAATGTTTGTTAGACGTGGGGTTCGAGAGGGAATAATTGAAAACACCTCATATAGTCTATTCTTGGTAATATTGTTGCCTGCAAAGTTTTCTCTTAGCTATTATTTCCAAATCAAGCCAATGGTGATGCCAACGTAACAAATATTGAAGCTCATGGCCAATGCCATTTAATACAAGTGGCATGAGTTTTTTAAAAACACTAACTAATTTCTTGGTGGTGTATTGTGGGCACCAATGGTCTTGATCTACTTCATGGACACACATGATACTCAATATTGTCATATGTAGTTGGAGCCTTGGTGGGATTGTTTAACCATCTAGGAGAGATTCAGAATATTCAACAATTGAGGTTGTGGTTTCAGTTCTTTGTTAGTGCCACTCAATTCAATTTGATGCCTGAGGAACCTCTGTTTATACCCAAGGGGTCTCTAAAAGTTAAATTAAGGGATGTCTTTAGGCATCTGCAACTCAAATATGCATTTGGTTCACAGTATAAGAAAATCGAGACTAGTAATCAGGTTGAAGCAGACATGTTAGCCCTTATTTGGAATGAAATTTTGAGAACATTCCAAGAGGAGTATATTGGCAGTGACTTGGATATGGAAGTTGGATATGCCTCAAAACTCATGGAATGTATGCATCATTCAATGGCCATGTTTGTTGCTCTACAATGAGCTATTGCTTGCCCTTAATCATGCTAGGGTAGGGTAATAGAAGGTACTGAGAAGAAATTATGAAGAAAGATATGCAAGAATGATTACCATCGTTGTGCAATGATGAAACATACGACAAGCTCAAGCATTTGCTTCAAAGAATTGTTAAGACAAATAGTGAAGAGCACTCGACTATTGTTGGTGTGTTTGAAGAGATCAATGCATTGCTTGCTATGGAGAAGTTTACAAAGAAATACAAAATGAGTGAGTTTCCTCAAATTCATTCTAAATTGATGACAATCATCAATAGTCTTGTGACAAAACCCGCTATGAAGGACCAGTAGATGGTAGTTGATATTTTGCAAAACCTATTTGAAATTGTTGTCATATATTTTCCAAAAGAAAAGCGGAGTGGATAGAAACAGAGGCAATATGGACTTGTTTTCCAAAGGAGTGGTAGTAAGTTGTTATTATATGATGCAGTAGAATTTCCAGATGTAGATGATGAGACCTTTTATTGCTAGATACGTTGCTTGGGAACCATTTTAACTTATAGAGATTCCATGCACAATGTCCCAAGAAATCTGGAGGCAAGGCGATGGATTGCATTTTTCAGCAACTCTCTCTTTATGAACATTCCTCATGCACTCCGAGAAATTATCAATCAAACTTGATATCGGTGGCTAATCACAGCAATTTCGTCGGCATCATAGGAAAATCCAATGATTAAGATCTACTTTCTCAAAATATTATAAGGTAAGTGTGGTGGTATTATGACCATCGTGGACCTTCGTTTATGGTTCACGATCGCAAAATATTGTTTACGGAGCATGGCATCACATGTAATGTATCCAAATCACACCATATGATGGCACGTTCACTTAGACCTTGTCTTGTACGTTCAATTCTCAGTGTTTAGAACTCAATTCCCATAGAAATTTGTGAGTCGATGGTAGATGAGGTTGGCAAGGAAATGTTTAATGCAACATACAACCCAATAGGCAGGTGAACAGATGTCACATGGAACCCTGCTCTGAACTTTGAGGCCAAAACACCTAGATCAACCAAAGTTTCACATTGCTAACTCAAAATTTGATTTTTTGAATTTTGTCTCAATGGACTAGTATGTGGAAAATGGTTCCATGATGTTTTCACATTGCTAACTGGAAATTTGATTTTTTTTAAATTTCGTGTCAATGGACTAACATGTGGAAAATGATTCCATGATTTCACTGACATAATAAGGTCATATAAAGTGTTTATAATCGAATTCAACATGTAACCATGTCAATGAAATGAGATCGACCCAAGCAATCAAGCCTTATTGACCAAGAATATGACTCATGGCTATCACACATCTTGAAAACTTATATAACCGACATCTAAGATAAACTAACATGACTAAATTTGAGAAAAGCATCATACTATTGGTGAAAATGCTTTAAGATGACATCTAGACTCCCATAAAAGGTTATTGTAGTTTTTTTATGGATTAAAAGTCAAGGCAAATGCCATTTTCTAAATCCAATGTCCATAAGGGTCTAAGCAAGCAAGTATGATTTCCCATCAAATTTAAAGCTATAAAAAAGATGTTGAACAAGGTTGTGCATACCATTGGTGGTGAGTTTAAACCAAGGACAGTGTACATTTAATCAATAATAATTATGATGAAATTGGTTGAAGAGGTTAGATGGATGTATGGATCATGTATTGATGATATATTGAAAAGATATATGAAGATGGACTGCAGATCAATGCATTGTTGTCCTTACAACCCAAATCTCATAGTTGCTTATTCATCGAAATTGGTATCTGACTTAAAGCAACGAGAAGGTGGTGTAAAGGAATATTAGAAACTGTGCATAGATCTTTGACTTTGCATCGATGAGTTCTATGCTACCTCCTTGTCGGATACTTCACTAAACCATTCATCTGTAAAAAAATTGAAAACATTGTTGGCACAAGCTTGGAAGAATAAAATGACAAGGTTGAAAGAGTCAAAAAATAAGAGATGCATTTTAATCAAAAGGTTAATTGAATAGATATGACACAAGTAATTCTACCATTCAAGCAATGTGTTGATTGTATGCACGTGGGTGTACAACCAGTATTGAGCTAGATTTTGGTGTTAAAATTCGTCATATAATCCCATGTATAAGTGATACACTTTGTCTCCTTCCATTCTTATGTTGGATATTGGATATGAGGAAATGCAATATATAAAGGAGAAGATTGTGAATTAAAAATTGACAAGTTTGTAATTGTAAGGAAAGTATTTAGCTACCTTGCAATTGTTGAGATGGAAATCTGGAGTCCTCCTCCAAGAATCTACAGCCATAACTTCAGTTTCTCAACATTGTGGCACGTGATTACCATGGTGGGCCAATATTCATGGTGTCTTGTGTTGGCATGAAATTGCAATTAAGGTGAAGTGAGCTTGCATTTAAGTGGCCTTACATAAAGAGTTGTGGCACGATCGGTTTAGAGTCCTATATAAACATATGTTGGCTAATATTGAAACTAAGATTGAGGGTTCTATATATACATATGCACAATCTGTCAAGTTTTATATAAACATATACTAGCTATATGTACTACAACTTTGTGTCATATGCACATGATCAGGCCAACAATTCAATGAATATAACGAGATTTATGAAAGAGGAGATCCAATTGAAAGCCACAGAGAAAGTGGTTGAAAGCATACAATGATATAGTTTATATTCAACCCATGGTATCCATTGTAGCGTATAGTGCCTTGGAAGAGCCTTTTTCAATGCTCGGGGACCTTTGTAGTAGCTTACAATCCAAATCCAAAACTCAAGGCATGGAAAGGTGTCAAATCGATTCTCCGCTCCAAACTTCAAGGTGCAAAACCAAGCATTTAATCAAAGTTTCACTTTGCAAAATGGAAAATGCATCCGCGCCAACATATTAATATGTCCAAAATGAAACCAATATGTCGTGGACATAAAAAATATGTACCATGCTTTGGATTTCATATACATTTCATTACTCCTCAACTCATTCTTTTAGCAAAGTTCGAAGAGCCAGTAAAAGCTCATGGTTTCATTCACTTTGCAGAGTTTAAAGGGTATTTTTCTATTCTTTTGTTGAGAAATGAAAATGTATTAGGATTCAAAGTGTTCAATCTCAATAGCAATTCAATCCTTGACACTTGTTGAAGCCCTCACATCGTCGATGTCACCTTTCTCCCCCTTGGATATGGTGTTGTATCTCTCCTTTATCCCCAAAAAAATTTCATTTTAATTTTAACAACACAATAATACAAATGCCCTTATTTCAATAGTAATATATAAGAATGCCTAGATATCTCCACAGGAGCTTTTATTAGTATTAATCTCATGGCTTCTACCATTTATTTGATCTTGCAGATGTGTTATTTATTAAATTGTTTGTTTTGCTCACTCTCGCAAGTTTCTACTAAGAGAGGGGGCAATACATCCTACTACCCTCCATGGTCATTTACTTTGTTTGGGTAAGGTGGCACTGTGAAATTAGTGTTATCAAATCGTAGGAAGACAATAGGTTTTTCTATTGCTTCAAAACTGAAGATAATGCAAAGTGTAAACAATACTTAGCATTGCGAGTGATGAAACCATAATAAAACAATAGGAAACAATAGATAAATCAATTGAAAAACATGTGTATCAAGCATATGTACAATTAATATTATCATCCTCTAATTGACTTGTCTAGGCATCAATGTTTCAAGGTTTGCATCATGGTGTTGGTTGAGTGCCTTTGAGATTTCTTTTCATTGTCTGGGTGTTTCTTTATACTGTTCGTTAAGTGGCTTTCATATTTGTTTTAATTATATGAGTTTTCATTATATTGTTGGTTGAGGGCCTTTTATATTTGTTTTTATTATTATTCACTTCATCTAGGTAAATTCATTATCATTGGGGGTTGTGGACCACGGGCTCTAGAGAACAAGTATTATTGCTTTGAAACATAATAATGGATAAGCAATTTTGAGACAGTTGCTTTGTTGATGGGATCGTACACCTCCACATTCATGCAGTCATATAAAAAGTCTTCATTGTCACTCACTCATGCCCAACCATTACAGACACCTACCCAATGCTTGCTGAGTTATTGCATCATCTATGTAGTGCACAAGTGGGGTTAAGCATAGTGTTTCATGTAGCCTTCAAGTTATGCTCCTTTACTTCATCACTTTGGTGGCAATTCTAGATCCTTTTCGCCTTTTGGATTTTATAGTACAAAATCTATGCAGCCACAAGGAAGTATTCCTCTATGAGTTAGTCAAGTGAGAAACTTATGATGATTTGAGCTCAAAGCTAAATTGACCAGACAATGTCAAGCCCCGACTGTAATTGGATATGTTTACTTGAACTTCATGACAAGTTCTAATATGTAATTGGATTCATTAGTCTAAACTTCGTGCCAAGTTCTAGTTAGTATATGGATAAATTGACCAATAACCCTAAACCCAAAATATTATGTCAAGTTATAGGGTAGTATTGGCCTTTACGGTACGAAAATCTTGTAACTGCATGAAATTAGGATAATTTCCCGTACAATATGGATATGATATAGTCAACCCATTTTTTACTATTTTGAGGGTGAAAATATTATAAAATATGAAACAACACATATTTTTGTATATATTAAACATATATTTCTATATTGGATCAGTACTGGATTTTTTTGTTATGTAATTGGATATATTGGTTTTAACTTTAGGATGAGTTTTGGACTATATTTAGATGTATTTTTGGGAGCTTAAGCATTACGACAAACGATATTTATATCAAATAAGTTAATTTGAATGGCATTTTGCTAACTACTTTTCTAAAATTTCTCTACTAGTAAATCTAGTTATGCACTGGACAAATTGTGCTTCTTAAGCGTGATGGATTCAAGTCTTTTTGGTAATTGGGGGGATTAGAGATTCATATAAAGGCAAATAAGGAGAATGGAAAAATCACCTGGATGTAAGTTGCATAATATAGTATTTGGTTCTGATTTGTATTGTGTTGCTTCTATTTATGCGTGACAAGTGCCTATCCTTAATATCTACAGTGAAACTGGTATTCGGATGAGAAAGGAAAAACTCATGGATATCTTAGGAACCATAGCTCAAGGTGGAACCTCTAAATTTTTTAAAACATTGAGGGTAAAACATTGTTATGGGTTGATTATTTGGTTTAGATTGATAATGTCATTAATGAAAGGCATGAAAGATTGGGTAGGAGCGTATCTTGGTTGCTTGCATATTTTCTAATGGATTTTTATTTCCTTTGTGATCGGGATAGTAAGGAAGTTGGTTCTAATAGAAATTTGATTTGTTAATTTGGTGTCGGATTTTATTCTACTTTTCGTGTTTCTGTTCAGGTAGGTGACACAATGTCTCTCTAATTATGAGAATTTTTGTTTAGGCTCGAGTTAAGCCTCATGTAACTCTTTCCATTAAATATTTGTAGATGTGAGGAAGTAGTGGGATAATATTAAATTTGATGGGAAGTAGAAAGACTTATCCTCAATCTCACTATTTTATGCATATGGGTACATGTAGGGTTTTATGTTAGCTGGTATAGTTCCCGGTTGCAAGTGAATCTCATGGTCATGATCTCAAACACATGGACAATCTTTAGGCATCTCTCCAAATACCTTGGAGTGATTGTCATTAACTCTGTGGATATCCACTAGAATAGAGGGTATAGATGCTTGAACATTGAGCATAGTTGTGCAACTACACCTCAATGCCCCTTTTTTAGCACTTTGTTGTGTTGTTAGAGATAATCACTTTAGAGAGTTCCCTTGGAATACTTCTAAGTTTAATCTCCTTGTTGTTTGAGGAGGATCTAATGAAAAGTTCATGAAATTTAGGAGCCACAATTCCCAATGATTGTAACTACTGGACCCCTAATACAACATCAACACCACCCCTTTGAATTACAATCATTGGGATACCCAACAAATACTTCTCGATAGTAAGCTTAGTACTATGGCACTTCCCTAAACATTTTATGGTACCCCCATATGCAATCATTACTTGAAACTCTAGTGTTGGATATATAAAGCAATTGAGAAGTTTTCCTAATTTGAAATTAATGAAGTTATCAATACTACAAGAACATATCAATACTATTACCTTTTATTTTTAATATATCCTTCTACCTCGATAATTTGAGGAGTACTAATGGCATCTAATGCATGGCAATATATGGTTGCAATAGTGTCTTCTAGTTCTAACTCGCAGGATTGTTCTAGTCCCGGATCTTCTTCCTCTTCACAATCTATGTATAACACATTCTTCTCACAAAACTTATGCCCCTTATTTTACTTGTTGTCACAATTGAAACATGCTCATTTTTCTCTTATTTCCTCCATTTGTCAAGGTGTCAACCTTGTAAGCGAAGTGGTATTAGGAGTAGAAACATTTCCCTCTTTATAGGTGTTCGTAACATCCCTTCTAGTATCCATATCTTTACTTCAATTTTCCTTTCCAAACTAAAATCATTGTCCATTGTCTTAGGTTCAAATAGATATGCCTCGTGTTGAATTCTCTCCTTTCAAGTACCCATAAAGAGATTCGACAAATTATGATATAGAATGTTCTTCACTTTGAGGGTCAACTTTTGAAATTGCTTAATTTACTTTGTAACTGGACCTCTCTGCCTTATATTTATCAATTGGCTAAAGAAGTTGTTGCTCTTAATATCCCCATGTTGTGCTATCAATTCACCCATAAATACAAACAAAGAGACAATAGAATATTTTTTACGATCACAAAGCCATTAGTAACACACAAATTGATCAAGCTCTACATAAGGATACAATATTTAATATAGTTACCTTTTATAAAGTCTGCACTTGGTGTAGATCAAATAATTTCTCCATCTTGAATATCCATGTTATTGGATCTTTGCCATCAAAATTTCTCATATTTATCTTTGGAATAAAGTAGTTTCTTGGTCTTGAATTAAAACCATGATCATGCAAACTATCAATTTTCAAGGACTCAGCCCTATTTTTGTCCAGTTTCTCAATTTTGTCAATCTACAACTTGGAAAAGTCTCGTTTGTTCTCCTTATCATCTTCCAAATGTGTTGACTTTTGGTTTAAGGTCATTATATTCTTCACAAGTTCTTCCTTCATGTTTTCAAGGGTCTTTTGGAGGTATTGCATATCCCCTTTGAATGCTTGGAAATCATCCTTATTTGTAGTATTCATGATGTATGCCTTTCTTAGCATTGCTTATTCAAAGTTTTCTACTCTTTCCATAATATTAAACACCTCAAAGTTGACTTCATCATGCTTGCCTTGTGTTACGATTGAGCCTTTAGGAGGTTCAAGGTACATATAATTTTTTGCTCCACCTCTTGCCATTGGAGACCACTAATATTTATGATAGTTCTTATCTATTTCCTCTTTATCACACCTTATGGATCAACCAAATAGATACTCAAATTAAAATTTATGCAAGGTTAAAGTTAACAGACCTTTATAAACCCTAGTTTGTAGGTTGTCTTGGTGGTCGACCTTGCTATTGAATTATCTTTGAAATTTTGGTCCCTTTGAGTCTACAATTTTGCCCTATAGTATCTTGTTTTGTCTTCTTTGCAATGCCACAAGTTTGACCCAATTATAATGTGCCAAGCAAGAGTTATGGTAACTTTTCCAAAACTTGTTGTTTTTATCCCTTTTAGGAGATCGAACTTGTATGACCCACAACACGTCCAATTTTTCTTATATAATTATGAAATTTGTACCACAAATTCTATGGTCTTTCTTATTTTTGATGCAACAAGTGGCACTCAATTTGGATCTTTAAAGATTCATATATAACAATTTTACCTAAAATATGTATTTTAGGCTAGCTTTTGGACTATTAAAACACTCTAACTTCCTCAAACTATAACTCCAAAATATAATGAACTACAACTTGAAATTTGTACCATATATACTTCCCTCTATCCTCTCAGGTTCCTCCATTTTTTTGTATTTGAAACACATAAAAAGAATTACAATGAAAATGGATTTGATACCAAATGATCGCCAAATTCCCAAAAGAGCATAAAATAAGAAAGATAGGGTAATACAATGCCTTAACAATGAAGAAAATTTATGAATGTGAAGCCTCTTAGAGGGGGGAAACTCCTTATACAATGTATCCAATACACAAAGTGAGATGAAATTATCCTAACAATAGGTCTCCTTAGTGTATATATAGGAGACATAAGGTACAATTACAATTAGGGTCCTAACCAATCCATAAATTAAATACTAAAATAATAATGGAAATGATACATTGCAATATATAGGGCTTAATAGACTAAGATACATGTATCTCTTATTAAGTATTTATGTAAGCTTGCATTCTTTAGTTTCAACTATTATCAATAAATGGGGCAATGTTGAGCTCTCATTTCCTAGTAATTTTCTAGTAAGCTAATCTTGTAGTAAAACAACCATCTTTCCAACAACAAATATGATAAGAATTTGACAAAAAATTTAAGCATGAGTAGAGTTCCACCATGACCAAATTTCATGCATGGTGGAATGATGCCTCTATGTCCACTTGATACACAGCTCAGGTAATGTGGCAGAAATCTTCAACTCATTGGGTTCATCCTTGGGGGCAAGTCACGTGTCAATCTTATTGTCACTTAACACTTGAATCCTATGTCTAGGCCAATTCCAAGCGAAGCTGAAGGGGTTGGTCACTAATAAAATAAAATAAGGATGAATACACTACAAAAAAAGGAAATTTGATCTAGGATATTGAAATAAAATTGAAGCAAGAGCACCAATAATTAATTAAGTTCAACAATATGTAAATTATTAACCAATCACAACATGTTGAATTCACTTCAACAAATAATTGTTAATAGTAGACCAATGCCGAGAAAGTGAAAGGATATTGTTAAAAAAGGAAATGTTTTGCAATGCCTCTTGACAGTTTTAGATTACTATTGATGAGTGGATTAAAATAAATGGGTTTTCTTTGGGTTTATCCCACTTGGATTGTATCCTCACTAGTAAGTGCATAACAACATTACCATGTGTCCGACAAAGTGAGACATAATCTGCTTAAAGTAACCCCTGACTTCGTAGGATGTTCAATGTGAACCACTTACTATGACGATAATTTTATTGGGTGGATTTCACTATTAACACTATTTCCAAATATCACGTATATGATTGTTGGTCACCAATTTAGGCAAATCCCGCAATGACTACAAGAGCATACTCAAGGAATACTCGCAAAGGTTCAATTACTTTATTAAGCAATAGTAAAATAACTAAAATGGAGCTAATGTACTATAATCTAAAAAAGAAGCTTTCTAAAATTAGAAAATGAAAGCAGAAACCAAAAAAAGAGCCATGTTGCAAAAATGACATAGATCTCAATGGGGGATGGAGTGTAGGTGTTGGGTAGACCACTTGATTTTATTATTATGTTTACAATTTTATGGGTGGCTGCCTTTGGTCCTTAATAAATCAGGATCCAAAGGCTTACAATATTTACAAAATGAAACAAGATCAAGCTACGGTGTTCCAAGGGATCGTCGATGGCCTGAAATTGGAAACTTTTTCCATTGTGCCTCTCTACCTGTTCGTCAAAAGCTGAAAACCAACCATATGAAAGCACTAAAAATTCTATATATGACATTAAAAGCATACAAAATATTTCTAATCTTAAGCACTGAAAGATGGGGATATTTTATTAACACAGGTACCGATTATAATGTTAGATCTATTATGAAAATAATGCTTTGAAATCAGATCTTGTTGAGAGAGTGCATACTTATCAAACTAGCTATTGATGTTCTCTAAAGTAAAACTACTTTGAAGTAATTATGCATAATAGTAACCAATAATCAAGAGAGATTTAATTTAGAAGTGAAGGAAGGAGATAAGAAGTAGCTTGACAATGGGAACGCCAGATCTATGGAGTCTGGTGGTGGGAAGCAAAGGGACTGTGTCCTTCTGAAAATGCTTGAAAGATGGAAGAGTCAAGGTAGATCAACCACTCCTTCAATCTAGAAAACCTGTACAACTACAACTACTTGCAACAAGAGCGTCAAATATGGTGCTTCTTATACTAGAGAATAGAATAGTATGCATATAAGCAAATAAATCATACAAATCCTATATCTCTATGCATAAGTAGTAAATAATTGAACTTGAACTCTAACCATTTATCCTACCAGCTAGAAACACTCTTTCAAAGGGAAAATCAACAACAAATGCAACAAGTAGAAACAACTACTTTACGGTTGCAGCATATACCATTAGCAATACATCCACACACATAGAGCCACAAACCAACAAATGGACCTCCAAAGTATTTCTTATTCCACACAAAAATATTACAATACAAAGCTCCAGATCATGAGCAGGACTTTTGTACTCCAACCATAAAAAAATGAGAGGCAATGCCTTGCTTAAATAACAAAATTGGAGAAGGGAGGGGCGCACTTCCCAATAGAGAGTTAACTGTAGAGAGGTACCTTCGATTGAGGATTTAAGGGGAGCGATCCAGAATGCCTCCAAGTGGATGGCACCACCTCCCAAGAGGTTGGCAGCCATCCCAAGTAGATTGTGCCACCTCTCCTAATGAAGTGTGCCCTCTTTCATGGGTAAATGTGCCCTTGTGGATAGAGATCCCAATCCAATCCTTAATCACATGAATTGGCTCCTACTAAGCTTGCCCTCGACTGAACCATCTAGTGCCACCACTACAGATGACTCAGAACATTTCTCCGACATGTTCCCTTTAATTGTGGGATGTTGATTATTATGCCTTTTTTTTTTTACTTTTTTGAGAGAGAATCATTTTAAGTGATAAATACTCATTAATTTGACTCTCAAAGTGGGTACATGGGTGAAATGGGTGTTCCGAGTTACAAAAAAAGTACCCCTAAGGAAAATTTGACCCCCTGGTACCACTTTTATGCCATTTTGAATTTTTACAATTAAGATATCATGTTTGTTTAATAGGAATTGTTTTTAGCAGAAAATTAAAAACACCTAGGGGGAACGCAATGCATGTTCATATGACTCAAAAATAATGACTAACATGGTAATATACATTGACAATAGGATTTAATAACCTCCTAAGTCCTAACCGCCAAGACATCTACTCTAGCATTGGAGGATTGAGTGAAAAACTTGAAAATTAAAAGTCGTTGAAAAGAAACATATAATTAACAAGGAAAAAACACTCTAGAGTAATTGAATTGATGTATAATTCCTAGGAAGGCCAAATCTGATACAAAATTCCATGTAATGCCATATATTACAATTCCCCTAAGGGGGTATGAACATGCGAAAATTGAAAAAAGGCCAAAAATGGCCTAAATGGACCTCTAAACACGGATGTTGAACAATTGACTTGTTCAATCTTCGACGACTCACTTGAAATTCTAACCAAGTGCAACTTAGGTGGTAGGTGTGTATTAGGTGGAAACAACTCTGAATGGTTTTGTCCTCTTTGAATCAACCCATATCATTGAAAAACTCCTTCAGAGTTCTAAATCGATGGAAATTTAATTACCAAATTCTAGAAACCAAAGAGAAATTTGCTACATGATTAGAAGGATAAATAATCCCTTTTTATGGGGATAAATAAAAACTAAAAAAATATATACTATCCAAAAATAAACTATAATTGTGATTGTTTTCTCCCAGCGATATAAAGCTACATGTTTTCCCCTAGAAATGCATAGCCACATTTTACAAACATTATCCATCTATGTCTACCTTTAAATAACTAATTATGGATTTATTTGTTGAAGTCGCACCCTAACATGATTTATTTACAAAGCGTGGTGAAAATGTCTTCGACTATAAAGGAAATATTACATTCCCTCACTTCTACCCCTTTTCATTTTCTATTACCTAGTTTCAATCTAAGCAACTACCCCATTCAAGCTTGTAGGAGATTTAATTACCAATGCTATTTTTTCCTTGTCCCTTGGAGCTACAAAAATGAGGTCTCGTTCTTGATCTGAAGAGTCAAGTTCATGTCTCGTCTTCCCTACTCCATAAATGAGGTCCCCTTCTTGATCTGAAGAGTCAAACTCTTCTCTCCTCCTCCCCTCTATCAAATGATTCTTTCTACTTTTACACCATTAGGAGGGGATTAGTTTCTTTGGTCATGAAAGTATCGGTAATGTTATCATAGTTCTCTAAAGATCAAACAAGTTGGTGTCACATAATGTTTGATAAATGATGGTGACAACGAAAGAGTAGCAAGAAGAATCTGGAATGGTGCTTCTTTTTCTATTATTAACTAAGGCATTACATCAAGAAGTGTAACAATGTTGTACAAAACAATATTATAATTATACTATATTAGACCAGTTATTATGCCCTTGCTATCAAAACAAAAATATATGTATAATATAACAAAAGACAAGAAGGATAATAGCCACAAATAATTTTGCAATATTTGCATGAGCATCTATCAAAAGAGAACAACAATGGAGATACAATAATGTTGTCCTTGTTACACCCATTAATAGGTCGGGATGCACATTATTATCCTATATATACATGTATCACATGCAAGAGGAAAATTCAATTGATCAAAATAGATTATGACTATATATCCTAGTTAGTGTCCTTAGTTGTTGTTTTTTTCCAAGGAAAATCTCATTGAAAACCCTTGGGCTCCACTTTCCCACATTTAAAAAATGGTACCTATTGTAAACCTGTTAGCACATGTTATGGCACTTAACTAATAAGGACATCAAGTGAGGCATGCAATAAAGGAACTCAATCCCAGACTTTCTGCATGAAGCTCAAATCACTTAACCACTCAAGCTAGACCATTGAGCTTTTAGTCTCTCATTTATATGAAATGGTAGTTGTTAAATTTGTGTCAAATAAACTTATTGTCCAATGATGAAGATCGTGGTGTGTGATGCCACCTATTAGGTTCAGTTCACTTGGATACATGAATAAGTGGTTGGGGTCAAGTGCAAGTTTGGGGTGAATTTGACAAAATAGTACCAAATGTTGCAATAGCTTAGCCAAACAAAAATTCCTTTGATAATTGATTTCCCCTTTAGGATTGTCTCATGCATGAAAGTAATCCATTTGTAGTACTCAAGTTGTAATGACATTAGGAAATTTGCAATGCTTCTCTTAAGTTTAAAGGAAGAACCTCCAAAAAAATATAGCTAACCTATTTCCAACCATAGCCAACATGTATTTATTGTGTAGTACCTAATTGTTAACCATTAACATCTGAATACTAGTAAACCTCCTCTTGTAAAGTTGTTCTCAAGGCACAACATCAATGGTGGACATTCAAGGTCACTAGGTGATTTTTTTTTGGACAATGGTTAACTACTGATGTTGGAGGAATTTTATACCCCTCTAGTAAACAAAGATAGATAAAGTCACTTTTACTATTTTATTTATGAGGGTGACTAGAGAAATAGTCAAAACCCTTATATTGTCAATAAGGCATAGTCTCATTGGTTAAGGGAAAGTGTTGTAATCCATCCAACCCAGGTTTCATTCCCACTTGTGACATGCTTGCTCCTTGTGGGTTAATTGCTTCCACAAGGAGTCGTCTCATGTGGATGGAGCCAAGTGCCCTCCCTAGACAAATTTGGTGAATTGGATTCCCCTAATCACATCCGCTTAGCCAATTTGTTTCCACAATTCCACAAGTGAAATTCATATCATTGACCAAAAGGTCTTCAATTAAAAATATTTTTTTTCAAAAGGAAAAAAATCTAGTTTCTTGATAATCTTATAGAATCAAAGAAAACAATAATCATATACAAGATGTATCCTTCATGATAGATTGTTCAAGTTACATGTCATTCTAAGATATACCAATATCCCAAAACGATACAAACTTCACAAAACAATTGCTAGGCTAAGAAAAAAGAAAAAAAGACCAACTCTTGCTGACTGTAGATAATAATAAAATAGGGCCACAATAGATCAACAACACTAATTATAGTATTCCAAGTCAAAATAACATATTCCACTATAGAATCATTAGCCCCAGTTGATAAGAACTCAATAAACTTGAAGAGATCCTTTTGACAAGACCGAGTTGTTCATACTTTCTTCAAAAACAAAGAAGATCCTCCATAGAACCATTTACTCTTTTTGATAATTGGTCTACCACTGAGTTGCAATGTCTATAAATATGTTCAAACAATAGATTGATGAAAATTTCCTGTAATTCTTTAGTTCTAGAACACCAATGATCCATAGTAGTAAACTGGAGAGCTAATTTACCACCAACCCAATCCAATATGACTAACGAATCTCCAAGAACCTAGAGAGATACCAAGCCTTGTAAGAAGCAAATCTCAAGGGACCCCACAACGCTAAAAGTTCAGCATTGGTATTAGTGCTAGTCATGTTTCCCATCCACAGGAGAAAACAATGATTGTTGTTTAATTTTAACATCTTATCGCTCCCACACATTTCAGACTGTGCAACACCGTCAAAGAAACCAATAGTGCCCTCATCTATCCTAGTAGGCTCAAGAAATATTATAACCTTATTGCCTTCACCTCTTTAAAATGTTCTTTGTAAACTCCCAATATCTTGGAACAAATAACTGAGACATTCAAAGACAAATAGTCAAATACAACAACATTTCTAGACCTCCTTATCCCCCATTTGATATATGTTGGAATTACTTTATGTTGTGGTACCATTTTATGTTGTGGTTCCATAATGTGTCGCTCTTGACTTGACTTATCTTGACAATAGACAATGGAGAGATTGAAAAACAACAATCAACGATGACAAGGCTATTATAGTTTCTAAAGGACACATGATATCAACTAACACTCGATGACGACAACACCAAAATAATTGATTAGATAAAATTCTAGTGCTCAAACAAGGAAGATACACTACTAATTGTTACCATGCAACTAACAAGCAACATCTCTTAATAATGAAACATGATTATTTGTAATTGTCTTTATATTTATAACTAGGCTTTGTACTTAGCTACTATTTGTTCCCTTGAGGATTCATATAACAATAATAATAATAATCTACTTTTAAGGCTACCGCTAAGCAAGAAACCTATTTGGTGTATGAGACCCCATTATTTGTGGGGCAAGGTAACCCCCTTTGCGCAATGATTTAATTGCTAAATTCTACAGAGGTGTACATACCCTACCCACCTCCAGATTTAAAATTGTGACCTCCAAGGAAGAAACACATGATCTTAATCGTTATGCCCACTCAGCCTGTTCTTAACACTTGTTATCTTCTCAAGTTGGAGATGCCTTATAAATACCCTATTTGATATGTCTATACATAATAACCTCATAGTCTTGGAGCAAGCTTTGGTCTTTACAAAATATCTTCACTCTTGTGTTGGCATTAATATTGTAGCTAAGTATGTATTTAATTTTTTTAAGTATGTATTTCATTATTTGGATGATTAAAGTATATAGCTAAGGCATGATAAATTTAGTGCACTGTTATATTTTGCAACTATTTGTCATTTCATTGTTTCCTTCATACACTTTGCACATGTACTCCTCTACCTAAAATTTTCCCTTGTCCCTAAGCCTAATCACATTCATGAGCATTAGATACACATATCAATTGTATAAAAGTGGGTTAGAATTCCTACTTCGGAAATATTAAATCTAAATGAGTTGACAAAATATGCAAACTAAAGCTCAACATTTAATGCATCAATATTACACATATCAATTTGTGTTGATCACTTTGTAAACAAATTAATGAAATTGTATACCTATCTAAAGTAGGTCAACTGTAAGAAGTGCCATCATAAAGTTCAGCCAACTACTTTAGTATATCATGTTCCTAAGTCTCTATCAACCCACACAACAAGAAGCAAACTCTCATACTAAGATGGATACTACAACACTCCAGTCTATGCAAAACTTCATTAATGAAGTTCTCAAGAAGAAGTTTGAGACGTTGTGTATAAAGTTTACTTAGCTCATGAGTCTATTAAATCTATCAAACTCTTCCAACATCAAATACTTGATCTTTAATAAGTCAATCACCCTTTTCCAATGGCAACCCATTTGAGAGCAAGTAAATCACTACATACCCCCTTTTAAAGGAAAAAACAATGCAACAACATTAGAAACTTGATTGCATTAATTGGAAGTATATTCTCCACATGTTTTAGTTATCTAGTTCTCTAATGAGTTAACAATCTTACTTTCTACTTTAAAATTTATTCAAAGGCACTTAGCACATGGGAAGCTTATGTACAACAATGATATGATCCATGTGAGGAACTTTTTTTTGGGATAGAAACTAAATGAACTTTCTTATGAAGAATTTTCATCGCACTGAATATTTTTATCGACATAGATCCATCTTATATTTGAATCTATCAAGCATCGAGAGGAATAAAAAATGTTGAGGTGTAATTTTTTCCTTGACGTGTAAAATAAATTTACATCTCAAGAAATGGGATTCCTCTCAGTGCTTGATAGATTGGGGTTACGATGGATCTATGTTGGTTTTAATTTTTTATTTTATTTTATGTGCCTATTTGATGTGTGTATTTTTTTAAGTGGATATCCAACCAACATGTTCTTAATGTTTTGTTAAACTTAATTTTTTTAGTTGATAAGTAATTTTTTATTTATTTATTTATTTATTTTTGTATGTTATGTTATGTTACATTACGTGACAACATCTCCTCCACACTAGGTTGTAGAGCCCCTCGCTACTCTTGGTGCAACGACCAAGATACGTAACAAAAACAACTTGTCCAAATACAAGGTCAATTTGTCATCAATTATATGTCATGGATCCATATTGTGTTTATCCAACTGCACTTGTAGAAACTAAAAAATCTCAAAACCCTTAAGTACAAATTGGACCAATTCAAGTATAAAGGGGTTATTCAGAGTTATTTCATTGCTAAGCAAGTAAAAGGGTTATTCGATTTATTCAAATTCTTAAGTCGTAGAAATAAGTGGCATAATAATCAAAGGCTATATTTTGAGAAAAACAAAATGGAGTATAGTGATGAAAAAAGGGAGGATTTTGTAGGACCTCAATTCATTATGGTTTAGTTCTATTGTGTTTCTATTTCCCCTAGCAAAGTAATTATATTGATGATGAATTTGCTAACAATTATTGATTCCCGAGTCAAAAATAATTGAAATGATAGATTTGTAGGATAAGAAACAATATGAAATAAGTAAATTACAATTAGAAATTTGAGGTTATACCTCATTAGATCTTTGTGGGACAATGATGTTGACATAATTATGGGGTCACTTCAGAGGGAAACATTGAGGACTATCATCTTAAACACAAAGAAAAAGTTTTTTTTTTCATTTTCTTATAACAAGAAAAATACAACATTATAGGATGTTCCAATGAAGTTAGAATCAGAAGCTCCATCATCAAAATACCTCAAAGATATCTCAAAAGTGTTTCTCCACGATAATCAAATTCAATACAAACTATCTAAAAATAATTTGACGAGCTTGTTGTTGATAACAACAAAGATATTTCCCGTCTTAAGAATCATAGTCAAAGTTTGATCGCATGCACAAATTAAAAAAGATAAAAAAGTGAAAAGAAGTGGAAATAAGAACTGTTGAGGCAACTTACTAGCAATGAATCACTAATTGATAAAGAAACAATGACCATTCCCATTGAAATAAAGAAGTCATTAGATGTAAAAATCAAGACGTTGGAGAAATGAACTAGTACAAATCCAATCAAAATCTTTTCAACCAATAAGTAACCAAAAGTATCAAAAGATGATGGTTCAAAAAACAAGACACAAGATACAAACATGCATTATCATCATCCTAATTATAAAGGTCATCAACAAAACCCAAGATGAAATCAATATGAAAAGTTGAGTGAAGACACTATTATATTGAAGATAAGCTCAAGTGTGGAATCCTATGTTTTCTCAAAGTGAACATAACATCAAATTAATAAATATTATTAATCATACTAAATGTAAATGAAGTGTCACATCCTAACTAAGGGATGTGACCTATCTAAAGGACATGATGGTTGAAAAATGGTGAATTGTCAATGCGTATATGGGTTGGACTCGAAACCCAACTTCTTAACAACTGGTTCATGGATTAAGTTTACTTGAGAACCTGAATAAAAAAAGAGTTTCAATCATAAAGGAAGTGTCACATCCTAACTAAGAGATGTGACCTATCTAAAGGACATGACGGTTCAAACATGGTGACTTGTCAATGCGTATAAGCACACCATCACATGGCGTTGTATCATCACTCTATTATCTATCATCTATTCTTATTCAATTATTTATTACTTGAACTATGTGGATTTTTGTTGTATGTCCTTCTTACGTTGGATTTTTCTAAATGAAGTGTCACATCCTAACAAAGGGATGTGAACTATTTAAAAGACATGACTATTTAAACATGATGACAAGGTAATGTCTATAATACACCATCACATGGCATTGTGTCATTATTCTATCATCTATCATCTATTCTTATTCAATTACTTATTATCCGACCTATATGGATTTTTTGTTGCATGTCCTTCTTATGTTAGATTTTCAAAGTAGATGAATTAGTTTTCATTTCACACTACCCAAGATATTATAGTTTATCCTAGTTGAGATTTAACTCATGACCTTCTTAAACATTGGTGTTCAACACACTAACACTAAATTAATCCATTGGAATTGCTTCAAAGAATACTTCATAATTAATATTGGGTTAATGTCATTCTCTGGTATGTCATTATTAGATCTTTCATCAATAATGACACACTAAATAGGCTTAACTTGGTCACATTATCCCCATCATGTGGCTAAAAATACATAATGATTTTCTACTTCTTCTTGCTTAACCTCATGCATCACTGTTTGGGTGAGTCTATTTGAGTGATTGAATGACAACTCAAACCACCAGTGTACACCTTCACCCATAAACCCCAAACATTTCCAAACACGTATCCTAATTATTCAACACTATTGTTATCCATTCCATGACTTAACCATTATCCATCCACTAAGTCATTCTTTAGTGTAACTTAATCATGAACTTTAAACAGAAGGCACTACAACATATATCACACCAACAATAACACAAAAAAAACATAAAACTTTAAGTGGGAAACTCGCTCCTTCAAGAGAAAGACCCGTTAAACCATAATTAGTCAAATTCCATATAAAGAGAACAACCACCAAGGTGTCGAGCTTCGTCAATAATGAACCAAGGAAAAACCATGAGAATATTTACAATACCACAACAAGGGAACATGCACCTTTACAAACTCAACCATCACATATGACCATTACAACAATCTTTCCCATAGTCCTTGTTCTTAAAAACAATCTACTAAAACAATCCTCTAAGTTGCAATAAAGTTTACCTTAAACATTTCCAATTTACCTCGTAAGATAAACTACCCAAGACTGTCACACCAAAGAAGACCTAAGCCTTAACCACTTATTCCCTGACTAGAATAGTTCACCCCATCCTTCGTTGACAAAGTCTCTATATACACATGAACATAATGTGAACAATCTTGCACCCTTCATCCCTTGATTGCTTACCCCAAAATAAATTGTCCAATGCCCCTTTATATAACCATTATCCCTCTCATTAGTTTTTCCATTAAAAAAAAAAAAAAACCCATAAGTTTTCCTGTCTAACTTAGTTACCTCTCAAACCACTTGGGTGGTCCCAACTCATCTACACCCAAATTGTTCCATAAAGGATATCCCTTGACATATTCCAAGTGGCCAAAGAATATTGTTGCTAGCTTTGGAAATTGTACCTAACCCACAGTTTCACTACTTGTTATACAAGTTGTCTAAACAAGGGACAATTTCCTCCCCGTTTTCAGCTGGTTTTTGCCAGTTTCTGGTCATGAACCTTCACGGAATTTTCAAAACGTGCAAAAACACTGCTAAATATTACAAAGTGTGGGTGTTGGGGGGTTTCTGTGTCACGTGATTTCATTTATGCGCTTAAAATCATCCAACAAACAACAAAAATTATAGATTTTGTGGTACATGAATTCACCGGATTTCGACAGAAAATCAGCCTGAAAGTCAAAATTGTCCCGTAGTTATACAAGTCCCTTGTTATGTCTCCAAACGGGGGCATGCAATGGCATCCAAAAAGTCAAAGATTTAGCCTTTATAATTTGGTTATGATCAAATGTTTGTGTCCCAATGGAGAGCTCTCTAAGCACCCAATCAAACCGGACATAAGTTGGCAATGACCTTATTTATAGACTAGTGGGAATATTAGGAGGAAGTTGTGGTAGTAGTGGAAATATCTCTGCATAGGAGCTCCCATGGTGTTTCAGGTTTGTTTGATATGCGGGTCGGGCTGCCATTTCTATATTCTTTTTCTGGGCATTTGCGATATAGGGTTGTTTTTTCTCAGTTGTATCGCAACAACTAAGTGTATTATGTAAAGAAATGGTAGGAGAGCCTCCTATTTAGTAGTTCTTGTGATCACAAAAATGAAATATTCACAAAAGCAGTGGACAAAAAGAAGTTGGAGAAGAGGAAACACGTTTTGTAAGTTGCAGCATTTTCAATATGAATAGCTTTTTTTTCATTTGATTTTTGCCTATGTTTTTGACAATCTAGATACTGTTGAGTGTCTTATATTCAAAATAGTTCAAATTCATGAGAGGAGAAGGCACACAGAGATAGAACCCAAAGGATAAGATATAATTGCTTGCAAATGCATATAATATTATTACATGCAGCCAGTTCGAGAAATTAGAGGCTTGAAGTTATAACTATGGCCACTTTAGTGCTATAAAAAAAACTAGTAGAAACAATTGGTATACTTTGTTTAACTTGAATTATATGCATATACATTATATGCATTCAATTTACAAAGTTGCCTATTATTCTTATCTATTTCGTCCATTCCACTTAAAGAAATATTGGACGATGCAAGGCTAGGCCAAAACATCCATCGTCCCAGGATACAAAGTGAATGATCGCTTCACTCACTAGCTGTCCTTCCCCGTTCTTGTGCTCTGTAGTTACTATATACTCACTTAGTCGAACAAAAACATTTTACTCTCCTCCCCACCATTACATTGCACATTTCTAGACCAATTTCTATACTCTTATAACATTTTATGATTGTTTATAAAATACAAATCTTATACAGTGTGGTTGAACATATGTTGGTGTTGAAAATGGATTTTGTTCAAATAATATTTGAGCCAACAAAATTCATGAAAAATGTTAATTATAGTGTTGTTATGATATTGCATGTGAGATTATTATGTTAACAATGGTAAAGGTGGTTGTAGCATGACTGCACATGAAGTATTTAGGATGTTGGGAGAGAATTCGAGGAACATAGTTCCTTTCTCAAGACAAAAGAAAATCTCTTCAGGATTGGATTGGGTAACTAATGAAGTGGAATGTGTTGGAATACTCATGTGGGGTGGAATCTTAAAGTCACTAAAATAAAGTCTTATTTGTGTTATTGTAAATAAGACTTTCTATACAACATCTAAATTAATTAATTAAAAGAAAGTCTTATTTGTGTTATTGTAAATAAGACTTTCTCTACAACATCTAAATTAATTAATTAAAAGAAAGTCTTATTTGTGTTATTGTAAATAAGACTTTCTCTACAACATCTAAATTAATTAATTTCAAGCTACCTTTAAATTGGCATTCTCCACAAATTAGTTAGAGTTGGGTGAAAACATGAAAGTTTATATGAAGAACATAGCTAAATCTCAATTGAAATTTCTAGCGCTAATTTTAACACGAAAAATATTTATATTATTTTAAAAATATTGAATCATTAATTGCATATTCATTTTTCCTATCTCAATTTAATATAAAAATATATCTATTATTTTAAAAATCTCAAATCTTTAATTGCATATTCATTTGTATAATATATGGGATATTTTGTTCATTTTATATTTAAGTTATATTTAGTGTATCGCCTAAAGATCTAGTAGTTGTTTTTTTTAACATGCATGAGAGATTTATAAGAGGTTCAGTTCTAAACTATTAGGAATTTGAAGTTTTAAGTAGATTTGAAATGTGTTAAAATTTGATAAAACTTTTTAAACACTGTTATATTTTATAGAGTTAATTTCACGATTTATAGAAGTCACATCTGAAATTGTGGAAGATTAGGTAAAACATTTGAAATATAGTTTTAGTTTAGAGCTTAATCTTTCAATATTAGAGAAATGTGAAATGTTGATTACTGATTTTTTTTATCATATTTTGATTATATTGATAATCATAAATTAATTTGTTTTGGAAAAAAAATGTAAATTTTTTTTTGCTTAAAAAAGCTTTTATTATAATCTTGTGATATTTGTGATAGAGTGAAAATTGTAACAAACATTATATCTTGAAAGAAAACCATCTTTAAGTGATTGTGATACTCTTTATCGCTAAAACTTGATTTCATGAACAGTGAATAGGTGGTGATCTCAAGTGCTAAACAAGATCTAACAAGAGTTAGCGAGTTCATACTTTCTTTCTTTCTCATCTTAGATTATGTGCTTGCTCACAATGCGTGAATCTTCAAAGAATTTTAATGATCGAGTGTTAAACCAAGAGTTATCACATCTGAGGGGTCCTTGACGTCTTTTGGGATGTTCTCGATTCTAGGATATTTTATATGTTTTTGTTTTTGTGGTGTTACATGATACTCTAGATGTTCTTATATGCAGTATGATAGTTACACATAGCTGAATATAGGCCTATTAGGCAAAACAGTTCGGAATATTTTTGTGAAATGTATGACCAAGAAGCCTATGAACCATATGGTTTCATTAATATAAAGTTGTCTTTTTTTTGGAAAAGAGTTATCGTGACAGACATTATTATTGAATATATGCATGTTGTTGACAACATAGTTTGGTTAAAAAATATTTAAATATTTTCATTTATTTTATTTATTAATATTTAATAAAATATTTCCAAATGTAATTAATTTTGATATTACTATTAAAAAATAATTAGATTTGATACTACTTTTGAAAAGTTTATTTATTGTTAGCTAAATTCCATGTTATTTAAAATCACTTTACATATTCCCATAAAAAAAAATCACTTTCCAATCTTTTTGTCATATGCATATTCTTAGTGAAAATTCTTTCTATATAAACAAACTATAAGTTCTATAGATTGAAGAAACCCATAGCCTTTGTTATATAATCTAAACTTTAATGTATATCATCCACACTTTAATGTATAATTCTCTGTATGTCTTTGTTATCAAAGAGCATTGAGTTTCAATAATTATAGTCAGCTTGTTGTATGTCTTTGTTATCAAAGAGCATTGAGTTTCAATAATTATAGTCAGCTTGTTATTATTTAGCATGCTTCAAATTTAGTTTAATAACTTTTGGAAAATCGTATTTATTGTTATTGTATCTGTTAAAAGTAATTCAATGTTTTTTTTATCAATTCCATCAATCTATGATTTTTAGTTTTATATCAAGAACAATTAATAATGTAGGGACATTACCACCTTATGGCTTTGATTTCCTTAAACAAAGCCCTATATAAAATCAATTGGCAATTTGGCATCATGTATAACATGTCCCAATCATTTGCAAAGAGATCTCTCCCATAAAGACAAAGTTTCTTAATGAAGTGTAGGGTGTCTAAAAAGATCTCTCCCATATATGTGAATTGCAAGCGGTCGTGAATGTTGCAATTCATTGTAATTTAAATTTTCTTGTTTACTGTCGTGTACGAATGAAAATGTAAATAAGTTCAATTACTTCAATAAGGTTCTATGGTGTAGTGGTTAGCACTTTGGACTTTGAATCTAGTGACCAGGGTTCGAATCTCGGTAGGACCTTTGTTATTTAGTGTTTTGTTAGTGAGGAATGACGAGGATTTTCCACAAATCACGGCTGGTCAAATCACCATTTCATGGCTTGCGTCTTCTAAATTTAGGTTCCTGCAACCTTTAGTGTTTGGATGGGCTTTCCTTTAGCAGAAAGCAAGCAATTTTAAATTGTGCTTCTTATGAATTTAGGGTTTCGCAACCTTTGGTGTTTGGATGGACTCGGTATTTTTTCTTTGTAAAAATCAATTCTAAATTGTTTAGTTTATGGTTCCTTTTGATTTTTTGGTCAACGAATTTTTTTTCCAGTCCAACAGGGTTACTTGAGCTTAAGGCGTACCATTTTTGTTTTTCAATTGAGAAATGCCATTATTTTTCCAAGTGGAATGGGGTCGATCCCTAGGGTATGTTCCATACTTGAAAATGTTAGACTATGCGTTTGGCTATTGTAGATATTTAATCTTTGGAAATGCGTGTGATTTTGTCCAGTTGGAGTGGGTTCGATCCCTGGGATATGTTCCATACTAGAATTCAAAACCAACTTCATACCACCTGGGATATGTTCCATACTTGAATTCAAAACCAGCTTCATACCACCTGGGATATGTTCCATACTTGAATTCAACCAGCTTCATACCAACTGTTCTAAGCAAAACCAAGTACAAGTTGATATGGGTTTTAAGATCAAAATGCAAGTCAGTTTGGAGTATTTGGAAAAGTACCATGTTATGGGTAGAAATTCACTTTGTGAAGCTATCTGTGAAATTGTAACAATGTCTAAATATTGTTAGAGATCCAACTCAAAATCAACTTTTTATGAATACAAATTCTAAACCAAACCTGGTGTAAGTGGACATGAGTTTTTTAATCAAAATGTCATTATGGAGTATTTTGCCAAAGTACCATGTCGATCGTATAAATTTACCATGTGATCCAACTCAAGATCAATTTACATGTAGACATGGGCTTTTAACCAAAATGTCAAACCACCACATTCTAGTGAAGAATTAAAAATATGTCGAAACTTTTGACTGAAGCATTAAAAATATGTCAAAACTTAAATGTGATTTATTGTAAACCTCAACCTAAGGTCCTAGATGACTTAAACCTTACGACTCTATTACAACTTCCATGCCAAAATTATGTAATTTGTCTAGGCCATCCTTATCTCGATTGGAGATACTGTCCATCCAAGAGGAATGGGGATCAAACTCAAAATCAACTCCTATGAATATGGGTTCTTAACCAAACCAACTACATGTGGACATGGATTTTTAAATCAAAATGTCAGTCACTCCGGGGTATTTAGTCAAAGTACCATGTCAAAGGTAGAAATCCACAATATGGAGTTGTATGTGAAATTGTAACAATGTTTGAATATTTCATGGGATCCAACTCAAGATCAACTACCTATAAACATGGGTTTTAAACCAAATGTCAAACCAACACATTCGAACAAAGCATTAAAAAAACATTAAAACTTGGATTTGACCTAATGTTGTAAACCTCAACCCAAGGTCCTAGATGACTTAAAGCTTACCATTCTATTACAACATCCATGCCAAAATTATGTAGATTGTCTAGGCCATTCTTATCTTGATTGGATATTTTTCCCATCCAATGGGCATGAGGATCCAACTCAAGATCAACTACCTAAGAATATGGGTCCTTAACCAAACCAACTACATGTGGACATGTGTTTTTTTTATTATCAAAATGCTAGTTAGTCCAAGATATATTGGCAAAGTACCATGTAAATGATGGAAATTCACCCTATGGGCTATATGTAAAGTTGTAGCTCATCCAAGGGGCATGGGGATCCAACGCAATATTGACTACCTATGAATATGAGTTCGTAACCAAACCAAGTACATGTGGTCATGGTTTTTTAATCAAAATGCTAGTTTATGTTGGGTATTTTGGCAAAGGACCATGTCAATGGTAGAAGTTCACCCCATGGAGCTATATGTCAAATTGTAACAATGTCCGAGTATTGCATGGGATCCAACTCAAGATCAACCAACTACAGATATGGGTTTTTAACCAAAATGCCAAACCAACACATTCAACCAAAGCATTAAAAATATGTTGAAACTCGAATTTGACTTATGAACCTCAACCTAAGGTCATAGATGACTTAAAGTTTGCCACTCTATTACGACTTCCATGTCAAAATTATGTAGTTTGTATAGGCCAACCTTATCTTGACTGGAGATTCTGCCCATCCAAGAGGCACGTGGATCCAACTCAAAATCGACTATCTATGGATATTGGTTTTTAACCAAACCAAGTACATTCAGACATGAGATTTTTAATCAAAATGCCAGTTGGTTCAGGGTATTTTGACAAAGTACCATGTCAATGGTAGAAATTCATTGCATGGAATTGCTTATGAAAGTGTAACAATGATACGCGTTTTTAACCAGAATGTCAAACCAACACATTCCACCAAAACATTAAAATTATGTTGAAACTTTAATATGAGTCGATTGTTGTAAACCTCAACCGAAGGTCCTAGATGACTTAAAGCTTACCACTACATTACAACTTCCATGACAAAATTATGTAGTTTGTCTAGGCCATCCTTATCTCAATTGGAGATTTCGTCCATCCAATGGGCATGGAGCAAAGTCAAATGGTTAACTTTTCTCCATGTCAATTAGATGGGCAAAATCTCCAATCGAGATAACCTCATTGCTCTGTCTACCAATGTCTTCCTCTAAACACGTGATCTAGTCATGAATTACTCTGAATTTTTGAGTTAACTAAACAATGCTATTATACCTACACAACAAGGTTGGTGTTTTTAAGATAAGCCATTGTTTATTTCAATCTTATTTAGAACTATGATATGATGTATGCCAATAGGATTGTACCATTCCCCATTATTGATGGTTGATGAATTCCATTTCTTATGTATATAGAAGTACAAATAATAGTTGAATAAATTCTAAAGACGTCCAAATGAACTTTAAATATATTTAAATTTTAACTTTTGAAGATTCACAAAATGTTGAGATAAAAGTGGAATTTCAACTAAATTAATTAATGCTAGTTAAATATTAATATAAAAGTACCAGTATAATAAGAAGGTATCTGATGATAACACAAGTCTTATACTATTTGTAATTTCATCATCACAAGACAATTTGTATTTTTCAAATGTGGTTCACAAACCCATGGGGCTGCTATGTCCACGAGAAGAAATTACAAGGGGCCCACCCGAAGGGGCCTCGCCCTGTTCGCTCTTATTAGAGAGCTAACCTGATGGGGACATTAAGTGAGGCCATTATATAACAATGTATAGCCACCCGAGGATTTGACACGAGGCCTTCTTCTCACAACTTACAACACTTAACCACTTGGGGTTACAAGACAATCTATATGCTTCTTCATATAAATAAATATAAATTTAAATTATATAAGAAAAATAATTATATACAATAAAAACAAAGTAAATGTAAATACACAACAACTCACTAATCATTTCAAACTAATTTGTGAATATTCTTTCATACCATATTTTAAATGTACTTTTTAAATTTTCTAAAATTTAAAATTTACATATTGATATTAAATTTTTTCTTTAAGTAATTTATATTCCTATCACATTCTTACTCAAATATTGCTACTATAATGGTTATTGAGAGGGACTGATATTCCATTGAATAAGAATGGGTCCTCTCTGGTAAAATGAGCTTGTACATTGGAAAGTTCTGAAATAAATTGAATAAGATCTTGTTATTTGTGCTTTCACGGGTAGTCATATTTTTTAACCACAGGAAACCCCGTGTGAAAATGTAAAAATCTCGACGTTTCGGGCTAGGTAGTTCATCCCATTTCAGGAGATACTATAACGTTTCACAACTAGTCTTTCAAATGGTTTCTTTATTAATAATGTATCTTAGCCAATTTTTGAAAATGTGTCAGCCCTTAGAAACATTATTAAGATGTCATTAATTTATTATTTTTAATTGATTAATGACAGGAGCCCATGTTTTGGTGAGTTTCCATCTGTCATTCCGATTGATATTGAGAGGGTGTTTCTCACTTTCAATCGCTTCTCTCACCCGTCTTCTTGTGTAATGATCGATGTTGGCGATGACTTTAGCGTCTTCCATGAGAATGTGGTGTTTGGAGGTTATGGAGTGCTATGCTAATGCGAAATTCTTTATATGCCCATGAATAATGTTGTTTTGGAGATTTTGAAGTAAATAAAAGCAATACACTTATACAAAAAAATGGAATTTGGATAACTTTGAAGTAAATTTTCACTTATTTATTATTTAATACATATTTTAAAAATAATTTTATAATTATAATTTGTTTTCTAAATAAAACAAGAAAAATAGCTGCAAAGCAGCTAGTCCTTGCTCCAAAATAATGTTTATAATTTGTATAATTGGTTATAATTTTTTTTTTAAATTATTAGAAAAATTTAGTTAGGTGTTCACAATTGCTTCATATCTAATATAGAACATTTGAATGGTTTCATTATTTGAAGTAGAACATTCGAATTTTCTTTTTATTTATTGCATTTAATGCAAAGTGCATTAAAAGATAAGTTGGACTTGGTGTTTTAAGTTTGAGCAGTACTTTGATCCTAATATTTGATCGCCAAAGTTTTGACATTGGATCCCAAAAATTCGGTCTCATGTAGTTGTAAGAGAAAAAGTCTTTGAGACTTTTATCAATCATCAAACATTCTTTCGTTGAGATGTATAAGTTCCATAGATATTGAAATGACATGCGATGGTGAGGAAGCATTTAGACATTTTGCTTGTAGTTTAATTTCTACATTTTCTTTATAGGTTTTTTCATTAGGATTGGCAAGACCAACAATATGGTTATGACAATTTGTTTGTAGTTTAATTTCTACATTTTCTTTATAGGTTTTTTCATTGGGATTGGGAGGACTAACAACATGGTTATGAGATGTAGAATAGCAGCTTTGAAGGTTGATATATTGCGAAATCAATTTGATCTTGGAGAATAGTATGAAGATCCTCTTAGCATTGAAGGTGGGTATGTTGTTGAATCAATTTGAACTTTAAAGAAAAAGATTGAAATCCTAAGAGTACTGAAGTTTGATGTCTTTTCCAAAAAAATTGTAATAAATTTGAATTTCAAATGGAGAAGAGAAATGAATACATGTTAGTGTTTATAATGGTTTTGAAATTATAAAAGTTGTAAACAAAAATACATATTCAAGTGTTCTATTGAAATTATAGAAATTAGTCAACAAAAGACATATTCCACGTGTTATGTAGAATTTTCAAAAATTCAAAAATTATTTATAGGAAATTTCAAAAATTCAAAAATTATTTATAGGAAATTTCAAAATTTCCATATTTCACATGTTGCTTATAAAAAAATTAAATATATTCTTATTTAAATTTAGCAAAAGTTGTAAACAAAAAGACTTATTTCAAGTGTACTATAGAAATTAGTAAAAGAAAAGACATATTCAGATGTTCTATAAAAGTTTTGAAATTATTTACAGGAAATTTACAAACTAAAGACATATATTCGACAAATTAGTAACCAAAGAGACATTTTCCACAAATTAGTAAACGAAAAGACATATTTCAGATGTTCTATAGAAATTTCAAAAATTATTTATAGGAAATTTACAAGGGAAAGACATGTATTCGACAAATTAGTAAACGAAAAGACATATTCCAGATGTTCTATAGAAATTTGAAAAATTGTTTATAGGAAATTTAGCAAAACAAAGTAAAGGAAAAGGCATATTACACATTATAGAAATTTCAAAAATTGTTTATAGGAAATTTTAAAAAATAAATAAAGGAAAAGACATATTTTAGTGAGTTGAATGCAGAAATTTCAAAAATTATTTATCCAAAATTTAGCAAAAAATAAAGAAAAAGACATTTTTCACGTTTTCTTTACACTAAGCACTTCATAACATTACAAAATTTTAGAAATACGAAAGTCTATCACCAAATTTTAGAAATACGAAAGTTTGGTGGGAACATAGGTACATGTTTTCAATGACCCCATACTACTTCTACTTCCTTTGACAATGTTTGGATCAAAAAACAACGGAAGTGAACATACAATTCCATTTTCTCTCGTTCCATTATCACACATGAATGGTCAATCGAGGACCATGTAGATATATGAGCAAAGGATAGCGGGCAACATTTCAAATCCCACGGATACCAAAAATCCAACCATGTTAAGGGTTGGTGCAGTCCAGGCCGGGTGCAATCCCCGGGTGATTTTGACAGCTTAGATGCCCCTAGTTCGTGGTAACTTGGCCAATGGAAAACCTGTTAGTCAGGGGGTTCTTCCACTTATCCAACAAAAAAAAAAACATTTTGTATACGCCAAAGCATCGTTAAAGAATCACTAATTCTCAACCAAATAATGTAAAATAATGTAGTTATTCCTTCTTAATGATGATTGTACATGTATCATGACACATATCTTCTAGAGTCCTTTATAGGATCAATACAAAATTAAAAAAAAAAAACATCATTGTCCAAGGACTTACGACAATTCAATATTAACCATATCCCTATAAAATCCCATAGATACAAAAATATTAAGAATAGGGCTAGAGCCCATAATTCGACAAAAAATGCCTAAATAGACTCTACTAATGTAGAAGAGAAAGTGATGTGTGACAGCGGATACCTGTCGAATTGGACAGATGCACAGAGCCAAATCAAGCAAAAATGACTAAGCATGGAGTTGGTTAGGGCATAGACATGCATAGACATATGTCAACTTCACGTTGAGATTTTGCAATGTTGACAGGTCATAACTATCTACGACATTAATTTTGGCATGCTAAGTATTAACGTTCACATGCTAAGTATTAGCATTGGGAATCTAGATGGTACATATCCCTAGTGCAAGTCACATGCAAATCGAATTATGTGTGACTCCTGGTCGTGGTCGCATTGAGAGACTGCATTTACATGGCTCGTTTGCATTTGTTAAATCATTGCAAGGTAGTTATATGTTTCTGGAAAAGTTGCATGTGGCATACCTCATCATTTTACGTTGGTTATAGGCACATAAATTGCATCAGCTTTATTTAAGGAATGTATCGGGAAAATGGGAAATGATATCAAAACATCGAACCATCTTCCATCGTTTTAGAAGCATTTGGCACTTTGTAAACTACGACAATTGCTTGAGTCTAAAGTTTGTGGTAAATGCTTTACACCAAAGTTCAAACTCCTATTTAGAAGCATGCAATAGAATTTGTATTTTTCCATGATTTGGTCTCTAATATTTTAAAAATTAAAAGAACTTACATTTATTGTTATCGCTCAACAAGGCCTTTCTCAGGGTGTTTCCTGTAACCTTGCCTGCATAAAGATATTGCTAAATGTATAGTGTGATTTTATATGCAATATAAGGTAAGTTCGAAGAAGGGGCTACTCACCAATTTGAACAATTCGGTGAAGCTAAGTAATGGTATTTATGAATATTTCTTTCCACCAAATACATTGAAACTCATGTTATACCATTGCGCTTTTGTCAAATCACAACAATTGACACCAAGTTTTGCAGCTAAGTTGCACACTTAGCTAACACGCCCTTCCACATGTGTCATGCAATGTAATTAATCACTAAATTATTGCACCTACGTTGCACACTTAGCTAATGTGCATTGCCATGTGTGTGTCATGCAGTGTGCCTCTCTCCACTAGGTACCATCCGACCAAGGTCTATGTCATAGAATTCAGACGAATTTCGGTTTGGCAAGCTCCATGAGTTAACCCTCTTATGTGGACTCTGCGTTCCCCATTTTACCCTCTCTTTCTCCGATGGAAAATCCCACTATTGCAGTGGTAGCAGCTGTGCTGTGCATAGCTTTAGCAGCAGGTTGGAATGCTCTCTTGAGAACTTCTCCAATCGATCCAGTAAACATCGACCTTCCTCCTCCTCCTAAAAGAATTGGTGTTTACGCCCACAACCAGAGGCTACAGAATGCACAGAAACTCGGATCTGGACTCATCCCCAGCTCTGAAGATCTGGCTTTGGATTCTCAAGGCAGACTGTATACGGGTTGTGGCGATGGGTGGATCAAACGAATCTCCTTTCTTGATAATCTTGATGTTCTTGTGGAGAACTGGACATACGTTGGAGGTCGTCCTCTGGGCCTCGCTTTTGGCATCCATGGAGAGTTATTAGTCTGCGATCCTTATCAGGTTATGATCGGCCCTTCATCATCTCGTCTCCTCAATTTTATATTCATCTTCATATGTTTCATTTTCATTGTGTTTTTAAGCAGGGTCTGTTGAATGTCACAGAAGACCATGTGGAGATGCTTGCAGACGAAGCAGATGGATTGAAAATGAAGTAACATTTTTATCAAGATCATTTTTGTTTTGAAATTTTACTTCAAAATTTGAGCAATGAATCGATTCTTTATAAATATAAAAACTTAATATAGGTTAAGTGAATCAAATAATGTTCTATTTCTGAATGTTCGAAGCAATGTCATTCCTAGAAAAGATTGTTTTCTAAGAATATTAAACATATTTGGAAATAAAATCCTTAATAGACTTCTTAACACTGTCAAATTGATACCAAACCTCTAGATTACATGGCTATATTATTGCAGACTTACAGACGGAGTGGATGTAAGCAGAGGAGGGGCAATCTATTTCACATGCTTCGTATAAATATGGCTTCCATGACTATTTGTTAGATCTGATGGAGTACCGACCACACGGCCGGTTGCTGAAATACGAGGCCTACACCAAGACAACCAGCGTGCTTCTCAAAGATCTGTTCTTCCCCAACGGAGTGGCTCTCTCTGCCAAACAAGACTTCCTCGTCTTTTGTGAAACTTCACTGTATGCATTGCAATAATCTTTCTCTCAACCATTAATGAAAGATTCAGATCAGAATTGAGAGGCCGGTGCCTTGTTTTTCTTTACAGGTATCGGTGCCAGAAGTACTGGTTAGAAGAGCCAAAGAAAGGCACCATTGAATCTTTCATTGACAATCTACCAGGATTTCCAGATAACATCCGCTATGACGGAAACGGTACCTTCTGGATCGCACTTGCTATGGTAATAATCTGTCACTGTAACACCTCCAGATTTAAATTACATTAAAGAACCATTCGTTACAATACAGAAGGTTTACAGCTAGTTCTCTGTCTTTGATTCTCTGGTTTTCTACAGAGCCGAAGCATATCTTGGACGATTGCAACGAAATTCCCATCTGTGAGGCGCGTATTGGCCCTGATAGCAAAATCGGAACCAAATGCGGTAATCGCTGCTATAGCAAATGAGACAGGTGTTGTCAAGATGGCGAACACAGGCAATCCATTGGCGGTTGCTAAATATATACAGGATATGTCTAAATTTTACCGTGAAAAAGAGGTCAATCTCTCCTCTTGAATATACAACATGAGTT
>LPNX010104512.1:97525-224196 GCA_001517045.1 Pseudotsuga menziesii | reverse complement strand
TATATATAATAATTTGTTAATAAAATTTTAATTATTTATTCAAATAATATAGTTTTAAAAAATAACATTTAAAAGGGAAGAGTATCCATAAATTTTATGATTGTTTTTAAGAGTTAAGAATTTGAGAAGTAATATAGAAAAACATTATTTTCACTATCATAAATTTTAAGATTTTTTTACCAGTTAAGAATTTGAGAAGTAATATAGAAAAGAATTTGATAAGTAATATGGAAGAACATTATTTTCACTACCATAGAAAGAAGAGTGTCCACCTTTACCATGTTAAAAAAGAAAGAGTGCCCATAAATCTTAAGATTTTCTTCTGAGCAATTAATATAGGAAAACATTATTTCCTCCACCATAAAGAGAAGTGTCCATAAAATTTTAATGCTTTTTTGAACAACTGAGTGATTTTAATATTTATTTATTTTTACCAAAACATTTAAAAACAATAAAATAATTACAACAAATACCAACCTTGTACAACTATACTATGTGGTGTGACTGGATGAAATTTTAATCAAAGTGTGATGTTGGTTTGATGCTTTCCTTGAAATTTTAGTCCAATTCTTAAACTCCATTCTCCAAGCTCTCTTTGAGGCTCCAATAGTTTAATGTTGCCCTTCGACCTTTAAAACCTACCTAGCTCTTAAACAATACGATGCAGCGACCATTGATTTGACATAGTAACACATGAATTTGCAAATACTCTCAAACTTCAGTGGTGTCTGCAGAGTCTTGTTTCTAATGTTGATTTGCTAAACTCATCACAACGTCATAATGTAGTATGCAAGTAATATTCCAACATGAGTTCTAATCCTTCATTCAAAAATTGAAAACTTGAATTTTAAAGATGTTGATCCATTGATGTAGGCCTGTAGATATTTGTTTTTAGACTTGAACTCTTGCATCTAATGATGATTTGCTAAACTTATCACAACCTCATAATGTTCACGTAATACTAGACCCATTGTGGAAGCAAACATGAATGAACACAGCCAAACACATCAATTCCCAATGGGCTATTGGAACAATTTTGTTTGCATGACTTCAGATGCTTAACCCTTGCATAACTGCCTTTGAGAAATAATGGATCAAGATAAGTTTGAACCTCAATAAAGCAAGTGTTCTTATTTATAAATTTTATGTATTTCACATTTGTTCTGAAAAATTAAGAAGGAAATATGCTATAAATTTGATGCAGCACTTCGAAGACACATCTAAAACAGACTATAAGACACATCTAAAACATGCTATAAATAATATTTATATTATATTATTCCTTAGCTCACGAGGATATTGGAAAGATGCTATAATGATTAGTTCATTGCTTCATGATACATTGTTAGATTAACTTTTTGTTTCTACTGGATACTTGAGGAGCAATGGTCAGAAACTGTTTGATTTTATGTATTTCAATGTGGCAGGTCACCCTTCAGACTATGGCCTAATAAAATCAAAGCATGCTTCCATAATTCACAGCATTCCTGATTAAAACCCTAACATCTTGAATGGTAAACAAATTTAAGATTGAAGGTCATATTTATTAGTAAAATGTCAATGAGGGGCAGCACCAAAATTGAGACTGTCAACAAAAAAATAGCTTGACAGGCATAACTGACCATCAAATTTCAAGCCTGCTTTCGAGAGTGCACTAAGCCTAGCGAAAAATAATGCTTACATGGAGACTTTATAATCAACAATGGGTATGAATATGCAAAAGTAAAACCAATTCTGCAATCAGCTCAACAAGAAATGATCTTGCAAGGGTATCCCCTACTTCTTACAATAATTACAAGCCAAGTCTTTCGTAGACAGAGTACTTCCTTCCCAAACGCCATGGTTTATCCGTTTTATACTTAATATCATAGCTGCTAACTATTCTAAGAAAAACTATAGCAGGCCAAATAATTTAGGCCATATGTCTATTATGAGGCTCCATTTGAAATTGGTACCATAAAATACCACAATCATTAACATGTTAGCTTTTCAACATCATCAACTTTGATTATTGTCCCTTCATTTTAAGAGAATTTATACCTTTAACTCTATGAATGCATTACTATATTTTTGTGTTTCATGATGTGTTCTCCCCTGCAATTTGGGGGATCTCTCCAGAAAATTGCTGAGACTTGGCCCACCTGATCATGAAATTTGGAGGAACATAGCTTGATAATAACATGCATTCTCCTCAGGTTCTTTGTGTTGCAACTGTGAAACCACGATCACCTTAATGAAGCAAAATTAATGACAAATCACTAACACTATTCCTTCTAACTTCCAACTGATAAACAAAGGAAAATGTTTCAATATGCCCTCCTAAAACTGCACCTAACACCCTCAAATAACCTAGAAAACAAATTGCTTTAACTATTCATGTGAAACTGACAAGACTTAACCTAGAACTCCGACCACTCATCATATACAGCGCTGTTCTATCTTCCTATTGAGTAAATTAGTCAATAGCAATAACAAGAAAAATCTCATCATTTACTATGATGAAAATAGGTGCAAAATAAAGACGTTCACATTAATTTTACATTCAGCATCTAGTTCTTGCAAACCAAACAAATTCCTCTTACTAAATGCTAGTGTGCAGCCAAAGAGGGTTTGCTTCCCTGTACAAAGCATCCTTCTTGAAGTTCCAGAAGAGAACAGAGAAGCATAATACACAAAATCCACCAACATATCACAGACTACTCTAATGTACTCTGAAATTCTAATCACACCAGACTGAGGGGATATGCTCCAGCTGCTGATATCTGCAAAAACAAATAATTCCTAATAACATCAACTTTTGCCATCAGACATGTTACAATCATGAATTTTCTCAAACAAATCTGCCATCCCAACACTTACTAGAGCAGAAACTTCAATAACGGACAAAATAGAGAAGGAACCTTAGTACTTATTTGTGGAGAAAATGACACAGCAGCAACATCAGAATTTAGTCTCCTGATAATAAATGCACTTAACTTTTCACAACAGACTATCGGTTCGTGCAGGCAATCTTCTAAAGAAATTGATGGGTACTGAAGGAATCTTATGCCGAAATCTCGGATGGCGCAGAACATATAGACCTGAAAGCACTGCCACCACTCGAAAAGGTGTGACATAAAGAACTATTGCAGCAAACAAGCAAAATATGATATATATAGTAGTAGCGCGTGGGTCTCTCCAGCTCAAAAGAGTCTGGAACCTTTCTCCTTGAGTAGCTATGTCTCCAACTACTGTCTGTATACGCCCTGCAACACTTCTTAACCTATCATATCTACTCCTCACAAGATCAGGCGACCTTGAAGTAGGAAAGGTATCAAATTCTTCATCAAGCTCATCTGAAATCACTGCCTCTGCATGAGATAGACGAGTATCCATATGAGGTGGATGACGGGGCCTGAATCGGAAATACCATATGCCAATTAAGAACATATACAGGAAAACTGTGGGCAGTACCAACTCTGGATACCATACCAGAATGAGGAATAGCACATGCACTAACACGGTTGTCATAGGATTCTTCCAGTGACAAATTTGATCAAACCATCTGCCAACTGCTATCAGTCCAGACAGCACAGTCATTATGCGAAAAAAGTTGGCTTTACTGCGGCGCATGCTCCACATTTGGGAATCCAGATCCAACATATACTCCACCACCTCTTTTCTTAAAGGAGGCTCAGCTCTGCTCAGCCTCATGGCCACTATGTTCATAGCTTGGTACCTCAGATTTTCAAGCTGGCTTACAGAAAAAGGGTGTAAGTAATGCATCTTGGGCAGCAGAGGAACTGTATACATGTGCATCATATTAACCAGTGAGGAGCAGCTGAAACGAACAGCTAAGTGAAGCTCTCCCATCTTTTTAACCCCAGAGGCATGTAGTACCAGAAGAGGATAAGAATGAGTGTACACACGGTCAGTCTCGAGCGTCGAGAGACGAATGCGTACCTTCCCAATCCTTGAATCCTTAGTTCCTGATCCCTTGTCATTGGCTCCTCCCTGAAGATGACAGTTATCAAAAACTCCCACTGTTATGACAGTGCATGGGTCATAAACTTGCCAAGTGTATTGTTCATGCCATTTTGGGTTGAAGTTGTCTATGATTGTCCTTGTTCTAACCCACTTCTGACCATATTTTGCAACACAGTAGGCATCAGCAGTACCCCTTCCATCTTTTGTCTTCATTGGAAGCAAGGTGTTTGCGCTCAGTATACCAACTTCCAAGATACCGATAGGAGGCTTCCACAACTGCTTGGCAGTAGGCCTCAAATCACTGCTATAGTGTGTAGATTCATCAAGGACATGATATCCGCCATCAAGAGACACCCTCAAGTGGAGTCTACTGGCGAATCTGGTTTCCTTCCTTTTCTGCTCCCCCTCTATGATATTGTGCCTTTCGAGGTTGAACCATCGGGAATTGATAGCTCTATGGTCTAGACGCTTCTCAATTGTTGTCATAAGAATAACTGCCCTCCCCATAATTTCAGCCTTGTTTTGACCTACCCGGTCCTCCACTGTTAGGACTAAATGCTCCTCAAAAGGCTCTGCTGCCACAAAAACTAAATCCTCATTCCACATAGGGTTTGTGCCTTGTATTTTGGCCACCCTTGTCCTCATTATCTGGTTTCCGAGCTGCACCCTTACACAGACATCAGGGAAACGCCCCTTGTCACTTGGCAGCAAATCTTGAGCTTCAATAACATTAACCCGCAGATACCACAGCTTGGGAGAGACATATACCTTGGATCGAATGTTTGCCAATCCATCGCTGGGCACTGCAGCTGCATCTGAATGCCACGCTTCTGGAAATGCCTCGTCAGCCTGTGTACCCATCCATACTGCCAACATGAGTTCTCCTCTATTCTTATTATCCCATTTCTTGTCCTCCAGCCTATACCATTGTGGTGCCAAGGGACTGTCAGGAGGCACTCGGGTGGGTATCTCAATGACGTCAAAAATGACACGTCCAATGAAATCATCCTTGACAAATTCCTTGTCTTTCATGAACACCTCGACAACTGAAGATTGCACTCTATCCTTCGAAAAAGCAAACACCTGATTCCATTCTGGATTTACATTCTTCTCAAAGTGTTTAGTAGTGCCCTTGTAGTTCCCAAGCCTGACCTCCACATAAGGGTTACAGCTTCCAGTGATATCCATGGCTGGCAGATTCCTCGCTTTCACCACTCTAACATAGAGATGCTGCATCCGTTCCACCAAATCATAGGTACTAGTTCTCTCCGCACTGCTGATCCATCCACCGGTACCCCTGACTCTCCCATCTCCTAGATGTGGGTAGGTCTCCTTCAATGCATAATCTACATGCTGGAAAGAGCCATTATGCATTATCACCGGCTTCGGTTCAGGCCTCTTCTCTTCGACAACAAACTTCACTGGCTGTTGTGTGGTCTGTTGTTTATGGATATGCTGCTTGGGTTCACTCTTCACCTCCAACGCTGGCTTCTCCTTCTTCTCTTGCTTCTCTTCTTTCGCCTCTTTTTCCTCCTTCCCCTTGCCCTCAATAGCCAAAGTTCCTCCCCCTCCCTCTGCATTCCCAGAAGCAGCAGCACTACTTTCACCACCACCACCCGCAGCAGCAGCACCACCACTTGCAGGAGCAGCACCGCCACCAGCTCCTACACCACTACTACCTCCTCCTCCTCCTCCTTTACTGTTATCAGGCTCTTTATCCTCCAAACAAGTATAAATTTTCAATATAAGCTCCCCCTTAACAAGAGAAAAAAAGGTCCTTTTCTCCAATCGAAATGTTTGTGGAACCTCCTCACCTTTACACACAATATTGCTTCCATTAATTCTGAACTTACCCAAGAAGTTCCCACGATGGAGAGACTTCTTTTCATTGTACACATAGACATCAATCACTTGGTTGGGTAGTTTTGCACGGTCAGCCACATCGAACACCAGCTTCTCGTTCCAAACAGGGTTAAGGTCCTTCTCTTTGGTACGAGTTTTGCGCCTCTGGTTGTCGTAATCTACTTCTACAAAGGGACTGGAGGACCCCTGACCATCCCTTGGCATCAAGTCGTGGGCTTTCACCACCTCAACTACCATCTTCGTTACTTTGCCCATTCTCTGGCTTGTGGCTGTTTTCTATGAGATGCCAGTGATTGAAAGCTATGGCATATCCCTATGATGGGGTTTCATTTCACATTGATACTCTCCCTCCTACTTGCAACATGCATTTAGCAAACACAAAAATTGCAGAACACCAACATATATACAAGCTTTTGCCAATGTTCTGATTATGCCTGCTTACCTGGTTCTGTGTTTGAATATGGACAGCAACATATATAAAAGCCTTTGCAAAAGTTCTGATCACGCATGCTTACCTGGTTCTGTGTTTGAATATAAACCCAGCAGCTATATCCAGGATTCTATGAAAAAATCCAGTTGGGTGCTGATCAATTACCATCTTCATTACTCTTAATCATTCTCTTAATTACAACTTGCACTCCACTCGCATGCAAACTACAAAACTCAGAACATACATACAGCATGTCTTTGCAAATTTTGTGATTAGGTATCAACCCAAGAGCTGTCTGAAGAAAAAATTCTGTTGGGTGCTAAAAAAATCCTTACTAACATCTTCATTGCATAAGTCATTCTGCTACACCATGCACTTCACTCACACACAAACTGCAAAACACAATATAATTTTTTTGATAATCCCTCCTTACCTTGCTCTGTCTTTGAATATTAACCCACGAGCTGTATGAAGGCTTTCATGAAAGAAACGAACTGGGTGCTGTAGGATCGATCCTCAGCTTATGTTAGTTGCAGGTGCAACTGAATAGTCTCCTCTAAGATTGAATGCTAGAGAATAATCAAAGAAAGAAGAGTGAAGAAAATGATGACAGAACCCAAACTTCATGAATGGGTATATGAGTGAGTTCCATACTCGCAGTGTTCCAACTAAACCAGCTATATGGTTACCCAACATCGAGACGATAAACTAAGGGGATTCTGCCCAGTATCAGCAATTTAAGATATTTATATTTAATTAATAGTAAAGAAATAAAGCCAGAGGTAAATTCTATGTCTTGGATGGTGCCGAGGGCCATGCCTGTGCTTTCTTTTATTTGTGAGTCTTGGTAAGGTGGAAAGTGCAGTCCTGTAATGTGCACTCCACCTAGGAAACTAAAACTATTTGCTTTTTCAGCACCAAATTGTCTGGTCAGAGACCTTTTGCTTTTGAACTGATTGTAACTTCTCTGCCTTTTGCTTTTAAATGAGTGCATTTTCTTTACTTTTTATTTCGCCTGGTTCCATTTGAAGGTCACTTTCTTGTGGCGTCTTAGAGCTCAAAGCTGGCAGAGTCTAGTTTTATCAAAGGGAAGACGAAACGCATTGGTTTCATTAAGAAGGTCGTTTTCTTAGGGAGTGTGTGAGCTCAAAGCTGTCAGAATTTAGTTTTGTCAAGTGATTTCGATAGAAAATACAATATTATAATTTAGATACTATTTGCAAGGCTGCTCGCTACCACTGTTAGTTTCTTTTCTTTTTAAGGGGTGTGTGGGGATAGATTGTTCTTCTTTAAGAAAACGGTTACCAAATAAAACAGTGGTAATGTGAATGAAACTTCCATAAATATATATAAAAAAAATGTTAATATTATTAACTATATGATGAGTTTATCAATCTTAAAAACACTTTGGTGATTGACTTTTATAGTCACATGAGGGTTTGTCAAGCCTGCGAAGAATCGGTAGGAGGACGCAAAAGTTGTCGCCAAGTAAGATTGGTCGATCGACCAGCCACCCACCGGGGGCGGGTCTTGGCCTAGCCGCTCAGGGAGGGGGATGATCCCTCCCATTCTCCAGAAATCCGGACATGATGATGAAAGGGCGACAGGAGGAAGGGTGGAGCAACAGCAAGGATGAAATCGATGAGATAGGAGTTGAGGGGGTACTGATTAGATCAATGAAGAAGGGTTTGGGGGGCTGCTTACCATGAGTGCAGACCATCCCAACTCTTCAAATCCACTCGGATAAAGTCAGAGAGAAAGTGGAACATTGGAAGGAAAAAGCACTAATAAGAAAATTCATTGGGATATGGCAGAAAGAGAGGGATCTAGTAAGATGGATCAAGAGCACTTGGAATCCTAAAGGGCACTATGATCTACACCTAGGTTCCAAGGTTTTTTTCACCATCATCTTCTTCAATCAAGAGGATCGGGACCGAATCCTCGAGGGGGGACCTTACTTCTTTTTCTATGTTGGTCTATACCTCAGGCCATGGAAGGAGAGATTTAACCCTGAGAAAGAAGAATTGAGGGTTTCCCCATGTTGATCCTCTTGTATTCCCTATCGTGTGAGTACTGGGATATCAAAATCCTTCAAGATATTGGGAACACACTAGGAGAATTCGTGAAAATTGCAGATCAAACTAAACAACAAAGGTATACGGCCTTTGCCCGCATCTATGTCTACATGGACCCAACTAAAGAGCTACATGAAGCCATCAACTTGAATTGGGAAGACAAGGAGTGGATGCAATCAATAGATTATGAACACATCCCCTTCAGGTCCAGACAATGCCATGACTATGGACATTTTTGTAAAGTAAGGTTAGAGAGAGATTCTTCTACAGACCCAACAAATGCAAGGAAGATCAGCGGACAAGGATGGCTTTGTTCAGATCCGGAGTAGAAAAAATCCCAGATCGAATTCCCCGCAACAACAAGGAAAAGGTCGCAAAGGCGGAGGCCCATCTAATAGCAATCACTTTGCGATCCTAACTGAAAAGGAGGAGGAGGGAGTCCCGGAGGGTAAGGAGGACGCCCTCGAACCTCAAGAGAGTAAGGAGTCAGAGACAGAAGAGCAGATGGAGGCCATGAAGAAGATGGGATTAAGGACATGGAGCTGGGGGAATTAGATTTGGATGAGATTGAGAAGGAGTGCGAGAAAAACGGGAAAGGCTATGTGTCCTAACGACAGTTGGAACTTCTTCAAGAAGCGATTATTAAGACAAGGGCTAGACAACATCTTGAGATAACTGTGGACCCACAGAAGGGAAGCGAGAGAAAGCAACCAGAGGACGGCATGAGAAGAGGGAGGAAGACGAACAAACAAAGGATCGCGGAAATAGGGGTCAAACTCATAGAATCAAGCCAGTATCCTACGATAGTAGCAGCCTTCTCTGAAGTTAATCAAGTGAACCAATGAAGATAATATCATGGAATATAAGGGGATGCAACCATCCCAGGAAAATCAAGACTATGGGAAAAAAGCTAAAAAAGGAGAAACCAATGATCATTTTTCTACAGGAGACAAAATGTAAATAAAAAACTATGGACAAGGTAGGACATAAGATTTGGAAAGGTTGTAAAGTAATTGCGGTAGATGCTATTGGGTAGCAGGAGGAATTGCAATCCTTAGGCAACCAGATTCAATATGCCTAACAGAATGGTGGGCGAACCGCTTTTCTTTATCATCGAATTTCTCGATTTTGGATTTAGGCACATAAGGAATGCTAACAAACATCTATGGCCCAGGTGTGTTCTCCCAGAAACCCACATTTTTGGAATACATGGACTAGATAAAAGGACAAGTTAGAGGCAACTCATGGATAATGGGTAGGGATTTTAACTTGGTAACATCTATGGGAGAGAATAAAAGGGGAAGGCGATGTTTGGACAGATTATAGGAAGCCTTCAGAGACTATGTAGAACAAAGCCAACTTGTTGACATGGAGACTGGAAATTGATGGTTCACATGGAATAACCGACGAGGTGGGGAGCATCATGTTGCATCTCGAAAAGACATATTCCTAGTCTTAAGAGACATTGCTAGAGAAGCAGGTGAACTGACGGCCAGTGTCCTTCCGACGGCCAGATCGGATCATTGGCTGGTATGCCTACAATGGCACTAATCAGACCACCCAATCAGGAAGTTGTTTAGTTTTGAACAGTTATGGTTGGAACATAAAGACTTCAATTCCCTGGTTCGGTAGTGGTGGAAGGAGCTGTAACACCCCGGTTTTGACCCCATGGTATTGAAATTGTACATGATGTATATATTGTATGTAAATCATGGCAAGGAGATCAAGGCCAAGGCCTTGCCATTGATTTGGTGTTTTGTGTATAGGTGATCAAGGTTGATACCTATGGTTCTTCTGCTAGTAATGCATAGTATATTTTTAAGTCATCATGTAAATACACAATTTAATAAAATAACCCAGCTAGCTATGCACTGCAACGTGAAAGAGATGGGGGCATGATTTCATAAGGAATAGGGAGGGGAGTTAGTCAAACTCCTGAGCCAATAGGGTGAGACCAAATGTCAATGGGGGAACCCAAAAACCCTCATCTACCTTTTTGTCCTCTGTCCTCGATCATTAATTCTTCCAGAAGATCGGTTGAGGTAGTTAATGTTTGGGGCAGAGCAAGGCATGGCAATAGGTTTTGTGACTGAGCCTGCCTACAACCTGTAGCCTGGGAAGTCACGCTCTTGCTTCTGAAGCAAGCAATCATGGGGATGTGTGCCCAGTCTGTCATCCTTGTTTCACCTAAACGTTGTTGATTTTTCCCTGATCCATTATCGATTATCGATTTTCACTTTGGGTGGTTCATCGTCCTGAGTCTCAAAGAGTGTTTTTGCACACGCTGAGTTTCTGCAAGTATTTTCCTTTGCCGAGACCCTGGTTGATGAGTTACAGTGTTATTCTGAACTGCATAGTGGTATGAGACCCTGTTTTTCTGTGTTACAAAGTGAAGCCTGTGTTGTTGTGTTTTCCCTATGGTTTGTTGTGATGTGCACCCTAGTTTGGGTCTGAACTGTATGCAAGACTTAGGAGTGGAAGAGACAAGGAATGGGCTTGATAAACATAGTGCAGAGAGGAACCTCAAGAAAAGATAAGAGTGGCTAGTGAATCTTCACTACACGCCCTGAAGAGCACTACAAGGGAAGGCATAGCCCGAGGGATTGTGTAGCAGAGAAGGGGATGCTTCCTTGTGTTGGGGTGCAGGTATGGTGGATGCCAGGGCAGATAGATCTTGTGGAGGTGTCCTTAGCTCTTGAATGAGTCACTAGCTTAGCCATTCTACCTTTCCACTACCTTAGCAGCCTGATAAACCCAAAGGAGATTGGATTACAGCTTGTGAAACCCAATGATATATTGGTTGGTTGGGCAGCCTGTGAAACCCAATTGGATCTTGGCCTGGCTAAGCAGCCTAATAAACCCAATTGGTAGTTGGCTTGGTTGTGTCTTGTTGTGCTTTGGGCCATGTGTGTAATCCTTGGATGGATAACTTGATAAACCCAACTGTGAATGATGGATTGGCTGAGTGCCTGATAAACCCATATGTTGGCTTGGCTGGTCCTTAATGTGAACGTTGGCTTGGGTAAATAGTCTGTGAAACCCAATAGTGAGATGGCTTGGCTGAGTAGCCTGTGAAACCCATCTGTTTGGCTTGTTTGCCTGTAGCTTGATAAACCCAACTATGTGTTGGCTTGATTGTGTGTGATATGATCTGGTTGTGTGTGAGTTTGTTGTTCCCTAGTTTCTCGTGGAAGTCATGCCCAACTCGGGGGTGGCAGTTGTGTTGAGAGATTGATGAACAAAACTGGCCTATGGTTGGGTGGAACATTGCAGCGACATAGCTAGTTGCGGGACAACTTCATCTTCAAGATAAGTATTCTCTGTTATTCTCATTTATGCAACGTGTTTGCTCTTGAATGAATTAGATATGATGAATGCTTGCTAATGATTTTAGTAGAGTTTACTATTGTTAAATGTTCCTGCATTTGCATCTAGACATGCCTTGTATGTTTCAATGCATTTTAAAATCACACATATTAGCTATAAAAATTGCATAATATAGATGCCATGGAGACATTTAAGAGTGCTAAATCTATTTATGGATTCAAAAGCACAATTTGAACTATTCCAAATTTCGATTTTATTAAAAAAAAATTATTCGACTTAATCCCACTAAAAATTCCAATACACAGAATAAATAAACTACCCCATTAATTAGTGTTGATGGTTAATAGGATAACGCTTAAATTTATGTTTTTATACACACACTTGACTTTGTCAAAAATATTTTTCTTGAACTAGTATGTATATATATATATATATAGCGAGAGAGAGAGAGAGAGAGAGAGAGAGAGAGAGAGANATATTTTTCTTGAACTAGTATGTATATATATATATATATAGCGAGAGAGAGAGAGAGAGAGAGAGAGAGAGAGAGAGAGAGAGAGAGTCAAATTTTAGTCTCTGCATTTGAATTTGCATAGCACATTTGTGCGACCTTTTTATTTGGAATAGAAAAGTAAATGTTAAATTTTTTTCTTAAAAAATAATATTTTCTTATTACTGAATTATGATGAAGATGATATTTTTTAACAACCACTAAGGCCAAATTTGGTATATTGGACATTAAAAGAAAATGCAAGACATAAGTTATTTGATTTGTTTTAAAATATTATTCCTATGCTCTAAAAACTTAAAGAGGATAGTTCCTAGCTCTCCATAGTGTTGAAGAATTAGAGGGTTAGAGGGGTCAGTATTGGAGCAAATATTATGGAATTCATATCTAATGTGGGTGTAGGTAGGACACTCTGAGAGAAAGTGATTTTCATCTTCAACGCTCATAAGCTCGCAAAGATGGCAAATACTTTCAGCCCACGATGTTTTTAGGGGTTGTCAAGTTCCTAGTTTAACTACGAAGCTCATGGGAGTTCATTCTAATCTTGGCAGTATTAATTTTTTTCTTTAAGCTTGTTAAGATAGAAATATAATTTTGATCCTCAATATTAGGGTTAATGATCTCTTTATAATATCATACTTTTCTTTTAACCTCTAAATCTTCCTTACACCATATTTCTCTTTGAATGTAGAAGTAATTATATTTTTAATGTCATCAATATTTTCCAAAGTGGCAATTTCATCAATCTTCCAATAATTTAACCAAGTCGTGGCATCTTTAAGCCACCCTCGCTTGATGCGTAGGTGGTTTTGGAAAGAGTTAGAAGCAATTTTAGGAATTCAGTGGTCTCCTATATTGTTTACCTTGTGCTTGTACATTAGATATATAATCATAGCCATGCTTTCAATGGGGGAGAGCTCTGCTTCTCAGAGGAGAATATGATAGGGCGTATTGCTCTTAATTTTAAGATTATAAGTAATGCAACGCTTTTGGATTTGGTCAATTCTTCTCCATGATTCTTTGGAAATGCTTCATCCCCAAGCTTTATAACCATATAAGATAACGGGAGTGACTAGCGTTTGGAAGAGTTTTTTTTTTCCCACATCACAAAGTTTGTCGATTTATAGTTGTTTTTTATACCATAATAGGCTTTTCTCTCTCCATTAATCATTTTCTCAATGCTATAGTTCTAGTTGAGCTTGTGATGGAAGTCAATTCCTAGAAGTTACCTCCTCCAGGTTTCTATTGTTGTATACAAAATTGTCATAGGTGCCTTTATTGGATTTGATAATAATGACTTTTGTTTTGTCAATGTTAATTATCATGCCCATATTGGAGCATAAATCATTGAGAATTCTTAATTGCTTCTGAAGATCATAGAGGCACCTTACCATAAGAACAATATCATTAGCATAGAGAAGAAGCATGATGATTATTCCTACTAAGGTCGTACGAGCACATCCCGCTTCTTTTAAATAACCTTCTAGCTTATCAATGTAAATGCAAAAAAAAAGTAAAAGAGAGAACTCTTGCCAACTCTAATAATATAGTTAATATCCTTCAACCATCCCTCAATATTTTTGAATATATTATAATCATATATAGCATATTATTTTCATAATATCAAATTATAAATATATATCGTTTTTTTTAAAATTTCTTTATAATATATAATATAGTTAAACTACAACTTTTTAATACAAAATATAAAAATATTATTATGAAAATTAATCAGTGATTAATATGTTTTTATATAACTTCTATATTATAATGCTGATTATCATAATACAATGTGTCCCACATTTTGGTGTATATCTTACGGATGACAATAGGGCGTCCTTGTAGATTCTGCGCTTTAATCTTCATATGCACTAACCATTGATGATGGCTACTCAAAAAGCAACCAAACACTTGTTTTTCATCCATGACTTCGGATTCTTGTAAGTCTCTTATTTTATTTAGTCCAACGCCATGTCCTTCATATTCGCTTTCAATAATATATGGGTCCACTGCACTTCGGTTGATGCGGGATGCTTTCCACCAAGTAAAGAACCAATTAGGGATGTCAAACTGTAGAGCGGTTCGGACAGATCAGAATTTAACAAGGGAGGTGTAAGTCCTGTCAGAGTTATCTTTGCATAAAAAGTCCCACCACATTTGTTTATACTCAGAATAATTGTAAGGAGTGTCGGGAAAGATTTGGTTGGCTTGTCCTGTTGGCCACCATCCAAGATTTCGTGGGCGATTTAGGCAGTAGTACTGATTTTCTATTGCAGGAGTGACAGAAAATTTCTGCCAGATAGATTCAACATCATGAAAGGTATATATCAGTGCTTGGGATGCATCTGCAGCTTTCCTAAGTGATCTGTCATATAGCAATCCTGGAATAGTACTTGTGGAAGTGGGCCTCCGTTGAATCTTTGGTACAAATCTTGGGAGTAGAGAGCTTGGCTGTAGGTTTCTATCAATTACTTGAGTACTTCGTAGCTGCCAGCTTGGTCGCCATTGTTGCTTGTATTCAGCCCAGCGCATGCTTTCTGGAATTTCTTTGGTTTCTTCTTGATTATTTCTCCATTCACTGACTATGATTAAACAGGAAGCAAGCTCGCTTGGTACCTGCTTCTTTGCAGTTTGTAAGAGATTTTATCTGCTCAAAAAATCAGGCAAACAATTTTCAAAACCTTTAATATGTTCAATATCAAATTCAAAGTTTGAAAACAAAGCTTGCCATCTTGCGAACTTGGCATCGCTGGATTTTTTAACTTCTTTGTTCATAACTTTGTTCATGGTTGCAGCATCTGCTCTTAAAACAATTTTTTTGTCGATAAAAAATATCTCAAACTTTTGCACAACATTTAATGCATCCTTGATTTCTTTGTCCAAAGCAACATAGTTTTTCTCTGCATCCTGCCAAACTCCTGAAGCAAATTGTAAAATTTCTTCAGCTTTCCTCTTATTTTTTACCCTTACTTGTTTAAGAACTGCTCCCCATCCTTCATTACTGGCATTAGTTTCAACGATCTTTGGCAAATCATCATCTGCAACATAGAGAATAGGTAGGGTTTTTACTTTTGATTTGATTTTTTCCACAGCTCTGGTGTGTTCATGGGTCCAGGGAACTGGTTCCTTCTTCAATCTTTCATTCAATATCTTTCTATCTTTGGCACAATCTTTGTAGAAATGGATGACATAGTTGAGACTGCCCAAAAATCTTTGCAGCTGGGTTTTGTCAGGGATTTTATCAGGAAATTTATCAGCAAATTCGACAGCATGTTGCTGCAAAATCAAAGTTCCATTGGAGATGATATGTCCTAAAAACTTGATCTTGGTTCGGAATAACTCAAGTTTCTTCTTTGATAGTACCAAACCAGCTTCTTTAACCACTTTTAATAAGACTTTCAGATGCTTGAAATGTTGTTCGACTGAGTTTGAAAATACCAGAATATCATCTATATATACAATCAGCCAATCAAAATATGGCTTGAGCACATTATCCATCACCCTCTGGAATTTGGAAGGAACATTTTTGAGACCAAATGGCATGACATTCCATTCATAATGTCCTGCAGGAACACTAAAGGCTATTTTGAACTTATCTTCCTCCTTAATGGCTACTTGCCAAAATCCAGACTCGAGATCAAATTTTGAGAATATCTTAGCCCCTGCAATTCTGTTAACTTGACTTGATTTGTGAGGGATTGGGTATGTGTCATCTGCAAGAACTTTATTCAGAGGCTTATAATTTACAACAAGCCTTGGCACACCTCTTATTAATTCAGAGTGTTTATTGACATAAAACCCATAGCAATTCCAAGGACTCTTAGAATGCCTGATAAGTCCTTTTGCTAAAAGTCCTTTAATTTCTTCTTCACAAAATTTTTGAAAATGGGCATTCATAGGGGTTGGTCTGCTTTTGCAGGGTTTTCCCTCATATCCTTCCTTATAAGGGAGCTGAATGAAGTACTTAGCTGTTTTCCAAAAAGCAGTAGTATTTTCAGAACTTACCTAGGTCTCAAATTGTTCTTTGAGATGTGAAATTTTTTGTTGGACCAGTGGCAATTTCAATTGGTCCTTGATTCTTATAACTGCTTTCAAAATTTTCAACTCTTGGATCTTTTTCTCTTTCTGTTGAATTGTCATGGCAATATGGACCATTGTCGAAATTTGTGGAGAGGAGACAAAGGGAAGCACAACTTTTGCAGAACCTTGCCTGATTTTGATATTAGGCAAAGTGATGAAGAATGCAACTCTTCCTTATGAAGTTCTTGCTGAGCCATAAGGTTCGATAGCTGCAAGGAAAGGAATACCAAGGATACAGACAACCAGAATCTCTGAGAGAAAAAACTTCATATCTAGACAATGTTGTTCAAAGCACAGTGTTGCTTTGGGGATTTCCTACCCCAGGGAGATTTGAGTATTACCTACTCCAGTAATAGTATGATAAGTTTTCGTCCAATATTTGGCTGGAATAAGATCTTTATACAACATATTTACATCTACACCAGAATCAATCATAGCTTTGAGCTTGAAAACTCTATCCTGAATTTTCAAATGAATTAGTACCAAGGGTTTCTGGTACTCAATAGCCAAAAACTTTCATAGAATTGAGGCCTTCAAGACTATTCGTGTCAAATATACTAATGTTTCTGTTTATATGCTCATCTTCTGATCCTCTTTCTGAAGAAGAAGGCTTTGCACCTTCTTTGATTTTCTTGATTTCATCTCGAGCCCATAGATCGACTTTATAGGCTTTTTCTTCCATAATCTGGTTTTCGAAGTCTTGAACCCTGTGCTTCAAATCAAAGACTTCTCTTTTCAAATTATTTAATTCTTTTCCTATATCATTCAATGTGAGAGGCTGCAATCTTTCATTCATGTTATGCTTTATGAATGATTTGGTATTCTTTTCAAAGGAAGCATCAACAAATACATGCTTCTTACCTGAAGATGTTTCGTCATGAGATTTTTGTGTTGTCTTCATCATGGTTTTTAGAAAGGAGTCAAGGAGGGATGCCTTCATTTCTCCTTTAGGTAATGCTTGGATTTGGGCAAGCATTTGTGCGTCTTCTCCTGTGTTGCTTGATGCCATGCAAACCTTAAGTTTGGGCATTTTCCTGTCGAGTTCTCTTTCTGTTTCTTCCATGCTTTCATCCGTTTTTTATTCTTCTGTACTGTTAGAGCTGCAAGAACACTGATTTGGATTTGAACATTGATAGCTGAGAAATAAATAGCACTTCTTGTTCTAATTCAGACAAATCATCAGTGTCATATTCAAATTTAGAAGTTTCAGGACTAGAACTGAAGTTTCCTTGAGCTATATGAACTTCTTCTAGTTTAATAAAAGGGCTTCTAGGGCAAGCATCAATGTTATGCATATCTAAACCACATCGGTTGCAATGAATAGGGATTGTAGAAGCCATTGCTCTTTCAGTATTTCTGTGTACCTTATTTTGGGAATCTCTTCCCCTGGTTTTTTTTTATGCATCTCCTTGTGGGCATCTATTTGCGAGGTGTCATGGTTGTCCGCAGAGCCAACAAGTGATCCTCTTTTTTTCTTGAGCTTTGAAGGTTTTCAGCTTTATATCATTTGGATTATAGTAATGGGTGTTGGGAATTCTTTTGTAATATGCTTTCTTCTGAAACCTACTAGGAGGTTTACCAAATTGAAAATTCTTTTGAGGCCTTCGGACACTTTTGATTCTTTTCAGGATTTTCTTGGCCTTTCTTTTTCTGCGAATAGGATCTTCTATTGACAACCCATACTTAGCACATATGGATTTGCGATCAGGAACTCTAGACATCTTTTGAATAGATTTATTTACCTTTGTGCTAGTACATATGCCAACCAGAGCAGAAGTAATAATAGAATAGATTTCTCCCCAAGTGTAGGTTTCATAGGGCATTTGGAAAATGCCTTGGGCTTTAAAATAATCTACATATTTACTGGGGAGAGCAGCAAGATATACTTGCTTCCAGAGTAGATTTTGGCTATCTGCTACCTCATAGATGCGCTGCATCCATTCTCTGTGGAAATCATCTTAATTATCCATACTCTTACATTTTGAGTTCATTAGAATAAGAGAATGCTTATCAGATATTTCATGCTCTGTTCCACACTAGTGCTCTAAGATCATAGTGGTGAGAGCACCAATCATATTACTTTGTGGTTTTCCATCCTCATGGAAAATTATATCTCCGGCATCATCTCTTAATACTTCTTTTTCCATTTTTCTACAAGTGCAGGAGATGATTCTATTTCCCACCATTTTGCTAGAGTACCAGTAAAACATTGTATAAGACATTTGCATGCTTCTATTTCACCTTTTCCTTTCATGCACATAATTCTGTAGGATACATACATTTTGTCTAATACTTGTCTGATCTGTCCTACTGATAGGTTATCAATGTTCCACTCTAGGTAGCTGTGATCAGAAAACTATGGTGTTTCTGGTAGTTTTCCTTTGCCATATAAATCTAGAGCTGGGGGAGTAGACATGTTCCATGGCAGGCTTTCTTTAATAGGCAAAGCCCATTCTGGTGTAAGCTGGGTGACAAGAGCATAATCAGCCTCAGTGCTTTCTGTAGGAAAATGGAGAGGGAATTTTTCTTTAAGTTCATATTTTTTCTGGATGATAGACAATAGAAATTCCTTCAACTGGTTTAGAAAAGAGATTAGAGAGAGGGATTTCTCTACTAGGTCGTTCTTTTGAAGGAAGTTCTGCTTGGATTTGTCTTACTTGGCACTTGATATCTTCTATTTTTTCATCAATCTTAGACAATTTATGGGTCATTCCACAATAAGAGTCTTGTAACTCTTCTAGCTTTACACTCTGATTTTTTGCTTCAGAAGCCGTTATTGTGACTTCATTTTTAATTCCCGAAATATTTAGAGAGAGGGAATTATTTGAGGAGATTAAATCATTCATAGTGACCTGCAGCTGGTCAATATGTCTCCTACGAGCATAATCATTTGTGATAAATGTATGTGCATCCATTCCTCTTAAAGCAACATTTGTCCAATTTATTTGTTCTAAAACAACCTGTATTCTTTTATCAGTATTATTCATTTGAGATTCTTCTCTAGCCAAAACTAGAGGGACAACTTTAGATTGTTTCTCTTCTTCTTCAAGAAGAATACTCTTAAATGGGGGAAAGGTAGAAGTGGATTCTAACTGTTGTCCATCAATGCTTTTCTACTTATGTTTAGGATTTTCTATTCCTTTTCCCTTTTCAGAATCCGTCATTTGGACTAGCTGTCTTTTAGAAATATTTTTCTTCCATTCATAGAAGGAGATCCAGCAATCTTGATCATTCATATAGGTTTGCCATTGTCTTGCTAGGCTTTGCTTTTGTTCTGCGGGGGCTAATGCATTGAATTCTACTGCATCCAGATGAGAGAAGAGATCCCAATTTATCATTCTTTTGATCTAGTCTTTATCTGCTTGCCATTTTTTGCAGCCTTTTATGAGAGTAAAAAATTTATGCATTTCAGGGATAGAAGGCTTTTGGATATCAGCTGGTAGTGGATTATTGAAACGACAGTCAGGGATGACTGTGTTGGCTTGTTCTATGTATCCTAAAACATACTTTGGCATTCCAGGAGGTCTACAGTAGCCAAAGATTGCTTTGAGTCTTGGGTCATTAGTTTCTAATGCAGGGATGGAATGTATCATTAAGACATGGTCATCATGGGGAAAACTGATATCAACACATTTGGGATGAGGGCAGGATTCTTTGGACAGAGTAGGTGGAGAAAGATTGCTGCAAGGATTATGATTTTCATGTCGTGAATCAAATAGGATAGTATTTTCTTGTTCCAAGGTAGATAATGCTATAATAAAAATATATCTTCGATTTTTTACCTTTAAAAAACAACTTCGAATTTTTAACTTTTATATTTCTATACATAGGTATCACAAAGTTTTAAAGTCTGCCTTTAAAATCCATATATACTTGTAAGTGTATTTTATTTTATTATGTAATTTATTTATTTTAATAACTATTTATTATTATCAATTGTTATGTAGTCAATTAGCTTTGACATACATTAATTTTTAATTCTATGCTAATAAAATGATAAACAATGTAAATTAATAAATATTTTTATTTTTATTTTTTTTTATTAAAATATTATACATTGTTACAATTATTAGCTAGTGGGATAAAGATATATTTGACATTTCATTATGGAACTTTATTATTATTATTATTTGTATTAAGACCATCTTCAACTTTACAATTTATTATTAAAATGATTTACACATACTCAATATTTGCATGTTTCATTAAAATAGTATACATATATGTTCAGAATGTATACACATATTGAATATGTACATGTTTGTATTAAAATATTATACAAATAAATTGAAAGTGGGATAGGATATACCATGTTTGGTTCTCCTTTCATGGTTGTTGGCCTCCCTCCCACTCATATAAAGGGATCATTGATATACCATGATGTGATTATAGCCTTTAGTACAATTCTTATGGAAGGATTCCATAAAGCATATTTGAAAAGTAAAGTTAGGGTGACCTTTGGTCCAAAGTGTGTATATATATAAAACATGTGGAGGTGAGTATATAGTATGATTAATTGTGGGTATTTGGAGTAGATACCAATTTGGTTTTTCACTTTACAATGATATATGATAAAATAATATTAGGTATTTGGAGTTGACTTCAATTCGGCATTGATATATGATAAAAAAACTTAGTGAATGATAAATAAATTAAAAATAATTAAATATAAAATAAAAATGATGTTATTAATAGTTTTTAATTTTAAAATAAGATAAATTTTAATTTTAATTAAAAATAATTAAATAAAAAAATAAAAATAACAATTTTAATTTTAATAAAGATAAATAGATTCAAATGATATAAAACCATAAAAGGTATACAACACTTTCCATTAGTAAAATAAAACCATTCTTTATATAAAATATAAAGTAAAAAGTATACACCGCTTTCCATCAGTAACGATTATGTATTAATTGATTTCTTTTTATGTATTATTTTGTAATCATTCAATTAATTATTAATTTAATGATATTGATTTTAATTATTGGTTATAGATTTATCAATTTAATTATTAGTTTAATGATATTGACTTTAATTATTGATAATATTTTTTTCCTAATTAAGGTCATACAATATTTTATTTATTATTTCTCATAGTTATTTAAAGTTTTTAGTGTATATAATCAAAATAATAAGAGAGGTATTTCAGTTTGATAGCTTATAAATTCAAATGGGGTTATAGGATATATACTTAGACTAAGCAATTGACATTTTGTTAGATTTTGATTTTGATTTTGATTTAAAAAAAAAAAATTGTATCTTATAAATAACTAGTTTTTATATGCTAATTTTGGTATATATCTATAAATTAAATTAGAAGTAATTAAAACTCTTTTTAATCCAGATTTGCAGTATCTTCTTTCTTTTGATGGTGAGGATTATTACAAGCCCTGTATCGTTGTTGAAGAATCATGGAAGATGTCGTAAGGTCTTAGTTTTCTTTATGCATGTCTTTTTGTCTTCTCTTAGGATGGTTCATTTTGTTTGTTTTAGCTCTATATTGTTTTAGTTTTATCCAATTTAAAATGGTTTTCCTCTTCAAAAACAAATCTCTCTTATCTCATTTTTAACAATCATTGTTATATAAATTATATATATATACTTTCTTTTATATATTAATATAACTATATACAACTTTAAAAAAAAATACAAATCTCTTTATAGCCATCAAATTATCTCATTCCATTGCATTCACAATCCACTTGTTATTATGGATTGATATTAAAAACATTATTCATTATAATGTTGCACAAATCATCATAAAAAGGCCTACAAAAGATATTTTCAAGTGGCTTCTTTTTAGATATCCAATTGATCACTAGCAAAGAGCCACCAAAGACTTGTAGCTTATCGATGCCCAATTTTAATGCAAGCTTTAAGACCATTTATGCAACAAGTAATTCGGCCTTGTTGTTGCTGGCCGGTCAAATGCTTGCAGAAATTTTATAATAATGTTTGAAGGATGTTAGTTATGTCACAAAGTATCTCCCTTTTATCCCTTGGAATTTATGGATAGAAGAAAAATTGACCACCAACCTTGTTGTAGTTAATAATAACTCAAGATATATGACTTCTACATACATAAATATTTAATCAATGATTCAGTCAATTAAACTAACCCTTAAAATACATACACACTTCTTCTATCTTAAATGTATATTGATTTATAAAATAATATATTTCCATTTACACCAATTTTTACACCTAGAACCACAATACATACCTATTTCTCATGCATAACAAAGTAAGTTCTAGTTTCTAAGGTAAGTTGAAGGTTTGAATCTTGTATCTTTAATGGTACATGTTAAAAGAGTTTTAGCAAATGTATATTTGGTTTTACTTTTTTGTTATAGATAATATGAGGTAATTTCCTTTATATGAATATTTAATGTATTTTTTTAAATAAATTAGTTTTATAAATCACTATATATTCATCTTAAATCTAGATTTATTAAATTTAAAATGTTACCTTACTTAAGATTGTAGCCCAACTCCAGTGCAATATCTTTATTTTATTTTAATTAATATAAATTTATCTTACCTTAAGATTTATTAAATATATAGAAAAAATTGTGAGATATTATTTTTTGAATCATTGTGAAATATTATTTTTTGAATCATTTAAAATGAATTTAACCATAAGTATAAACCAAAAAATGATAAAAATATTTCTATATAAAAATTATATTTATAATATTTTTTTTAATAATATAATGTCTTTCCTTTTATTTTTTATATAATAATTTTAATATTAAATATTTTAAAAATCATTCAATATTTTATATAAATGTTTTATTTTTTATGTATTAATAAAAAATAAAATTTATAATGTCAATAACTTTATTAACATAATTGAAAATTTCATTATTTAAAAAAAAGATTATTAAATTATAATATATTTTAAAATTATACATATCCTTACTTTATTAACATAATTGAAAAATTCATTATTTTTAAAAAACAATTATTAAATTATAATATATTTTAAAATTATACATATCTTTATTTTCATAATAATGTATTTTAAATACACTTTAAAGTGGTAATCAATAGAAAACCAATAACCCATCTCCACTTCCTTTCAATTATTGGTCACTTCTTTTATTAAAATGTTTATAAAAGTAATAAACATGTTAAATATATTGAGATTTGTGTGATTCTTTATATATCATGTTTGGTTCATTTTATGTAGGAGTTGGCTTTCCACCTTATAAAATGGTAATTAATCAATGTAGTTTTTACCATCATTCTATTATTATTTTACTTATTATTAGGTTTTGAGAGAATCACAATGATATGAACATTTTAATCTCTAACTATTTGAAATAATTTAATCAACTTGTTTTAATGTTTTCATTATAAGTATTAATTCATTTTGTTAAATTATATTCATCAATCAACTTGTTTTGAAAGTCGTGACTATTTTTCTTTACAAAATTACATCAATAATAAATCTTTACAATGATAATATTTTCTGTAGATCATTCTTATCAATTTCTTAAACACCATACATATTGAACTTTACATTAAAAAAAAGAGTTATATTTAAATAAATATATTTTGTTTAATTATAACTATTTATTTTAATAAAATTAATAAGTAAATAAATATACTTATATATAATTAGTTAGACTATAACTTCTTATTTTAATAAAACTAATAAATAAACAAATATACTTATATTTTTAATATTATACTCTATCTCAATAATATTTATTGTTTGCTTTTTTATATATACTTATATTTGCTATTATCTCCTTTGCTAAAAGTTTTAAAGAATCTCAAAACAACCTTGCAAAATGTGCAATTTGATGTTTGAATCCATATCAACTAAAAAGTCTTCAGATATGTTTTAAAGATTCTCCAAACAACCTTGCAAAATGTGCAACTTGATCTTTGAATCCATATCAACTAGGAAAAAGTTTGTTTCTTAATTAAAGTTGATTTTATCCATGCATCTAGTAAGAGTTATCAATGCATTAACTACAAGTTATTTTTTATATTCTTTTTTCTTTCATAATTGTTTATTTGGAATTTAGAACATTGCCATAAAATCAATCAATACTTGTCTCATCCTTGTGCAACTTAAGAAAAACTTAGGTTCTAGTCCACCCCAAATTTTAAAATATAAACAGTGTAAGTAACATGGTTTTAACTTGGTTTTTTATTTTTATTTTGTGGGTGCCAATAATTAAAGATTGTTACAAACGTGGGGAAGATAACACTCCATCCTACCACATTGGTTTTAGTTATTAATAAAAAGTTTAAACTTTTAATTAAATTTATAATCTTATTGATAAGTTTTTTTTTTCATCATTATTATTATTTATATAAAAGTTGAAGGTGATGATGATTAACCTCCACTAAGACCAACTTTGGTTTATCGGACTTAAGGAAAATACTTGGTTTACTTTAAAATCTTGTTCTTGTGCTCAAAAAGCTTGTCAAGAAGTTTTCCAAGCTCAGTATAGTTTTGGCAAGTTATGAGGTTATAAAGGTTTGTATTGTAGCAAATACTATGAAACCCAGATCTAATGTGGGTGTAAGCAAGGCACTCTAAGAGAAAGTGATTTTCATCCTCAACGCTCATAGACTCACATAGATAGCAAACCCTTTCAGCCCATGAAGTTTTAAGAATAGACCACCACCTTCTTTCGCTAGAGAGTTCATAAAAATTAAAATAATGATATAAATAAATTTTCAAAAAAAATAATCTTTGTATTTATGAAACCTAAAATTAAAATGTTTATAAAAAAATCAAGTGTAAAAAAACCATTTATAAATTATAAGTAATTATTTTTTCATTTCCATTTTATTGTTTGAAATTGAACTTAAACCCCTTATAAATCTTACATCTTCCTTTTATATTTATTTTTAGGACTAAGAAAGTGTGAGATTTACTACTATTTATTTTTAGGACTGAGAAAGTGTGAGATTTACTATAATTGGTAGTTTAGGGCTAAGTGTCAATATAAAATATATTTTTATCAGATTTCCCCTTTAGTTTACAATAATCCTCGTTGCCTTTTAATTCAAATTAAAAACTTCTAAAATTCTGAAGACGTAGTCGAGGTATAGTTTGACATGGTTTTTTCATGACCCAAAAGTTTTAGTATGTCGACATGGTGTTCTCATCACCGAAAATCATTTACCTTTTAATTCAAACTAAAAACTTCTAAAATTATAGAGACATAGTCCACGTATAGTTGGACATAGTTTTAATTCAAAACTGAAAACTTCTCAAATTCTAAAGACATAATCGAGGTATAGTTGGACATAGTTTTTTCATGACCCAAAAAGTATTGAGCAGCTATGGGGTTTCATGATCCAAAAAGTTTTGAGTGTGGACATCATTTTTTTCTTGATCCAAAAAAGTTTTGAGTCTGTGAATGGATTAAAAACTTTTATAAATTTTATGAACAACTTGCAATTATATAAGATTTAGATTAAATGAGTTCAGAAAGACTGAAATTTTTAGGATTTTTTAATAAAAAATTTAGTTTTCAATGATATATATTAGTGGTAATGGTTAGCCAATCATAACATGTTGTGGACTTGAATGCCAAAATTGAGGAATATAAGTCCATGGAGATTGCACTAAAGGTGTGTGTGACTTATACACTATGTTGCACAAGTTTCCATAATGCGGAAACACTAGGAACGCGGGTACGAATATCAGATACGTCTAGTAGTTCCCTCAAATTTGTAGGAAACAACAAGTTGAAAACGACAATAATATATATGAAAAAATATAAAAATAAAATAATTGAAAAAACATGATAAGAGAAAAAAATAAACATTAACACAAACCATATGATTTAGCTTATCCCTTATATTGTGGTTGTAACTACAACCTCTTAGTAGATGGAAATGACAATAAAATCAAAAATACCATCCACCTCATTGATAATATAAAATAGACTCTTTCAAAATCAGGGACTATTATTATTGATTAGCGGTAATTGCAATTCAATGTAGAGATGAGAGGATACTCTAGCATAAGTGGTAGATAGAGATCAATGCACCAACTCAACAAGGTAGCACAAAATAGACTTTTACTGCAACTTAGTTTTCTAGACAAACAAATTCCGAGTCAACCATGTATATATATATATGGTCGCGAGGAAATAAGAATGTCGTTAACAACCCTTCAAGGAGAGGATCCCATGTTTTCAAAGACATGCACGAATAAACCAAAAAGCGATAAAGATCAAATGATCTCATAGGTGATGATGGGTGGATCAAGTATATATTTAATTCAAGAACTACTCATAAAAATGTTTTATGACATTGTAACTTTGATTTGTTTTGTCTGTAATGTTCCATGCATTCACTCTTGGGTTGCATAATGCCTCAAGTGCGTCCTCACATCTCGTTCTCCTCTTCCCTGTATATTTCAATTTTGATTGGTGGTGATCATGAATGCAAGGAATCTCCTGATGAAAGAAACGTGCAAAAACAAGTCCCCAAATTCCCAATTTAAGAGGGTAAAAGTTCCTAGTAAGTTCTCAACCATCCAAACGGTTCCCACTAGATTTAGAATTTTCCCTACCAGTTCCCAAGTTCCTTGGAATGTTGGAACTTCGTAAATGAGTTTCCTAAGACCGATAACAATTCCCATGCTACATAGCTTATACACAATAGGGCAAGGCCCATTGAAATAATGCTCAATATGAAGTCCTTGCTATCCTAAGTGTTGAATTTTGAGCAATTATGGAGATTTTCGAACTTTAAAACTTTTATCAATGAATTACTGAAATCAAATCAACCACACACAAAATTCATCAAGAACACATGATATACCTTGGGAAAATCCTCAAAATTATGAGGATGAAAAACCCAACAATTATTTTGGGTAGAACACGAAGGGATTAAGAAGGTGTTAAGTTTGCAATACGAATAAGTTTTAAATCCTTTGCATAAGGATTAAGAAGATGTTCTTATAAAACTTGATATATTGAAACTTTGTGTATAATCTTTTGGATTGAACTGAAATAAAATTCAATTGTCCAAACTACATAAATTTCAACTCCTACTTATGTTATCCTTCACCTCTTTTTTATTTTCTTCTATGAGCTTTGATTAGACTCCTGATCAACTTTGATGGAACTCTTACACAATTCAATCCACAAAACTATACATATATGTTATGTCAATCTAGGCTCTAAAACTTTGAAATTGATGAAATAACACTAACAATATTAACTCTGTAAGTATAAGGCCTCTTATTGCCAAAATTATTAATAATAATTTTGTACTATGATTTTTTTCTTTCTTCTAAACACTTTATAAATATATTAGCTCCATGTTCTCACCGATGAACCTTTACTAGTTGCAAAGGGTGACGGTCCTGCAAAGCATTTTGTGCCTTCCAACACTGCATGAATATTAGATGTAGCTGATAAACTGCCCAAACCTGTGGGCATGGGAAGTGTAAAACTGAACTATCAAGTCAATGAGCTCCAAGGATTGAAATGCCTCTTGCCTTTAAAGTGATGTTGACCAGATGCCAATCACACCTATGCCTGATGGTTGTTGGATGATTCCATTCATGTTGTTTTGCTAAAGATCCATGGGCTAGTATTGGAACCATGAGAAGAGATTTGACTGTGAAAGGACAATGTATGACTCAACAAAAGCTATTGTGGTGAAAATGAGCAAACTGTGTTGCTGGTAGTTTATGGCTGCAAAAGCTATCGTGATGAAAAAGAGCAAGCAACGTTGCTTGCAACTTACCAGCAGCCAACCACCTTGTTTGCTTCACGTGACAACCAGAAGAGAGCCAACTGCAATGATGGGTAGGATGACACAAAACAACGATTACAACTTGCATTATTGGTTAATTGAGAAAAAAAAAGTAAACAAAATTCATTCTAAAAAAAATGGATGTGAGTATCCATAGTTGTCTCAAAATGACAGGGAAAACAAGAAATAAATCTTGATGGCAATGTTCTCTTTTTTAATGGTCATGCTTCTACCTTTGTTTTCCCACTAACATTGCAATAGCTTGTAGTGGTTTCTACTTGGCTTTTTTGGAATGCAAACATTTCAATTTTTTGTATGATTTTTGGACTCTTTTTTGATGTGCGAAGTATGTGAAGCAAAGGATATGTTTCAACTTCATTATTCTCACATATTCTATACAATTTCTATTCTCATTGTTCCATGGATTGCTTTCATCTTTTTATCTCACATGTAGCATTTGAGAGTTGCTTCTTAGTTGAGTTATTACAAGTTTCTTACAACATGATATGTCTAGTTTGCAAATGGTTTTTGAATGCTTTTTCTATCAAAACCACTTACCTTTTATATGCCCCAATGCTTAAGCCAAATTCTACATTGTAGGTTCCATGATTTCTTTTGTCTTCTCAGCTCCCCTTGAACAATTTTGGCTAGAAACCTCTCATTGTTCATGGCTATTATTTGCTGCCTATATAAACTATTTTTTCTAAGAGCCTCCAACTCTATCTGATACAATGAGAAGGAAGTATTTGTAAGTAGTGTTGTTTTTCACTGTTAGGTTGTTAATTATTACATACTTTTTTCCCCATTCTAGTTGCTTTTTGATACACTTGGCCCCCAAACTTCACAACCATTAAAGAGGATTGGTGTAATGAGGGTTTGGAGAAGGAAATGCCACATCTTCCAATCCCATATCTCCATTTACTTGCATAGTCCCCTTGACATATTTTCCCCGTGGATGTATCCCAACTCAATTTTATGTTGAAATCCAACCACATGTATTTGCAGTCTTGGGTTACTTCTAATGGTTCTGCACCAAAGTTAATTTGGGGTTGCATTTTTCTTTTTTTTTTAGCACGAGAACCTTATTACCTTGGTTTTTCCTAGGTTCACACACCTCCCAACATATGTGCAAAAGATATCTAAGGCTCTAAGATGTGCTTGTAGATTGCATATTGCTTTGGCCATGAGTGTCGCATCATTTATGTAAAGCAATAACCTAATTATAATCCCTCATATATTCATGTCCCCCCTAGTTTTTTTGTTCTTTTAGTTTTCTCATTTCTCTATGTAGACACCAAAAAGTGTGTGGGAGAGATGGCAACGCTGCTTTACCCTAATATCACTATTGAATATTTTGGGCAACTTCTTCTTGATTGTGATTTTGGCATTTCCTTGTTCATATAATCAGTGTATTGTTGTCCTCCACTTATTTGGGGTCCCCATTTTTACCAACCTTTCCCACATTTTCTCTATTGGGATGGTGTCAAAGGGTTTTTTGAAGTTGATGAAACAACACCATATATCTTTGTCTTTGTTGTCCCAAGTTGTCTCTACAAAACATGCTTGCCTTGAAGCTAGTTTTTTCTTATACTTGCCACCACTCAAGTATGTTTTCTTTACCTAATCCCACCTATCAATTTGGTGAACACTAAGTTGATCATGATGGTCCTTTAATTCGGTGGGTTGTTTGGTGGGCAAGATCAAGCTTGTTTCCCCTCTCTTTGGAAATCCTTATTTAACCATTTCTATTTAATAAGGTTGTGATGTGGTGGTTGAGAGAGTCCCTCCCCTACTTCAAGAATTAGGCTTGCATCCCTTGATGTCACTTGATTTCGAAGTTTACATATTGTGAATGGCTTTTCATATATCTTCCTAATTGTCCATTCCACATCCCAACAGCTTCCTAGCCCCAAATATGAGACATATAGCCAATATGAGTCAGATTGATGTAGCCAATTGAGTCTTAATGTGAGCAAATTGTGAAATCTAATTTTTCAAGGTATTCTAAAATATAAGAAGATAGTTGATAGTTTTCCTCCATTCAATGCCAACTAAAATATTGTTGCCTACACACCTTCCATGTGAATAAATAAAGTTTGATGAAATAAACATTATAAATTAAAAAATATTTAAAAGTTTTTAAAGACAGTAAGAAATAATTGAAAAAAAATATGGGAGAGTTAAAATTAAACTTAATAAATAAAATTTGATGAAATAAAGATTATAAATAAAAACATTTAAAAAATAAAAAGTAAAAAATAATTAGAAAAGGGAAATATGAGACTTAAAATTAAAATGGGGGCAAAGCTTTAAAGTGACATCTCTTAACATTTGAAGTTGAACAAAAGTGAGTGACATCTCTTAACATTTTAAGTTGAATAAAAGTGATTGACCTAAGTGAAACTGTTTTAAGATATAAGATATAATAATAAGTGGCATTTAAAAGATATGAAGTTTATGTTTCTTAATTTTTATTTATATAATAGAATAATGAAATTTAAATTATTATTTTTATATTATTTTAAAAGTTACATATTATTGTTTAATTTGATACTAAAAACATTTAATTTATAAAATAATTTTGAAATATAAATTTATAAATTCATATTTTATATTATTTTTATATTTACATTTTTAATAATTTTATTATTACACCTCTATCCTATAATCATATATTATTAAAAAATATTTTATCATAATAAGATATATTTATATTTAACTAATTATTAACATAATAATATTTTAAAATATTTATATTTAAATAATTCTATTATCTTATCTTAAAAGTGATTTCTAACTTATAATTATAATTTAAATCCTTATCTATATATAAAAATTATGATTATACTTTATATAATATGAAAAACTAAAGTGAAATTCATTCCACTTATTCTTTTTAGAATCTTACTTTAACTTTAATAGATTGATTGTTATTTTTATTCCATTCCACTTAGAATCTAACTTTCCCTTTAATAAATTCATTGTGATTGTTTTGGATCTCACAACATATGTATGAGTAATAGTGGAAAGGGCTGATCTTTTTAGTTTAAAATAACGTTAATAAACATCTCATAAAACAATTTGTTAATATTTCGGTATCTCACTTTTTAATAACAAGTCTATTATTAAATTAGATGTATTTGTAGTGGAGTATGAACCTTGATTTTTTTTTTTAATAAGTGTCCCATAAAATTAGATGTATTTGTAATGAGTATGCAATTTGACCTTTTTTTTACAAGTGCCTCATAAGATTTGATGTATTTGTAATGGGTATCGAACCGTAAGAAAATTGAGCTAACTAGCTTTTTCCAAAATATGGTGATTGATATTTTCAAAGTTTTGGGTTTTAAAAGCGGGGTTGATAGGGTTTTGGTATTTGTGTTCTTCGTGTTCTTTGTAAATAAGTATTTGAAATGGTTGATCATCTTTTCTTTTGGTGTTTCTTCATCAAAAAAGTTTGGAAAATTACGGTTTAATTATTGTTTACTGTGGATTTTTGGGGAATTGGTCTTATTGATAAGTGTTTGCAGGGTTGGCTTAGGCCTACTAAAACCTTTGAATGCCTACCAATTTTCATCTGGTGGCACATTTGGCTAATGGGTAACTGCTTGATCTTCAAGGACAAACCACTGAACTATCATTCATGTGCAGCCAAGGCTATTGGGGGTTTCAATGAGTTTTATAATGTGTCAAGTATAAAAAAAAACCCACATTCTGATTGAACCTTCACTTCATTTTTGGATCTGCGATAGTATATTTTGATGGGGTTGCGTATTGAGGAGTTGCTAGTTGTGGTGCTTTTCTGCAAATCAATAAAAATCATTTTTTCACTTATGGTTGGGATGCAATATCTCCACGAATACTAAATCCGAATTACTTGCTTTTTTGGACTCTACTACATTTTGCTAAGATCATAGGCATCCCCTTCCTACAAGTTTTTGGGGAAGGTTATCATTAACTGGCACCTCTGTCTTTCCAAGCTAGAAGCCCTCGACATCTCCCACCAGCTCTGTAGAACTCAGGAGGTGGCCTCTTTGTTTATACATCTACATGTTCAACACATTCACCGAGAATTTAATGATAATGCGGACTTATTATTTAAGAAGGGCTTACACAATATTGAGGGCACCCTCAATTTCTAGGAATACATTGATGGGGTGTGTGTCATGGTTGGAACTGATCTTGCTTACTAATTTTGGGTCTCCTGTGGGATGTTTTTTTTCTGCATTTTGGGATCCTTCTTGTTTTTAGAGTGCCGTGAAAGGCTATCGTTGTAGTCTTTATTTGTTTTTGTTGGCTCTGGATGGAGATGCATTTCATATATGGGTGGGATCCCTATCTTGTTGTATTTCTTGTTTTCTGCATTGTTGTAATTTGCTGATGAGTTTGTGTTGGCTTTATCATCCATTTCTTAGAGATGGTCTTAGAGTTGGAAAATTGATCGTAAACACTTATTTTCTTTGATTCACAACTAAATAGCAAAAAATGAAGACCTTTTTTATGCGATTAAAACAAAAAAGTCATATGTAATAGTAATTCAAGTATTCATAGAATGGGGGTATCTAATTTATAAAGGTATGCCAAATAATTGAGTAGAATTATATAGATGTGTGTGTGTGTGTGTTTCAAATTTTTTTTTGTATCTTATGTCATTTTCCATAGAGTGAAGAGAATTAGAAAGAAAAGAAGATAGTGGAGGAAATAATTGATAGATCCGGTAGTAGTTGGTTATACTTTGATGGGGCATCTCATGGTACTCTAACTTAGGGTGGGGCATGAGGCATAATTTATTTATTTGCCTCTCAATGGATCAAGTTATCTGTTGAGCTGGGGGATATAACCAACTATAAAGCATAGTTAATGGCTTTAAGGGTGTTTAGAAATTACAGGTCTTCAGGGACTCCAAAATAGTTATTGATTAGATGAGGTTGATGAGACCTCCTAGAAATATTCTACTTATGCCCATCAATGAAGAGATACTTAGAGTGATTGGCCTCTTTCAGGAAATAAAATTTGAGTATATTTTTAGAGAAAGGAATCAATTGGCATATCAATTGTCAAAGACTGATCTTCAAATAGGAGTGGGTATTTGGCATTGATGGGTGATGGAGAATGATACCTTGACATAATATGATCTTGGACCACACCTGGGGTAATGGTGAAAGAGGTTTTAGAGGAATGAATACGTGGTCAAAGTTTTTCGTTGTTGAAGAACGATGATATTTTATATGCTTATATGATCTATGATTGAAGAAGTTGAATAGATCTAGCAATGTATTTGATTGCTATAATGAATGTATAAGAAAGGCTTTTTAGTTTTGATGCTTAAAATATATAATTTTTTTTAGTTTAATATGATAGCTCTATATTTTTTTTTAACATAAACAGTAAAAGATGATGATATTAAATAGGCCGTGCACAGCCATACATTACAAAATATGCCAAAACTGAGAGTTCTTGCTGTTCAAAAAAGATAAAACCATAATTGGTCCAGAGGGGAGACCAAAGAACTCCACATAAGGTTTTTACATATATTCGATGGACAGTGGTAGTATATACCCTAATATACTGTTGATTAAGTAATAAACAAAAAAACATAAACTAAGAAAGCCATTTATAAATTAGCCTGGGGGCTTCATTGGCTGGTCTACCGACTCCTCCTCCATGGGCTGGATTGCAACAAGTGTTTCACGGGCCTGACTAGCTTGATTCATATTGACCAAATGCTGAAGGTCTTCCTGGATTCTGTCCACTTTGCCCATCATTTCTCTGAGGTTGGATTCTGTGTCATTGATCCTTGAATCATGATTGCTTATCTGGTAGGAGGTATAGTTGACCACCTCACCCATATCCTTCACCTCTTGAACCAGTGCTTTGTTATCCATTATACCTATTGACATCATTTCATATAGGCGCCTAAGGTTTTTCTTCAGATCTGCAATCCCTGCATTCTCATTTGCCGGATTCATATTGCCTTGCCTAGGTATGTAAGTGTCAAGAGCTAAGCTAGAAAAACTGAGAACAACACCTTCCAGATTTTGAGCCTGAGAACCACAGAAAGACTCACCAAGAGCCGAGCAAAGAATACTGACTTCTCGTAGAAGAGAATCGTAGTCGCCCTTACTCTTGCAGGAAAGAGTGCCTATGGCTCCTTCCTTCCACCCGAAATAATTGCAACCAAGAATTAAACTACTGCCAACTGTGAAAAACTCACCTACAGGAAAACTAAGCTCGAGACCCAAATTCAAACGCCACAGGGGACCGCCGGCGTGGGGAGAGCAATGATAGGAGAAGAAAGCTGCAAGAGCAAGCCTTTCTTTCACGAACACCCTGCAAAAAGGTAGAGACTCCCACGGTATCTCCTGAAGAGCTCCCTCGTCCACGCCTGATATCACATTCAGCAGCGTCCTCTCCAGCGAGACAGTAGAACCGACAAATATTAGACCTCTATTCCAAGGAGCTGAGGGGTAAGAATGAAGTCTGGGGGAGGCCATATTGCGAGAGATGACAGGACCTGGAGCGTGTGGACTGCAACAACAATTATGCAGGAAAGGACTGGAGTTAAGAGCGTCGAGGATCGAGGAGGGCGGGAGCACACGCGGCATTGGCATGGGAGGCGGTGGAACGAACATTATATGCGCTGGTGTCTTCTTAATTACGCAATGCATCATGACCATTGCGATGGGGGATGAACCTTTTATGCCATAGTTCATTAGGTTATAGGTTTAGGGGGGGAATCAACCCCATTGAGTTGTAAATGCCCTTGTGGGAGGGAATCCCCCACATTTGCTAATTCATCGGCGATCACGTTATTTGATCGGAGGATATGGTAGAATTCATAATGGGGAGAGAGAAGAGAAGTAGTTTTGACATTCAACCGACGACATTTTATCGAGCTAGTGGTGTATCCATTGAGCATTTTATAAATGACATGTTTGGAGTCGCCAAATATCGCAACCTTGTATAGATCAGAGTCGGCGAGAATCATTAGTCCCTGAAGAAGAGCCATCCATTCTGCCTCATTATTGGTCCTGCATCCAATTCCCTAGGTGTAGGTTTGTTCAATTTTTCCTTCAGGATCCAAAAGGATCCCTCCCGCACCTGCCACCCCTGATGATAGCTCTATATTGAAGTAAGACTTTTCGACTTATGTACAAAGATATTTATTTATAAATACAAAATAAACCATGCTTTTTTCCAAAGAAAAATTAGCCTCTATACAAGTAGGTTTATTTATCAATACAAAATGAACTATAATTTTTTCAAAAAAGAAAAAAAATTAATTGAGTAGAATTTCATACCTTAAAGTTGCTTTTAAAATTTGCATTAAATCATGTGATTGATAAGCTCCAGGTACTAGGGCACTTAAAAAGATCTTCAAAAGGCAAATGGCAAAATAAGATTGGAAATTTAGCTCTTAATGTAGTTATGTTCTTAAGTAAATGGGATTTATTTTAGTTTTTTTTAAGATCTTCTCTACTAGTATTTTTATACTTCACTTCTCAAGATGATGGTCTATCAAAAATGTTTTAGATTTGGAGGAGTAGTTTTTATAATAACAAGAATTCTCAAGATGATGGTCTATCAAAAATGTTTTAGATTTGGAGGAGTAGTTTTTATTATAACAAGAATTCAAGGATGGAGTTGCTCTTCCAACTTTTGTCATCTCATGATTGATGTGATACACATGATGTAACTTTGGTTAAATTTGATGTTGAAGTCTATTTTCTAGTTGTTGTTAGAATGAATTGTATAAACTATAATTTTTCAATTTTTTATTATTATATGTGTATATGTTAGTGAATTTAATTTTTTTTTACTATGATTATATTTTTTAGAAGAAAAATAGTTGTTCCTTGATATTCAATGTGAATCAAAGGTAACTTGTACATAGTCATGACAATAAGTCATTTCAAACATGAAGAGAGATAAAAAAACATAAACTTTTCCAATGAGGGATAAAACCCAAAATCTCAAAGATTACTGAAGTAACAGTACCACAGGGAGAACATAAGGAGCCCAAACAGCTTATCCAAGGAGGCATTGAGCATGGAAAAAACACGCCTTGAGGGATCAAAACAAAGAATATATCCCCATCTAAAACAAGATAAAAGGCTACTGAGTCTCATTCTCGAAAGAACCAAAAAAGAGTATGCCACATAAATAAATAAAAGCTCTTAAAAGAGTTGTATCATGCCTTCCTCAATGATTTCTCCGTCAAAAAGTTCCGAGAAGGAGAGAAGGCCAATGTTCATATTCAGTGCTTCCTTGGATAAACGGTCTGCACTCATATTGTGCTTCCTGTAGACATGCCTAAAGTCAAGGGAAAAAAAACCATGTTTGATTTTTGTGATTCTATCACATCAGTAATCCAAATTCAAAGCTGAAAGAGCTGTCTTTGAATTTGTCCAATTTATAATTACAGAGGAATCACCCCACACAGAAAGATAAGGCAGGCCCATGGATACCGCCGAAACGAGCAGGGCCCAAAGAGCTAATAACTCAGCCCTAGTATTGGTGCTGGGCCCACACCCCATTTTGAAAAAGAAAGTATGTGACTCATTAAGAGCAAGAGTGAAACCAGCTCCACCGGTATTGTTAGCTGCTGCCCCGTCGAAAAACCCATAAGGATAGCTGATGTGCTCAACATGCCCGATGACCCTGGCCTTCTTTTTTTTGAAAACCACAGGATAAGATATAACCTGATCCATGATTCTGAAGCACAAAGAACCCATTTCCGGTTGTTTATCTTCAAAGATACATAGGTTGCGGCATATCCAAATATTCCAAATGCGATTTAATTTAAGTGAAATATGTTGCTAATGTGAATTTTGTTAAGTGAAATAGCTCAAATTGATGGACAGGTTGTTATTGAGCATGTTTCTGACTGTGGGTTGAATTCTTGTTATGATTTTGCATTTGAAATCTATTTTGTTGCTAAAAAATGAGCTAAATTTAGAGAGATAATTTGTAAATAAAGAATAAATTTTGATTTGGAATGCTCCAATAGCCAAGGGCAGAGAATGTACATAGAAATTAAATGGTTGGTTGTACTTAAGAATCGTATGATTCTTTTTCTCAGTTTTAGTTCAATTAAAGATTCCAAGACAGTATGTGGTCTTTGTTATAATTCCAATCTGCTTTTGCTTTGCAATTTTAAGATGCTTTTGTTTTGCAATTTTAAGATTATATCATTTATGGATGATGTCTCTATAGGTGTGCCTTTATCCCCTAGGTGTTTATTAACCTCCTTTGGCTTAGCCATATTCTGAACTCTTTTACCACAACTTAGTATTGCGGGTATTCCGTTATAGTCTAGATGCACTGTCATTTTCTATTCTCCCAGAGGAAGGAAGGTCTCACCTGAAGCACAGCTGAGACTGTTAGAGAAATCAGGAAACATAGCAGGATGTCTGCAACCACAACCTAGCATTTGCTGGTATTTGCTTCAAATGGATCTAGGACAACTATCAGTAGAAGTTTTGGAAGATCGTCCTCATACTAGGGATAAACCTGTTGCTATCAGCCTTTTATTCAAGCGTTTAAGTGAAGTGTTACCTTTCCATAGTACAACTACATACTAGATAGTTATTTGTGCTCACAGATATTATGATAAATAAGACTCTATCCGACTCCCTTCTCCAGTACCCCACATCTGTATAATAATTTTCAAGCCCTGAAAATGTCTTTCATTATCTGCTAAAAGTTCTTTCAGGATCAATTTGAATACTTCCTCAGACATTTGTGACATCCCCCATCTATGTATAGATTCGTATTGTACTTTGTTTTCCTTGATTTGATTGTCATGTTTTTACTGTGAGAATTACTGAGTTCCAATGGATCGCATTACCAATCAGTGTCAACTAAGGAGATCTTCAGTGTTTCAAAGTAATAGGTTAGCTACATATGATGCAAGGAATATTACAAGCCCTGACAGTTGTAGACCAGCACACCCTCCATTCCATGCATTGCAAGATTTTATTAGCATGTACTGCAAAACTTGTGGAGGGTAGAGACGTGATGTAAAGCATAGAAAACGGTTGGTCCCGATAGGTTTTACCTGAACTCTACAAAAAGTTGGTCCTGATCCTGAGCTCTACTCAGTTAAGGATAGCCCGACCTTCTTCTAGTTAGGCTCATGAAAATGTCTCAATGACCTTTTCAAAATCTACAAAGCAGCATAGACTATCCTCTATCTATCTCTGCATAGAGCAATATAAATCTAGTAGAAGATTTGTCACGAACAACCCTTCAAAAGTACAAACCCATTGCCTGACACTTACGAAGCCACTGCTGTAAATAGCATAGATCACCATTTATTCATGTTTTAAATCGAGCCTTTATGAAGATGTTGGATGCTGCTGCAACTGGTTTGACTTGGTCGATTTTATCACCAAGTCTTTGGCTACCAATACAAGGTTGACTCCCTCGCAACAATTTCCCCAAACAATCTTGAAAATGAATTTGGTGGCACAATCGCAGTCACCACACTCTTGGGATTTTTTACTATCTGAATTGGTGTTCCAGGGATGTGATAAACCAAAATGCAATTGCAACCTTCTCGCTGTGGTGACTCCGAAGATACTCCCCTTGCTCCTCTTCAACATCATTCAGCACAGAACTCATATAAGGAACATCCCCTATCTCTTTGAGTTGACCAAACAACCTATCCAACTCTGAATCAATTTCATCTGTTTGTGGGTGTGGTTCATTTTCTACACGAAAGTATAAACCTGTTTATTGAGCTCAATCCAACTGCACCCTGGAATGTTTTTCCCTGCCCTGTCTTTCATTGCCTTTCGTACCTTTTCAGTGTCTTCCCATCTGCCAACAGCGGTATAAATGTTTGAGAGCAACACATAAGGTGTGGCATTTTCAGGGTCCAAATCAAAAAGGCTTTCTGCCACACTTTCTGCTAGCTCTATATTCATATGGATTCTACATGCACCAAGCAAAGAAAACCTTAAATCAGCATTAGGGTTTAATGGCATCTCATTGATTAATTTCTGGGCTTTATCTAGGTGCCCTGCACGGCCGAGAAGGTCAACCATGCAGTAGTAATGCTCCACTGATGGTGTGATGTGATAATATCGATCCATGGAATCAAAATACCACCAGCCCTCATCTACTAGACCTGCATAGCAGCATGCAGACAAAATACCAACAAATGTGATCCGGTCTGGGTTGGTGTTAGACTGTTGCATTTGTTCAAACAGTTGGAGCGCCTCCATTCCACATCCATGCATAGCATATCCCAAAATCATTGCATTCCAGGAGACCACGTCTCGTGCAGCCATTTTATCAAATGCTCTGCGTGCATCTTCTATGGTTCCACATTTGGCATACATTTCTACAAGGGCACTCCCAACGAAAGTTTCCGACTGAAAATCACTTCTAATTATGTCTTCATGGATCTCCTTGCCTTGTTCCAGAGCTCTAATGTCAGCACATGCCGGGAGAATGCTGGCAAATGTATCAGGATCTGGCTTCAATCCTGCCAATTGCATTTCTTGAAATAATTTCAGCGCCTCCTCAGCGTACCCATTTTGTGCATATCCTGCTATCATTGCAGTCCACGACACGGGATCTCGCTCTGGCATTTCTTGAAAGAGCTTGAGGGCTTCGTCAACTTGTCCACTTTTTGCATATCCCGTAATCATCACAGTCCATGAGACTACATTTCTTTCGGGCATTTTTTGAAAGAGCTTAAATGCCTCATCAACATGCCCATTTAAGATACATCCTGCAACTATTGCATTCCATGAAATGAAATTCCTTTCCGGCATTTTCTCAAAAACCTCCAGAGCTTCATAAATATGTCCACTCTGTCCATATCCTGCAATGATTGTATTCCATGAAACAACATCTCGTTCTGGCATTTCCTCAAAAAGCTTCAGGCACTCATCAATAAGCCCATTATGTGAATAACCAGCAATCATAGCATTCCACGAAACAACATTTCGTTGAGGCATTTTCTCAAATAGCATACAGGCTTCCCAAATATGCCCATTCACCGAATACGCTGTGATCATGGTATTCCAAGAGGTCACATCCCGCTTCGGCATTTTCAAAAAGAGATCCCGTGCTTTGTCAACAAACCCATACTGTGCATATCCCGCAATCATTGCATTCCATGAGACCACATTTCTTTCTGGCATTTTCTCAAAGAGTCCCCATGCTTCATCGATACAACCATTCTGCATATACCCTGAAATCATTGCAGTCCACAAGACGACATTCCGTTCAGTCATTCTGTCAAACACTTTACGTGCATCCTCTAGACTCCTACATTTCACATATATATCTACAAGCGCAGTCCCAACAAAGACATCACAGTCTAATCCACTTTTAATTATTTGTTCATGTACCTCCTTGCCATGTCTGAGTACCCCTAGATCAGCAAACGCCGGGAGAACACTGGAGAATGTAAACTGATTTGGTTGAATGCCTGAATTTCTCATTTCACAAAATAATCTCAAGGCCTCTTGAGAATGCCCATGTCTGGCATAGTGTGCAATCATTGCAGTCCATGAGACCACGTTTCGTTCAAGCATTTTGTCAAACAGTTTGCGAGCAGCTCCCAGAGTTTTGCTGCACTTGGCATACATGATCAGAAGCTTGGTTTCTAAGACTTCTTGGCATTTAAAGCCAGTTTGAATGATGTGAGCATGGACAAGTTTGCCCTCTGCTAGTGATTTCATATCAATGCAGGATTGCAAGAGAGCAGAATAAGTAGAGGGGTTTGCAAGAATCCCTTGGTAATCCCTCAAATGCATGATGTTCAAAGCCTCCTGCAATAAGCCCTGCTTGCACAGTGCGTTTAAGTCCATGACAAAAGTGTTGCTTCCATTGATGTGGGTTTCTTCTGTATGAAGAGTATCAGTTTTACTGCTAATATATGCCTGGAATTGAAGCAACGGTTCTAGGAACAACCATATTTTCTCTTTAATTTTCAAATTTGATGCATGTGTGATTGCCATTTCAAATAGAGCATAGAAAGAGAAATAAGCGTGTTATCATCTGCAATAAATTGCGCAGCAGAGACTGCAGGTCTCTCATTGGAATCGATGCAAGGAGCTTTTTCACAGTAAACCGTGGGAAGTGTTTTTTAAGGAAACTGAGGCCAACACAAATTTTTTTATATGATTTTTTTGGTTTGTAATGGAAATTTGTTTATAAATGTTTATTTTAAAATTATTTATATAATTTTGTTAAAACTTTATAAAGGAATTTTGAAATTATAAATTTTTATTTTGAAATTATTTATATAATTTGAAAAAAGAAAATTGGTTTATCATGAAAATTTGTTTATAAATGTTTATTTTAAAGTTATTTATATAATTTAAAAAAAATTGGTTTATCCTACCATTTGTTTATAAATATATATTTTAAAATTATGTGTATAATTATAAAGTTTACTTATTCACCAATTCTATTTTTATATTTCTACTTTAATTTTGTTTTCCTTTGTGTTGTTAATATGCTCACTCATTGTTTATCAGTTCACCTTTGTGTTGTTAATATGCTCACCCATTGTTGATCATAGGTGTGATTATATAACTTTGTGGAAACCAAACTTCATTGAAATCGCGTCAATGATATAGAAGCACTCTTTCATATAAATATAAAATATGCAACCAAATAGGAGAGGCTTCACAAGGTATAAAATTACCAACATAATTAGGGAAGGTCTATATAATATGAAAATGAATACTCTATATGGTATGTAAACTAATATCACCAAGTTAGAGAACGTTTACAAGGCAAACCTTTGATATCATCAAAGTTAAATAGATCTCATGTTTGTAAGACAATGAGACTAACACAATTAAGTTAGAAAAAAGTATAAAGGTATGACTCTAATACCAACAATTATCATCAAGCTAGAGTGGGTTTAAATTGCAAACATCAATACCACCACGTCATAGATCATATCCAACTAGGCAACAAACACCTATATCGTCGAGCAAGAGAGGGCACAGATGGTATGTTACTCACGCCACCAAGCTAAAGAGTATTGACGCCACCAAGCTAAAGAGCATTGATGCCCCCAAGAATTAAAGAGAGCTTGTATGATATAACTTTGATATTGCGAAGATAAAAAGAATAAATGATAACATTGATACCACAAAGCCACCAACAAGTTAAAAATGGTCTATAAAGTATAACAAAAATATTGAAAAGTCATAAAAAAACTTAAAAATAATATTATAATGATACTACCAAGTTAAACAAGTCTCACAAGACAACCATATTAATACCTCTAATATAAATACAATTGTGTTTATTTCTCTACAATTCATTATAAGACGAAAGTTTACATCATGAAAATCATTGTCTTCCATGTTTTGTTTTGCATTGTCAAGAACATGCATTAGATTTAAATCAATTATAAACATGGAAATGTAGGCAACAAAAGTATATGGATCTTTAATCAAACCGATATCCACACCATGCTAAAAAAAATTATTTGTTGGATGAAGTGAAACTAATTAAACAAGATCTAAAAATGTTATAATGGGTTTTAACATTGATACCTATGGTATTATACCAAGGTTTTAAATTATGGTTTCTTTTAATGCTTTAAAAAAGTATGTTTAATATAAACATGTTGGATGGTTAGGGTTTTGAGTTATTTTATAAGGATATTAATGATGTATGGCTAGGTTTTATAGTAGGATTTTGAATTTTGGAACATGTTTTGAATCTCATTGCACTGTATTTTATATTATTTGGTTATTTTTTTAATCTTTTTTTATTTAGTTACCCTTTGTGTTGTTTTAATTTGATATTTTACTTTGATGCATTTGCAGTTTTTTTTATTGTGAGTTTAGTTCTCAAATGAATGAAGAAAACAAGGATTCAATTATTTTCTTATATCTTTTTCAATGTTTGTTTTCTTTTCATAATTTTTATTGAAAAAAGTTCATCAAAATTTCCAACAATTTTGACCCCTGGTTAGTAATTTTTGTGACACTAAACATAGTTACATATTCATTCATTTTTAGATTAGAGTTTCAATCACACCAATAAACTTTTCTTGTAAATATCATGCACAAATTTCTATACAATCTTGCATTTAACTTTAGCTTCATACTTAGGAGTTTGCAACCTTGTTACGTATATTAGTGGAGATATTGGTTTACTTTGCATCATTTAGTTGGATGTTATTACTAAAATTACAGTGTTGATTTGTGATTACCTTGTCTCGAACGTCCTTGGTCATTGAGCATTTTAGAAGATGCTATTTTATTCTTAGAGTACATGGTAGATGTAGAGACAAACCTTACTTGCTCAAAAAGATTTGAACATTAGTTAAATATATTTTCAGACATATGAAATATGCTTATAATACTAAGAAGAATTTCGATTGACATTTTAGTAGAAACTAATGCCCCATAACTTATAATAGTCCAGCATGCTAACCTTATTGAACCCTTCACATGCATTAAGGGTTTGTTGTTGGGACCTTGTGGCTAGCATATGACAAGTGTACGTACAATTAAATCTTCCTAGACTTTACTTGTTTAAATATTTACATTCTTGTTAAAGCCTTGAGTGAAATTTCACTTTTTTGTAAATTGTTTTGTGCATTACACTTGTACATTAAAATGGCTTAAGTAGTTATGTTGAAAAAAGCTTTTAAAATTTGCATAAATAATACTATATTTCTTTGTTTATTTTTTAAGTCTAAAATAGTATCAAACATACTTTAATATTAATTATAAAAATATTGAAGTTCTTATTATTTTTCCATAGATAGTACACACTTAAGCTTCAATTTCTACCCTACATCTTAATGTTGATTATGAAAATAATTTCATTATCCAAGTGCAAATAAGTATGATAATTTCGGGCTTCAATTTCTGTCTTACATTTTAATGTTCATCATGAAAATGATTTCATTATTAAGTGCAAAAGGATAATTTTAATCTAATAAGAATTTATATTCTTTTTCCTTCGATAGGTGCACACCTCCAAATTAATTAGGGCTCTCCTTTCAATACTTTTTGGATTAACAATTTTTTATAATTTGTGTTTTGTTTTTTCATTAATTATATTCTTTTGATAAAGCCCTTACCTTAATAGTCTGTGGTGCTTTACTCGAAAAGAAAGCATATATACTTTGGGACTTTTTGTTCTCATATTTTGCACATAGTATGTAGGATTATGGGTTGTTTTGCAAAATTTGCATGAATGTTGCATAATACCTGTATTAAAAAAACTATATACATTTTTAAGTGTTTAGAATTGGTGATGTTAATTTTTTTAGGATGCGATTAAATTTATGTTATCAGGTTTATCATCTCAATTTGTAGGTCTACAAATATGTGGATCCAATATGGATATGGATCCATCGAGATCGACTATGGAAATGGATACCTTGGAGAAGGACCAAATCTTAATCGTATGGAAAATCAAACAAACCTTGAATTTTCAAATGGATCTTGAAACTTCTAGTGTTTTCGTGACCCACCTATCCACCCAAAAATTGATTTCTAATGAAAAAACTTCCAAAACCCTAAACACCTAATGACTAAAACTGTAAACATTATTCTTGTTTAAGATCTGATCTATCCTTATGTCAAGACCTACACTCAAACTCTAATCTATCGAGATCTATTTTAAAGGTTTTCGTTTTATCTATCTCTATGTTCAAGGTCTACTATCAAGAGTTTATCTATCCTTATGTGCCACCTTGTTTCTCACTTCAACAACAATGTTATTTAAACCACTTTATTGACTGTTGATATGGACATGTGGATATTTCCCACAGAAACATTGTTATGACTATTTCATCTTCATGCTGAAATGGTCTTCCAAATCATCAATATCTATCATGGTTATAACAAATGAAATTACGAGTTAGGTACTTGATAGGCTAATAGTAATCTGCAATTTTTCAAGTATGTGTAGGCACAAATATTATAGTGATGTTTTGTATTTTAAAACTAGTTTATGTATTTGTTGAATGTAATTATTATTATTTTTTAAATATTTATATAAAATATTTAATATCAAAATATCAAAAAAATTCACGTGGTTCACAGTCTTGAGAATTGAGGTTGGGGCCTGCTACATCCACAATAATAAGTCTAGGGGGGTCCACCCGAAGGGGCCTCGCCCTACTGGATCCAGTTTTGGGAGCCTAACCCCGAAGGACCCGAAGGACACGAAGAATTGGATTCGTGAGAATTGAACCTTCGACCTCAATATCAAACAGTCTTTGGATTCGAGCTCCAACCAACTGAGCTACCCTTTGGGGTTATCATAATTTACTTGTTAAATATGGATTATCCTATTTGTTTAAAAAAAAAGAACTAAGTTGAATGTTAACTCTTTTTACTATAAAAATTACATAACAATTATAATAGTAATACTAATATTGCAATATGACAAAAATGTTGAAGTCAACCATAATGTCACAATGTGTCATAATATTTAATTCATCTGTAGTCAACCCTTATCAACAAATATTAAAACATAGTCAATCAAAATCACCCTATTTGCATTATAGTTAGATAGAGTCGACTAACATCAACTATATTTTACCTTAATAACATAATATATTATGATATTTATTTATTAGTATTATTAGTATATTAATAAATATAAATCTAAATATTATATTATAACAATTGTAATAATATAAATTAACTAAGATTAAAATAAACAAGTGGAATAAGCAACAAAGTTGCTTAGTACCCTTCCTTTTAGGCCCTTCGGCCCATACCGCTAACCTATGAGATTCCTGTGGGTTCGAGCGGTTACTGATAACTAGGGAATCAGATCAGGACTGATGCCATCCATAGAAGATCTACGGCATCCTCACTTGGTCAAGAAGGGCCACCTGGGCCAAAGGCCACCTTCATGCATGACCATGCTCTTTTCCATGCTCCATGCATGACCATGCTCTTTGCATGCAAGTCAACGACAAATTAGAAGATAAAGTGACCTAATTAGGTCAAAGATTAGGTTTTGTGCAGTTGAACTTTATAAATAGAAGGTAAAGCAAGAGGAGACCTCACTTATGATTATTGATTATTTTGGGAGCACTTGGATAGCAGCACAGCGTGCAGCACAGCAGTTGGGGTTGGAGACGAAGTCTTCAGCTAACAGGATTTCGGCAGTGAAACATCTGTCCTAGTCTTATTCCGGGTAAGCCATACTGGTTCACCACTTGTTCTTCATTTCATTCATCAGTTATACAGCACAGGGTATAGATTGTTGCAGAGGTACGGTGCAGCCGTAAGAGGGGGTTTTCAACCAGAAAGCCCTAATCAGCTATTGGGCCTTCAGATCTCAGTTTCCTTCCGAAACTCAGGCATCATTCTCACCAGCAGCTTCATACTTCGGTACCCAGTGACTATCAGCTCCATCTGAGCTCATCCGAAGGAGTTATCAGCATTTCCAGACCACCAGGGGCGTGAGCAGCTGCCTCAGAGAACCAAGTCACTATCATACTTAGAGGGCTCAGAACTGCAGTATTTTCCATCCTATCTCTCCAGCACAGCAAGGCTATCAGCCCTGCAAATCGGCAGATCCATCGGGCCCCTCCTTCCTTGAGGGCGTCACCTTTTTCTCTGCTTGGGCGTCTTATTGCTGGAGCATTCACCGGAGACGGGAGAGATCAGTTCCTCTCCGATCCATATCTCAGTACTTGCAGACTTTATCTGCAGCAGTTCAGCCAGTTATTAGTGGTAAGTGTGTATCCTATCTCACAAACCCTAACCCTAATTTTTCCTATAAAATAGGGATTTTTGCCTGGCAGTTTGTAAGCCCAGTTGTATCCGCATAATTGTTTAGAAATAGAAAATATCGGGATTTGGGATATTTCAGTGGTATCGGAGCTATTTTCTTGGCCAGCTGTGGGCTTAAGAGATGAAAAGTAGATGAATACAGAAGGGGATCCTTTTGTAACCTATAGGAGGTGGAAGAGTAGGTACACAGGAGACTTTGAAGATATCCAGCTTGAGGATACCAATTCCGACATGGAACAGACAGGTATTCATGCGGATAGGGGAAAAGGAACGAGAGATGAGGAGGATCGGATGGACTTTCGCAACTTGGTCTCTGCATTGCAAGACTTAGCGAAAGGACAAAAAGAAGTCCTCAATGCAATCAGTAGACTGTCAGTGAAACCAGAACCAGGTATCAGCAGTACACCCCCTTCACCAGTAGAGCGGGGATCTTCCAGCGGCAGTGGAAAGATGGCATACACCAACATCCAGAACACTCCCGACATATATAGCAGACCTACTATCAGGCCCACCATGCCTCACTTCTTAGCAGATACAGTAGGGGGCCCGGTCATGCAAGTAGAGCTCAGCGAGCCTTATGGGGCTTATTTGCAAGAGTACACAGACTTAGGAGATGAGTTTCATGCTGCTATGTCTTTCTCCGACTTCTGCAACATGAAGAGCAGGAACAGGCCCAGGAATTTCAACAAGGGTTTCAATCACAACTACGAGCTGCAGAAAACCTTGGGTAGGTTGACCATCCCAAACTTTGATGGGACTCGCGGAGGATCAGCGAGAACATGGGTCCAAAAGTTGGATACCTATTTCCAGCTCAACCCCATGACAGAGACAGACGCCATTAAGTTGGCTACACTTCACTTGGATGGAGAGGCTCACGAATGGTGGTACCACGGACTGGTGACATTGGGTCACAACACCATACATTCTTACGGTGAGTTCACTCAGAGACTCATGGAGAGGTTTGATAGGAAAGATCCAGAGATCCATTTCAGGGAGTTGGCTCAACTCAAGCAGACTGGTAGCGCAGAATCATTCATTTCAGAGTTCCAGAGGCTAGCCGTTATGGTAACACAGATGTGTCAGAGAGCAGACTGACTATGTTATTCACTGAGGCCCTCATAGAACCACTATGGGGATGGGTGAAAGCCTACAAACCCCTCACTCTGCAGGATGCTATTAGCAGGGCAAGGGATCTTCAGGATTCAGTTCCCAAAAACAAATTCCCTATGAAAACCAATTTTCCTGTTAGGGTCAAGGACAGGAAACCTTTCCAGCAGGATGTGCCCAAGAAAACCTGGTTAGATGAGGACACTAGGAAATATTTGAGAAGGAAAAAGTTGTGCTTCACCTGCCAGGAACCATGGGTACCAGGACACAGATGCGCTGGGAACGCGAAGGCACATTACATTGAGGTGTATTCAGATAGTGACGAGGACGACGATGAGCAGGAGGCCACAGAAGAGGAATCACACCAAGGTGATACACCAGAGGGAGTCATTGCTACACTGTCTGGAGTACCGAGATTCCATACTCTCAGGGTCAGGGGAGTAGTGCAGGGTCACAGAGTACGAGTTCTGATTGATGGGGGAGCCACCCACAATTTCATTGACTCCGCTTGGGTAGCCAAACGAGTATTCAGATCGAGAAGTTCGAGGGATTCACTATAGCAGTAGCCGGGAACTCCAGCATGGAGTGCAACTACTGGATCCCAAAACTGAATGTTGCCTTGGGTAACTATCAGATGACAGACTCTTTCTATGTAGTAGATGTAGCGGATACTCATGTGGTATTGGGTGTTCAGTGGCTTTACTCTATAGGAAAATACACTACAGATTACAGGGCAACGGAGATGGAGTTTCAGGGGCCAGATGGCAAACGGGTAGTTTTGAGGGGCATGAACACTTATCCCCCAAAACCGGTCTCGTCACAGAGAATGGAGGCAGTGCTTCGACAGGATGATATAGAATGGGCTGCAAAATGTTTTGTCACCTTCAAGAAACCCCCAGAGAGCAGCTCACAACACCCCAGTGACATTCAAGCCTTGTTACAGAAACACGAAAAGGTTTTTCGGGACCTTCCATCAGGCAGACCACCAGACCGGGGCTTTGAGCACATCATCGAGCTAGAGGAGGGGACACAAGCCGTCATCACCACTCCTTACATGCATCCCAAGAGGTACAAAGATGAGATTGAGAAAACCATCAAGGAATTACTGGAGCTTGGTTACATACGACCCAGTTCTAGCCCCTTTGCATCTTCAGTAGTTCTGGTTAAGAAGAAGGATGGCACTCTGCGTATGTGCATCGATTATCGAGCACTTAACAAAAAGACCATCAAGAACAGGTATCCCATTCCCAGGATTGACGAACTCATGGATGAACTTCGGGGAGCTCAATACTTCTCCAAGATCGATCTTCGCTCGGGGTACCACCAGATCAGGGTAAGGGACCAGGACATCCCCAAAACAGCCTTCCGCTGTCACTTTGGGCACTATGAGTTTTTGGTCATGCCTTTCGGGCTTACCAATGCTCCAGCAACTTTCCAGTCATGCATGAACCACACCTTCAGGGAACAGCTACGTAAGTTTCTACTTGTCTTCTTTGAAGACATCTTGGTTTACAGCAAAACATGGGAAGAGCACTTGAAACACCTGGATGAGACGTTGAGTATTTTAGAAGAACAGTCGCTTTACGCGAAAATGTCCAAGTGTGAGTTTGGCATGAAGGAAATGCTGTACTTAGGACATGTGATCAATGCAGAAGGAGTACAGGTGGACATGGAGAAAATCCGAGCTATCAGAGATTGGCCTGCGCCAAAAACAGTGACAGAATTGAGAGGGTTCCTAGGTCTATGCACATATTACTGATGGTACGTTAAGGGTTTCTCACAGTTTGCAGCACCCCTCATAGATCTCACCAAGAAGGGGGCATTCACTTGGACAGACTTAGCGCATAAAACTTTCAAGGAGATGAAGGTTATCATGAGCTCTTGCCCAGTGTTAGCATTGCCAGACTTCTCACAACCCTTTACAGTAGAATGTGATGCCTCAGGAGAAGGGTTAGGAGTAGTATTGATGCAGAATCATCACCCTATTGCATTCGAGAGCCGTAAACTGAAGAACTACGAGCGCCATTATTCCATATATGACAAAGAGATGTTAGTTATCTTGCATGCTCTCACAAAATTCAGACAGTACCTGGTGGGCAGTAAGTTCAAAATTAAAATAGATCATAACAGCCTCAAGTATTTCTTGGATCAGAAGGAACTGAATGAGCTACAGCAGAAATGGGTCAGCAATGTACAAGCCTACGATTTCGAGATCGAGTACGTGAAAGGTAAGACTAATGTAGTAGCTGATGCATTATCTAGGCGTCCAGCCCCATTATCTCTCAGTAGTATATCCACGGACTGGAGGGCATTGCTCTTAGTGGAATACTCCAAAAATAAATTCGCTTGCGAATTATTGGACGGGGAAATTCAGGATGACAGATACAGGATTGTGGATGACATCATCTACTACAAAAACAGGATATATCTCGTTCCAGAATCCACGTTGAGGAAGAAGATCATCCAGGCAGCTCACGATTCTCCTTTGTCAGGGCATCAAGGGTTCTTAAAGACCTACAGGCAGACCAGAGAGAGGTTCTCATGGAAGGGACTCAAGGGGGAAATTATGCAGCATGTCCGGGAATGTAGCATCTGTCAGCAGAACAAGGTTGAGAAGACACATCCAGCAGGGCTACTCCAGCCACTACTGATTCCAGAACAGAAGTGGGAGAGCATCTCCATGGACTTCATTACAAGATTGCCCAAGGTCCAAGGGCGAGATTGTTTATATGTGGTAGTTGACAGACTGACCAAGTTTGCACACTTCTTCTCGATACCATCAGACTACTCAGCAGCTCAGGTGGCGGAGTTATTTTTCAGGGAAGTTTTCAGGTTACACGGGTTGCCTAAGACCATTGTCAGTGATCAGGATAGTAGGTTCACAGGTGCCTTTTGGCAGGAACTGTTCAGATTGGTGGGGACCGAACTGGCTACTAGTACGAGCTATCACCCCCAGAGTGACGAGCAAACAGAAATAGTCAACAAGTGGATCGAAGGTTACCTCAGGAACTACATAGCAGGGCAACAGAGAACATGGATCAAATGGCTACACCTAGGAGAGTACTGCTACAACACTACTTATCACATGTCTATTAGGATGACTCCTTTTAAGGCATTATATTGTTATGAGGCCTTGGACTATGCATATTTGGCATTTGGAGACAGCAGGGCTCCTAAGGCTAAGGATTGGATATAGGACAGTCACGACATCCTGAAAGTATTGAAAGAGAATTTACGGACAGCCCAGAATCAACAGAAGATGTATGCCGACAAACACAGGATTGAGCGGAGCTTTGAGGTAGGGGATTTAGTCTACTTAAGGCTCCAGCCTTACAGACAGTCGTCACTTAAGAAGAAAGGAGCAGAGAAATTAAAACCCTGCTTCTATGGACCATACAAAATAATTCGGAAGGTGGGAGAGGTGGCATATGAGCTAGAGCTGCCCAGAGAAATCAAAATTCACAATGTGTTCCATGTGTCCAGTCTGAAGAAGACCCTCAGACAACACATTGCTCCATCTACCGAATTGCCCCCTTTAGATGATGAAGGACTGCTGATACCGATTCCTGAACGGATCATACAGACTAGAGAGAGGAAGCTCAGGAACAGGGTGATCAAGGAATATTTGGTTCAATGGAAAGAACTACCGCAAGAGGATGCCACTTGGGAAGGTGAACAGGTATTCCAGCATCCCAGTTTGAAGTTGGTTGAGGACAAGCAATCTCGAGCGGGGAGGACTGTAATGTCCCCTTCCTTTTAGGCCCTGAGGCCCATACCGCTAACCTATGAGATTCCTGTGGGTTCGAGCGGTTACTGATAACTAGGGAATCAGATCAGGACTGATGCCATCCATAGAAGATCTACGGCATCCTCACTTGGTCAAGAAGGGCCACCTGGGCCAAAGGCCACCTTCATGCATGACCATGCTCTTTGCATGCAAGTCAACAGCAAATTAGAAGATAAAGTGACCTAATTAGGTCAAAGATTAGGTTTTGCGCAGTTGAACTTTATAAATAGAAGGTAAAGCAAGAGGAGACCTCACTTATGATTATTGATTATTTTGGGAGCACTTGGATAGCAGCACAGCGTGCAGCACAGTAGTTGGGGTTGGAGACGAAGTCTTCAGCTAACAGGATTTTGGCAGTGAAACATCTGTCCTAGTCTTATTCCGGGTAAGCCATACTGGTTCACCACTTGTTCTTCATTTCATTCATCAGTTATACAGCACAGGGTATAGATTGTTGCAGAGGTACGATGCAGCCGTAAGAGGGGGTTTTCAACCAGAAAACCCTAATCAGCTATTGGGCCTTCAGATCTCAGTTTCCTTCCGAAACTCAGGCATCATTCTCACCAGCAGCTTCATACTCCGGTACCCAGTGACTATCAGCTCCATCTGAGCTCATCCGAAGGAGTTATCAGCATTTCCAGACCACCAAGGGCGTGAGCAGCTGCCTCAGAGAACCAAGTCACTATCATACTTAGAGGGCTCAGAACTGCAGTATTTTCCAGCCTATCTCTCCGGCACAGCAAGGCTATCAGCCCTGCAAATTGGCAGATCCATCGGGCCCCTCCTTCCTTGAGGGCGTCACCTTTTTCTCTGCTTGGGCGTCTTATTGCTGGAGCATTCACCGGAGACGGGAGAGATCAGTTCCTCTCCGATCCAGATCTCAGTACTTGCAGACTTTATCTGCAACAGTTTAGCCAGTTATCAGTGGTAAGTGTGTATCCTATCTCACAAACCCTAACCCTAATTTTTCCTATAAAATAGGGATTTTTGCCTGGCAGTTTGTAAGCCCAGTTGTATCCGCATACTTGTTTAGAAATAGAAAATATCGGGATTTGGGATATTTCAACCTGCCTCCTAAGAAGAGATTGAAAATATATAGCAATAGGATAATTTTGCTATAAAAATATATGATAAAACAAATATAATTACAATTTGAAAGAAATTAAAACAAAAATGAATTAAAAAATGTCCATTTAAATACGATATGGGTTATTGCAATGTAGCATAAAACAAGCATATTCAAGCTTCCTTACATACTTCTAGTAATATTCTTGACTTATGTTTAAAAATATGCAAGTTTCCTTATAGACTATCATCAATGGAACTATCAAGAAGTAAATTGTTAATTTAGAATTTTGAAAGACTCTCATGATTGAAAGACCCTCATAAAATCAATATAACAGTGCATCTGCAGTAGACTTCTCATTCTCGTCCATAGATGAAAAAAACATTGATGGTAGTCCACCCAAAATTCTAAGATATATATTTTTATGTGCGTTAAGATATAAAATCCTATCCGTGTAATTAGCTAAATGCCCAACTTTGCTTAGCTCTATAATAACGTTGCTTCTATCATTGGAGTTTTGGTTAATCCGTGGTGCTTTAGTTGTTATTATGCAGTCTTGTTGAACTCGGGTTAATAGTTCTTGCTGTTTAGCTCTCGGTGTGGTGTCTTTACCCGTCATGACTTGGGTTTCAGTCTTAAGCTGTGTATGTCACATTACCTATTGTCAAAGTTTTCTTGATGCTCATCGTTCTATGAAGGGAGACTGAGGGTTGAAAGTGAGCATTGTGTGCTGTAAACCTCCTGACAGTGCCTTCTTGGAGCTCATTGTCTTTGCAAAAGGTGGCCAGGGTTTGATTAGAACATTTCTTACAACAAAATCGAACCAGGTATGAAGATTCTTATCTATTAAAAACATTAATGCATTGTTCAGTTAATTTCTTTCATTTTTAACAGTGGTATAAAATTAACTCTTTGCGGGTTATATAACAAAAGCCACAAGGTGGCAATGTCCTGTGTTATTGCAAATTAGATTTTTTGAAATTTGCAAAATAAACATTTGAATTATGAATAAATTGCATTATGGTTAGTTGGTGATTGATTTTCACCTATGGAGAAAATTGAATTACTTTGAGGACTTAAATTGAAAAAATAAACATTGAAGAGATTTTGGTATATTCTTTCTCATTTCCCATTAAAGAACAAGGAGAATCACATGGACTTTTACTGGAGCCATATATTTATCTTCTCTGCTCAGGAAGCTTTCAATTAAAATTTGAAACCAATGATTCAATTAGAATTGGATTCAAATACAAAATTAGAATAAGAATATAAAGTGGTGGATTGGATATTTAATGAGGAACAATGCTAAGTAAAAAACCCCAAACATGACAATCCATTTTGAATCTTTAAACCATTTGATACATCATTCACATGTTTATATGTTTTTAGGTGCTATATGCATCTCAGGTTGTATATATTCAATGTCCTGCCTTATTGCAAATTAGATTTTTTGAAATTTGCAAAATAAACATTGTCTTAACATGTACTCTATCTACATTAAAACTCAAATTTGAAAATGTTTCTAATCTTATAGCTCTTCTTAACCTTAATTTAATAAATTTATAAAAAACTTCTTTCTAATTTCCAACATAAAAACAAAGTGATTGAGCTAAATTCTAAATCATTTTTAATCCACGATTTTGGTGGTTTTTCCAGCTAAATTCTCCCAAGATTGTTAAAATCTCAGTTTTAGGTTGCTATTTGTCCTCTACAAGATTCAGACAAAATCAGCTTGACAAGGCGCACATCCTTAGTAATTTAACTCACTTCAAAATACACTGATAAAACATTTTAGCATAAATTTACAGCTAATCCTTTGAATACATGAGGTAGTCTTTTTTTTTCAAATAGGAAAAAACCATTTTCTTGATATTCCATTAGAATCAAGAAAAATATTCCAATACAAGAGTACAACAATGCAGTATCCCAATACTGTGCAGCAATATACTAAGTATACAGAAAATATCCTAACTTCTTTCTATATGTTCATAGTCCATACATGATCGATGATGTAGTATAAGTACATAAGTACAATGATATGTGATTACAAAATGTTCAAAATGAATAAATGCCGGTAAATAACAAAAAACTACTAATATATTGTGAAGTGCTTCCAAGTGCTGGAGACTATATCACCTATCTCTCTTAGCAGTAGAACAGACTATATCACCTATCTCTCTTAGCAGTAGAACACCCTCGCTCAGATGAAGTGCCTCTTTTGATAATGTGTCAGCGAGGGTGTTGTATTCTCTATAATGATGATGAAAAGATAGGTGCTCAAAATCTCCCTTTATAGATGTGATCTTATGAAACCAGTGCAGTAGTGCCACTTGTGGTAGGGAGTTCTTACCATTCGAATCACCTAAAATCTCCAACTCTGATATGTACAATGTCCTTGTGATAGTTTAAAATTTTTTTAAAATTTTTGTAAGTGTAATTCGATATTTTTCATCCAAAAGGTAAGGTACTCTCCACCCAAAAAAAGTAAATTAGTCACGTTATGCTAGCCAGGCTTCTTTGACCAGCGTGTCCAGCGAGACTTTCTTTTGACTTGTGCACAAACTACAGTAAAGTTCACAAACTTTCTGGATCCTCCTGGGCGATTGTCTTTTGTATATGTACCACTCGCAACTCTCAATCCATCTTAGTCAAAGTTCATGCAGATGTACCTATTCCTCAGAATCCACAGATAGAAATTGAGATTCTGTGCAGAAGCGCAACTTGTCGGAGGTCCCGCAGCAGTTGCAGTTAACAGCGATATTTAACATGAAGATGGTATTACAGATTCATAATCTTCCTTCGTCTCTGTACAAACGCAGAAGCAGTTCTTTTTTTTCAAAGATATTGGTGGAACATTGCATATCTGCATATCGATTTTCATTAACATTGCTTTGATTCCATTAATGATAACAACAGGCTTCGAATTATTGTGTCGATTGTAGAATTACTATTAGTAGCTTCTTAGTTTAGGGTTAGACCTGTAACTTAACTTATCATGTCAATCAATTTTAATTTCGTAGGAGATTTCGAATTGGCTGCAGTACCCAAAGTTATGCCGAAATTCTGGTAGTCGCAGCATAAAAAATTCTTTGAAGCCAGGTAAGCTAAGAACATAAAATCTATCCGCCAACTTGGTAGCTAGAGATTTTTTAATACACAGAGAGAAACTTTTATTTAGAATAATTCTTCAAATAATGTTTACCATTTCCAAAGAATGATCCGATGGGAATTACTATGAATTTGTGGATTGTAACACAGGGCTACATGAGCGTTCAAGTGCTGCTGGGTTCGAGAAAAGGCGTATCAGTTCTGTCACTGTCCATATGACTATGAATGATACCTCCAGATTTTCACCTTTCGGGTGTCAGTCGGACTCGAGAAGAAAGTCGGATATGGATGTCGATGAAACCGAGGCTGTGTTGGGTGAAATGGAGACTTTGCTAATTGGGGTCTTGGGGCAGCTTGGAGGACTTGATCAGATTAATGGAGTGGATCAAAAAGCCTTAACCGATCGACCCAGCTTTGGCATTCAAGAAAAGCCTCATGATCTGCGCCCTAATCACATTATCCAGTCAGTGCATCCATCTGATCATGGCCGCATCAAAGAAATATATTGCAGATTCAGCTTTCTCTCAGACTATCTGAACTTTGACAGTAAGCATCGGCACGAGGCTTTCAATGTGTTCCAATGCAAAGAAAAGAATGTCAAATCAGAATTAGAATTACTACAACAGATCATCAGTCATCAGTCATCAGTCATCAGTCAGAAGACTAAAGAAAATATTTGGTTCTAAAGAAAATATTTGGTTCTAAGCTTGAGCAACGGACAATTTTGCATTTTGAGGAATTAGTCAATATAACAGATGGTAATGGGATATAATTTTTATTTTTTTAATTTTATTATTATGATGTCATGTTACCACATGTCAACTCAAATCCAGATACCAAATCCCAAAGTTTACATAATCTTCTATCCACCAATAAGCTGTTTACAAAATAGTTTTTTAACAAAATTTAAAAAAAATATTTTACAAATCCCTAAGTTATACTTTGCAAAACAGATTTTAATTTTTTATAGCTGCCTCAAAAGAGAGCAACTAATACCAAAGTCAAAAGAGTTTGACTTGCAATCGATTACAATATACCTGCTGAGGCAGGTATAATAAGTTAAGTAGAATTATTAGTATTAGAATTATAATTGGGAGATTCTTATAATAAGAATATAAGTATGATAAGATGTTTGCATGCCAAAGCTTTCAAGAGGTCTAGGACTCCAAGATCCTGAAATCTTCAATGGAGTGATGGAATCAAAGATCTGGTTGAATTGGGTCACTCATATCAAAGAACCATAAGCAATGATATGGAAGTCCAAGTACACCCCAAAAATAGAGCAACAAGATGTGATTAGATTTGATGATCACATTGTTGGATCCAACATCTGGAACTTAGCTTGGTCCAAACGTAAACTCATTCAAAATCATAGCTTCTAGGAAATCAGAAATGGGGCCTCCTCCCTTTTTTGAGAAGCTTCTTGGAAACAAACACAAAAAATGGAACAACTCTACCCCAATAGGGACTATCAAGAAGTCATGAAAGCACAAAACTTATACTTGGTTCGCCACTTTTGGATCAATGACATAAGAGAGGAAGAATGGCAACAATGGTTGTCGGTGGAGAGATGATTGTCTCAACTTCCCCAGATTTGCATACATAACAGAAAGATCTAAACCAATAAAGATAGAGACATAATTAGATGGGGCTACAATTCAAAACGCAACTACACGATCAAAGAACGATACAAAATTACATCCAAGCATGCAGACCACCAAAAGACCCAATCTGGGTGTGTGTCTGGAACATGAAACTCTATCAAAAAGTATTATCATTTCTTTGATTACTAGCACACAATAGAAGCCTCACTTGGGGAAACTTACTCAAAAGCGGCTTCCAAGGCCCCTCTCGATGTCATCTCTGCAATATCTAGCGAGAGGATAAGGAGCACCTTTTCAACTCCTGGCTATTCACCTAAAAATTTTGGGATAAGGGAGCAGTCCTCTTTCAAACCTTAGATAGGGATAAGTCAAATGTGAACCCAACTCTCATAAACTAGAGGGATTCCCCCTTTGATAGTCTCATTCTTAATCCTCTTTGGCATCTCTTCCCAGGGTTCCTCCTCTAGGAGATCTGGAAAGAGCGTGATCGCGTGATCTTCAAAGAAGAGGCTCATCCTCCTAGCTATGTTTGGCACAAAATCAAGTCCAGCATTCAATAAACTCTAAGGCTTCAATAATGGATAGATCAAGTAAGGCAGCTCAACCCTAGGGAAGCTCTAATATTTCAAGCGTGGGACCTCAATTTTCCTAAATCCCTCACACTCTTCACCCCTACTAGACCAAGTGTACTTAGTGCTTCATGTTGTTGCCCCCCTCTTGAAGGCTTCATCAAAATCAACTTTGAAGGAGCATATAAGGACAACCTTGGTCAAGCCAGTTATGGAGGTGTTTTTTTAGACCACCAATTCTATAAAAAGTGTGTTCGGAAGATATATTGGAATCAATAGCAACAATGCATCCAAATTAGAATCTCTTATGCATGGCTTAACATAGCGCTCATAAATGGGTACAACAAGGTCATAGATGAGGGAGACTCTCAAATCCTAGTCATATTGAAGTCAATGACGTATGTCTATCAAGAAAATGATCCACAATTGGAGAATGGAGGATGACTCCTAGGTTCTAGCTGCCATCATTAGTGAGATCCAAACTCTCATCCTAATCCATGTAAGAAGAACAACCAACAAAGTAGTAGACCATCTTGCCAACCTAGAGATCTCACTCAAAAACAAAACTCTAGATGAGACAACTATTCATCTAGAGGATGAACCCTTCATGCAAGAATGCCACGCACTAGCATATTTGGACCTCCAACTTATCTTCAATTGCCCACGCCAGTTGAGAATGGACGATATGGGATCCCACATGAGACTCCAACTCGTCACCCGAATAGACGTAGACAAATCCATCTATCGCTCACCTTAGAGGGCCACCTAGACATGAATGGGCCCGCATAGAAGACTTACCATGTAGAGCACGTGGTGTAGGGTAGGTTTAATTAAAGCAGATTCATAATAGACTTCGGGACCTCAAGCGTCCATACCAGAACATCCATATTGCCTCTGTGGGAAGGATGATACTGTACAATAGCATGCAGGAGCGAGATATCAAGTGAGCCAAGAGAGATTGGACAATTATGGCCACGGCGTGGAGCATGGTAACGAACTTGGACATAGTAATCTTAGTCTTTTTATGGGTGGTAGTTTTGGGAAACTTCCCTTTCTTGAACAGGGAAGGTGAAAAAAACAATAACAGAGTTCAGAGCAGAAGATGGAGGTTGAGGTACATGGCGTCAAGTAAATGAATGAAGCGTATCAGCCATGAACTTCAAATACCTACCAAAGACCAGCTAAGGGACGCCTCATCTTCCATTAATTACAAAGACTCAACTATGTATGCCTTCAAAATGGAAATTGAGTGCATGATACAAATGGCATGGCTTGAAATAGAAATATTTCATGAGGTTGATGAGTTTCAAGCATTGGTAAATAGGTTCATAGAACCGGGAGATTATCGATCGAGGCAAGCCCTCTACAATCACTCACTCATGACTTTTTGGACTCATAAAGTTCTCCTTGGCAACATTTTATAGGACCATCATTGAGAAGTTTATAGATTGGGAGGAGAATTGTGAATGTTGGAAGAATTGAAGAAGGATTTAGGCATCTTAAATGTAGTCTTATCTCTCTAGGTCGTTGTTTGAGGGTGGAGTTTATCCCAAGAAATCCTCCTTCCCCTTCCATCCTACACAAAGAAGATGGTAAAGAGGAAGAGTAGACAAAGGAAGTACAAGCGTTGGAGACAAGGTGGGAGATATTTTTGGCGAGAGCGGTTTATAAGCATGAGCTTATCTCGATTGCTCATTCTCTCCATCCAACGGGCAAGGAGCATAGTCAACAGTTGACCTTGCTCCTTGCCCGTTGGATGAAGGGAATCTACAATCGGGATAAGGATGGCCGGTTTATGATACATTGGATGATTGGATTCAAAATTTGAGCAATACAAAGAAAATAATTATGCTTTATGAGAGGTCTATTGTACTGCATAGGGTCATCGAAGGGATTATGAAGTGAGTCCTAATGGAGCAACATGGAGAGATAGAGCTTCTCAAACAAAATCTATCCTCCCTTAAAGGTTAATGGGCAGCTAATAAAGTAATAGTGAGCAAAATATGCATTATAGCGAAGACAATGGAGTTGTAGATAAACAAGAAGAGTACGTTGGTTGGGAATTCCCTTGACATCACTCTGGCCATAGACGATGAAGAAGACCCACCAAACAAGTAGTTGGTTCATCCCCTTATAGTGTTTCAAATCGTATTGCTTTTTGTTAAGCACAGTTTAGCAGTTTGCTCCAAGATTAAAATTCTAGGTAGATATACAAGTAGGAAGACTATCTTAGAAAATCCATCAAGTTTATTTTTTGTAATAAGTCATAAGGCTATCTCAATCATCAACATCTCTCATACTCTCTTCTTCAATTTGATCTCCCTGAGAGGCAAGTTGCAGAACACATTTTGATTTTTGATGTAATTCCCCTATTTTTCAATTAATGGAAGGAGCTAGCTACTCACTTAAAAAAACATAATGATATAAATATAACCGTAATTATTATTATTTTATAATAAAATAATATAAATATTAATTGAAATTTCTTTTACTTTATATATATATATATAAATAAAAGAAATGGTTGATAGAAGTTGTCAATTAATGGCATCATATACCCTTTTTATTAATGGCTTCCATAATCTTATATCAACCACTTTTAACAACGTGGTTGTGCTAGTGCAATTTTTATTTATACCTGATTTATTATTGCACATGTTTAATAAAAATTGTATAAATTTTAAATATGATTTTTCAATTTTCAATACTTTTAGGTAATGTATTAAGGGAAAACCTTTTTTTAGTACTTCTCTTCGTATCTTTTAAATACTTTTAGGTAATGTATTAAGGGAAAACTTTTTTAGTACTTCTTTTCATATCTAAGATGATTTTGGTTTACTAAGAACAAGGTTGTTACAAAATTGTATTTAAATTTGCGTGGGAGAGATAATAACTTTTCCTCATAAGTACTTGAATTTCATCCAACTAACATATTAACTATTTAATTTACAATCTGGGTTGGTAGGATAACAACTTTTCCTTACAACTACTTGAGTTACACCCAATTAACAACATTAACTACAATTTTTTATTTATTATAAGTTAGATCATTATATTATAGTATAAAAAAAAGTACATGTACAAAGTTTGGATGGCTCTTGTCCAAACAACCTAGTGCATTATGAGTGCAAGAACCATTTACAATCTAGATAAAATTTTGCCAAACTTGCCTAAAATTTATGCCCCAAGATAATTTCTTAGATTGCATGCTACTACATGCAAAAAAAGCTATGACTAGACTTGGAGTTTCTACATTCGTCTTCTGAATCGCTTTCCCCATACTTGCAAGAATTGCTTGCATACGCCAAGCAGACTCTTTATTACAAAACAAAGTATGATAAGACATCCAATTTGAGACTAAAATCTTCAAAATTCGATAGTAGAAACTATGTATCTGATAGCATACCCAACATAAAGGGATATAGCTGACACTTGATCGAAATAAAATTGATTGAAGAAAAACATAATTAGGAACCACATGAACGTTGAACAAACAATTGAGAAACAGACCAATCCTTAACAAAGATGCTTGGCATGCTAACTGCTTGAGCTTTCTCCTAGGAGACACATGTTCAATCATCGACGATGTGGAGGAGGATCCAAAACCTCATCTTTTTTTCCCTCTATGTTAACGACCTCTTCAACACTGCAGGTTTCTCCTTCCTCTTTCACATATTGCATCCCAGGATTAGCTCTTTTATGTCCTAGAATCATTTGCCCGGTGACTGTGCTATCATTCATAGAAGTATTTTTGCTCAAGAGTCATTTTCTCCCAAGTCATCGACACATCTGGAAACTGTGGGAGAGGAAAATGTAGTGCCTCTGCAAGTTCAACCACCCAGTCTAGAACACCCTTTATTTGGAGAATGAGAGTGTGGGTTTTCTCTCTCAGCTCCTTGCCAAGATTGTTGTCATCGTTTTTTTATGTCGAGTAGTGTATCCACCAGGTTGGCTACATGGTATGCCACCGCCCCATCCACCTGCACTACATGAGCATGATGATATCCACGATGACGACTTGAAGCTTGAAGCCTCTCTTTAACCATCACGACCCTATAATAATTATGGCTATCGAATGAAAGGCCACCTCCTTTGCAACACTGTAAGAATATCTCGACAATTGTCTTCACCAACAGGTCGGAGGAGGAGCAATGCGATGGAATGGAAACAAATTCATCACACCAACTAACAACCTTATAAAACCAACCTTCACCAACATTCTTGCATCCCATCGCCATTATTGCGACCAAGTTAGCGAGTAGGAAAAACACACTTTCAAATTGACCAGGCAGAAATGCCCCTCTACTCGGGATGATATTCCACCATTGCATCATTTTAATCATCATTAAAACTCGTCCTCTCACACTAACACCCCATTCGGGGAACATTAGCTACTTAATTTACAAACATGATTATACATATATATTTTTACTTTACCAAGATAAATCAATATAATTTCTACATTATGTATAAATGCCCCTCTACTCGGGATGATATTCCACCACTGGATCATTTTAATTATCATTAAAACTCGTCCTCTCATACTAACACCCCATTCGGGGAACATTAGCTATTTAATTTACAGACAGGATTATACATATATATTTTTACTTTACCAAGATAAATCAATATAATTTCTACATTATGTATAAAATACACTATGTTATGATTGTGCAACTTAGATTTTATTATTTTAAGATTTAGTTTTTATAATGTGAGCTTAAGGGAACAATTTATTATTATTACTATTATATAAATATGTATAATATGTGGAATAGAAGAACAAACACACAGCAAAAAAAATAAATACAATTATTTAAAAAATAAAATAAATTTGATTATCAAAACATTTAACATATTTTTAAAGTTTTTTTTGTTGGCTAATGCGAAAAACCCCTTGACTAGCAGGTTTGCCATTGGCTAAGTTACCACGAACCAGGGGCATCTAAGCCATCAAAATCACCCGGGGATCGCACCGGGCTTGGACAACACCAACCCTTAACATGGTTGAATTTTTGGTATCTGTGGGATTTGAACCAACAACCTTTCTGCTTATGGAATGTCTTAACCATAACCCACCACCAAATGCTGTATATCTCACCGATAACATATTTTTAAAGTTTAAAATAACAAAAATATTTTATTATTTTGTTTTAAATTAATTTATATGAAATATTTTACAAATTTTAAAGAATTAATTTTCAAATTACATACAAAATATCCTTCAACTAAAATGCCAAACTCCTTTAAAATGAAAAGGAAAAGGACACGTAGATTTCATATTAGTTAAGAGATACTCTCTAATGAATAGAGAACCTCATTATTGATAATATGACCTCAAAAAAATTATACAAATTTCTAGTACCCACAAACAACAAAGAATTGCACAGAATTTTAGTACTCACAAACAACAAGAACAAGAACAAAAAAAAAGCATGAATAAACAATTGAAAATCTTAACATAACCTAATGAAAATAAAGTCATTTATGAACGATGACCATGAAAAGTGCTCCTTGCTCTTAAAACAAGAAACCATAAAATAAAAAAAGCTCATAACCTATCGTAGTTTAAATATTAAAAAGAAAATTATATATAAACCAAAAAAATGTAAAAGGGTAACGGCAGAGTAGTAAGTTCTTGCTTTTACGAGAAGTCGTGACAAGAAGTTCACTAAGTCTTTGCTTTTCTGAGAAGTTGTGAAAGAAAAGTTTGCTTATTGATTGAGATAGAAATGTGTGTAAAGATAAACATGAATTTGTAGTGGGATGAAAGGGCAGTGGGAGTTGGCACTTTTCATTCTTTGTTTTGATAAGTTGTATCTTAAATGTATAAGAGTTTGTATATGTGGAGAAGTATATTGTTTTTTTCTAACTCGTGGGTATTATGGGCTATTCTAAGAGTCAGCAAGTTGATGGGTTTATCCATGCACTCGATATTTGGTGACTCGCTTGTCATTATCTCTTTGCTCAACAGACTCGCAACTCTAAATGTCCCATCTCTGAGTCATTGGTGTGACAACATACTTTCTATGCTGCAATTTGCCCCATCTGTGATCTTCAAACATATATATCGTGAGCATAACAAGAAGGCTGATGGTCTCTCCAAGTAGGCTTTGAAGATGGATATGGGTTTCAGCTACTTTTTTGAATCTCTGGATGGCATGATCATTGATCATGGGCAATTTAAGCTTTTCTAGCTTGTGTAGGGCTATATGCTCTTATTTTCTTTTGGCACTTTTGTGTTTTGACTTGTATTAGTTCATAGCTAGCATTGAAGTGACTTTCAGCCTGCATGCTTTGCTCAGGACATGTCTGTTTTTAGGTCATCCTCGAACTTACTATCAGCATATTCTGCCCTGTATATCAGGAATGATGAGAAAGTCTCCATTTGTCAGACTTTGTGCTCCCAGTTTCTTTATAGGTTGTTTGTATGTTTCTTAGATCATTGTTGTTTTTTTCTGATGGGGTTCCATATGAGCATTTATATCCAATGACTGAGAAGCCCTTTGCTGGCTGTATGTATAAGATGTCTTTTGATTCATGAATGAATAACAAAGGATGGTATTTTTTCCTCTGGAAAAAAAAAAAAAAACTCGTGGGATGTTAGGAATCTTAACCATTTTACTCCAAGTCCCGGTAAAGTAGGGTGACTTGTTTTTCCCACCCATTAGTAACCATGTAGGAACAAACTTTAATTTGAGCTTACCACTTGGTTTTGGTTCTACTCATTTAGTCCAATATTGATGATTTGTAGGTATATGAGTGAAAATCTAAACCGTATTTTTTTTAATTAGAAGTTGGGAGATCTAAATGAATAGCAAAGGTGCAGATCTCTCTGTCTTCCCTAGATATCCAAAACTAGAGCATAGTTGGATTGGAATTGTGTTAGCAGGGCATCCATTTTGCAACAAAGCCTTTCAAATAGATAGATAGGTTCTTGTCTAAACCAAACTACTAGACAATCAACATTTGATATCTGAGTTGCCAATGAAATTGAGTGCTTTATCATAGTTGTAGTTGCTATGCTGAGAGTACCATTTGTTACCTTGACAATAACAACAAGTTCAACTTTTACAATCAACGTCGTGGATATGGAGACACTGAAGATGGAGTTGCTTTCAAGACCACCTATGCCCATTCGAACTTTGCCTTCACTTATAACTACAAGCAAGAGGTTTATGATTACATCATGGCTTTGTTTTCAGAATGAGTTTTGAGACAAAGGAAGATTTCACTACATGCATCTTGCCTTCAATGCAATTAATTAACCCCTTAACACTTTGTACAACCACACAAAAAAACATCGATAACTCCTACCACAATAGCAACACCTATAACAACTGTGACTAAGTGATTCTAGTAACTCATTTGATTCTTCACCTCTTAAATCGAGTCCTTTGGGTACAAATGAAAGCCTTGCTTATGCCCAAGCGACGTGTTTTTTTCTACTGTGATGCCATGCTAAACCAAATAAATGGTTGACGATATTTTAATTGTCTTAGTACTATTGATGCTATCCCTTTAGATTCTAGATGGGTGTAAACATTTCACTTCACCAACCATTTACGTCAATCCTATCTACTATTGTTGCGTGGAACATTCTGGTGGTACAAAAGTTCTAATGGCTTTCCTTTAGGCACTCCACTTGGAATATATATGATATTCTAGCTGTGAGTAGGAAGGTGGCTAGCCATGGGTTAGTATGCGTACATGCCTAGATTTATTTGAGTATGTTGCTTCCACCCACACCAGTGTGACCTTGATGAAATCATATATGAAATGGATGATAGACAACATCTCATTCTTCAATGACCTCGTGTGGGTTCCTTTAGACCTATAAGTAGATTTAGATAAAAACTATTTGCATGGGGTCCGATTATTTTAATTTCCATATTTAGCACATACAATATTTTCTTCGACAAAGTGTATCTCAAACGTATGTTTATATTAATGCATGATTTAACGCACTTAGGACCAAAAACATGCACCACTAGTTTACCTTTTTGATGAACATGATGCAAGATTGGGCCCTTGGGTATTTTTTAAGGATTCAAATAGTATACTTAAGTGTAGTATTCTAGGCGATTATTTTGGATTGAAAAAAATATATAGATAGATAGGGATGCAAATATTCAATATGAAACATACAATTTTCAACTGAAAATTGTAAATTTTCGCGAATAATATGATAAAAAAAAGTATTTTATGTAAATATAGGCGGTATTAGAGACTAAAAATGACCAAATAGCGAATTTATTTTTTGAAAAAAAACCCAAAAAATAACCAATTGGCGAAATTTTGCCCCTAAAAATTACGTTGGGCCTAATTGAATGTTGCCTTTAGGTTTGCATGTCAATCGCTATATTTATGCTCTAGTTGTAGTTGTCTTTGTACACACGAACTTACCCTTAACAAGAACATCATAATTAAGGTTTATTTATCGATCACCTAAATCCTCATTGATTTTAATAACATTTATCTTCTTATACACTCCAACTTTGCTTATTAATTGTATGATAGAAGACAAGTGTTGTGGTCATCTTTATGGGAAGCGCCCCACATAACACATCTCTTGACAAGTCCTAGGTTGTTAAGAGTGTGAATTGGGCATTGGACATGAATATCATATTGGTGGTTGTCATTAATGCTCTCTTTAAACTTAAAGAACATGCCATCTCCCTTCAAGCTTGGATAAAGGCTCTAGCTCTCTTACTTATTCTAGTTATTGACTTTGATGAAAGGGTGGAAATGGAAAGAGGGGAAAGGCTTGTATCTACTATTAATATACTTATTAGAATATAAGGGTAAAGGAGAGAAATTAACTTTATTAGATAGAAGGGTCGAAGGAAACTTTGTTATCAATGAAGGGCGTTTGCTATCAAATAACAAAGACCTTGATGCACAACAATGGTCAACCCAACAAATCAATTCCATGTTTAGACTCAAAAGTAGTGATTCACGGTCTGAGTCTATCAAGTCTATGTGGATTTGGGTTAGTTTTCCTGGACTTCCCTTTCATAGAAGATGTTGAAAGCTATTGGGAATATTGTAGGGAAACTCTTGCTCTTGTTCTCCACCTTGTGCCAACAGAAATGATCGAGGACTTGGGATGGTAGGATTGGGGAGCACTTGGTTGAAAGGTTTAATGTAACAAGACCACAACTTTTGATTTACATCTAGGCCATGCTTGTTTGTAAATGCTCTCAAGCTTTGTTCACACCAAAAAAGTTGGGGAATGTTTGTTCTGGATGGAGTGGTAACGAAAAGATTCAAGCTTTGTTCATTGTGGGATTTAGAAAATGTTTCCTATATCTCGGAATATTTCAATTAGTAACACTCTTAAACCAAAATGCAATCACTCTCCTACACCATAGACAGGTTGAGGATTTTCAACCAAATACAAGAAGAGAATTACGTTGCATGAATATTTTCTTTTATTGTTTCAAATAGGTAAATTTTGTTTGTGATTATGGTCAAGCAGATTGATAAAATTGAGCAAAGAAATAAATTTGCTTCAGACAAAGGGGATTCCTTTCTTATTGTTTATAAGCCATATCCTTCATTAGTGACTTATTCAATCTTTGAATTTGTGCAAGAAACATTCAAATTGATTATTAGATCTACATAATCCTCATGAAATGGATACAATCTTCTTTCATTCTTTTAGTATCCTCACCTGACTTAGTTATAGTGTTTTCTTCTTTTCACATCGATGACAATACGTTGGTCATTGCATTATATGGTGGAATTAATCTACGATGCTCATGTGGAGAGTAGTGAGAGGCCACGAGAGCGTTTGATTACATGGTTCGATTGGGTTGTCGGTTGAGGTTGATAACAGGAAAGGCCATTCAATGGTTGATCTCTGTTGCACTAGAGAAATGTTGATCTACTTGATCCGGATTTATGTGTGAACAAAATGAAAGAATAGATACAAAATCAAAAACACCGACATATTGCAAAGATAACAGAGATACAGTAATACAACTGCTAGAATGGTGGTAGATATCTCTAAGAAGAGATGTGGATGCTACGCTCATTCATACCAAGACGAAGACAAAATGATGCCCAAATGTCCTATTTATAATAAGCATGAGGGAGAGAACCCCAAAAGTCCAAAACATAACCCTAGTAGATGAACTGTCATAAAGTTTGCGGCCCCAAGGTGGTTAGTTGGACAGTCAACTTCTCAGGGTCATAACTTTTGCATACAATCTTCGATTTGGGCACTTGATAGCCCACTGCAAAGGTCTATACAAGATTTATATATTTCGTCATTCAGGGCCTCAAAACGGCCCCAGAAGTTTGGGACCCAAAAAACTGTAAAAAAATAACTAGGAAATTGCCACAATGAACAATTGTTTTGAGATAGTGGAATAGGTGGGTGGCCACCGATCTCCATCTAGATCAATCCTCCCCCATTATGAAGCAATGGTTTCCATTGCGTCAAATCCTGTATCAGATCTTGAACTATGTTTTGAGATGGTTTCTTGGTGCGACATTTGCTGAAGTGAAGAGGTTTCCTTTCTTTGACATCCCAATAGGTCTGTAATTGTTGTTGATGGATGCGTTGGAGCTTCTCAACAATTTTGGTTTTCGTGTTATCCTTTGTATGAAATGGTGTGGATGATTTGTTTATGGACAAGCACCTTCAATGTGTGGCATTGCACTGTATATGTAATCGAATGGACGAGGGAACACCAACTTTGTGTTCTTCTTGTTTCTGTTGAGCAAAGGGACCATGTGCAGAGGGTGTGGAGGTATCTATGATATGATGTTCTCCTTAAGATGCAATTGTGAAAAGGGATAATTTCCTGGTGTGGGAGCTTATCTTCCTACCCTGCGAGACAGAGGCAGGTGCAAATGTCTCCGGTATCCGATAGAGTTGTCCTCCCAAATTGACAATGACACTGCGAGGTCGTGACTAATATTGTTATGATGCTTCCACATATATGGTTTTCCTAAAAAAACGTCACAAATTTCAAGTGGGGCCACATCACACAATACCTTGTCTTTGAAAGGCTTGATGCCATATGGTAGGAGGAATTGTTGAGTAATGCGGATACCTCATCCTTGGCTTAGCCAACCGATGTTGTAGGGTTGCGGGTGTAGTGTTGTCAGAACCTCCAATATCTTAATGACTTCTTCTAAGATAAGGTTTTTTAGGTTGTCGTTGTCAACAACAAAATACAGTGGGATTCCATTCACCCACATATGCGAGTGGAAGAGGTTCTCCTCTAGTTGAATCTATGTGGTAACGATGATGACAGTGGCTTTTGCATCAATGATATGCTTCCCATGGTCTGCGACTGTGGAATTGGGTTTTGATACATAATCGGGATCCGATTCCGAAGCTTTGATCTCAGCCACCATTTATTGCTTTGAGTGACATTCATCAGTGTTATGCTAAGGGCCTTTATGAAATTCGCACCACATCCTAGTGTCCTTTGTCTTTCCATTCCCTTTCTTTGCTTATGGCAGGGATTGGTTTTCCTTTCCTTGTCCTGTGTTCTGCGGACCATGGTTTCCCTTGCCTTGCTTATGCGGTGGATTCGCAGGTCCAAAGTATCACTTGTTCTTTTGCTGAAATTCCTCCTCGATTTTGACAACATATTGATAGGCAGATCCAAGTGAAGAGATGTTGAGGAAGTCCATCTCATTTTGAATGTACCAATGTAGACCACTGCGATATTTCAGTATCAGGTGCCACTCGAAGTCCTTGATACCCAGCTTTGTGCCCAAGGTATGAAATTTGTTGGTGTACTCCGTCACCGTCTGGTCCCTCTCTTGACACATAATGGTCCATTTGGTGTACTGGTCATCAAAGTTTCCCACAGGGTAATATTATTCCTTGACGACATCTATGAAAGAGGCCCAAGTGGGATTTGTCTCAAACAATCCAGACTTGTTTGATGAGTTTTTCTCCCAATAAGTACCCCACCAATTTTGGACATGGGGGACTACCTTAAGGAGCGAAACGGTGATCTTTTCCTTGTCAAAAAAATTGTGGACAAAGAAACAACCTTCTAGAACATTCAACCACTTATCTAGGGCATCAACATCGATTTGACCTTCAAATAAAGGAATATGAAAGTTAATATGTACCTTGAATGGGGTTTCATCTCCGAAATGCTTTCTCGTTGAAGGTGAATTTGCCATTGTCGGCATTCGTAGAAGGATTTGGGCAAAACTATTCATCATCTTGTTCCTTTGTCGCTCAAGGGATACCTCGAGCAACGACTTGATAGGATCTCTTACTCTGTCGCCTCCCTTTTCTTCTACCATGGGAGGCCATTTGGGGAGGTGAGAGTGATCTTGAACAAGTGAAACTCGTTCGAGACCAAACTCTCAATACCCTAACCTCATCGGGGAATGCGTAGTGAAACAATTAAAGAGAAAATTACTTTGATACCACTGATCTGGATTTATGTGTGAACGAAATGAACAAACATATATAGAATCATAAACATCAACGTATTGCAAAGATATCAAAGATACAGTAAACACATATTCTATTAAATGGCGGAAATAGAACAGACTGCAATACAACTGCTAGAATGGTCGCAGCTATCTTTGAGAAGAGATGTGGCTTCGACGCTCATTCGTGCCAAGATGAATACATAATGAAGCCCAAATGTCCTATTTATAGTAAGCATGAGGGCGAGAACCCCAAAAGTACAAAACATAACCCTCATGAATAGTCATAAAGTTTGTGGCCCTAAGGTGGTTAGTTGAACCATCAACTTCTCGGGGTCATAACTTTTGCATACGATCTCATATTTGGGCCCTCGATATCCCGATGGAAAGGTCTATCTGAGATTTACATCTTTCAAATGGGGCCAAATGCATGCTGTTGGCAACCATTTAGCTCCTTGAATCGCCAAAAAACATTGTTTAGGGCCTCAAAACGACCCCAAAAATTTGGAACTTGAAAAACTGTAGAAAAATAACTGGGAAACTACCACAATGGACAATTGTTTTGAGCTAGTGGAATAGGTGGGTGGCCACCGATATCCATCTAGATCACTACCATTGCTACAATACTCACACAAATTGGTCATTGATGATGTCAAGATAATATCTTACCTTTCTTTCTTTTAGGTAAGATAAAAATTTACTACTAGAACAAAGTAGAAGCTTAAGACCACTTATGATTATAGTTGTTGATAATGAACATAAGTCTTCAATACCCCAAATTTTATATGATTCCTCACTATAGGAGCCTTGTGCAGTTTGAGTTGGAATGACTATATGTTTCCTCACTGCAAAGGCCTTGTGTTGTTTGAGTCGAAACGATAGTATCTTGCTTTGCATCTATGCTTCCTATCAAGCCAGGTCAAGCCAGGTCTTCTGATGAATGCAATAACAACTAGTAAACCAATTAGCAATCAAACCAGGAGATAATTGTTCCGATCTTATTAACAAGAAGGATGGCCTGTGTTTTTGAGTACATGTTGAATATCATCTTTGCAACATGCACTATACAAAAGGTTGCAAAGGTGGAAGATGGAATGAAAGCTATGCACTCCAGGTGAAAACAAGTGTTACAACGTGTAAGCCACACATAAAAGAACTCCAACGTAAACTTTATAAAAGCATTGTAAGATTCTTACTATGAATAACATAAAATGTTAGTTAATTAATGCTATTTTGGAGACAAGATTAAACATCCTAATCGCCAAACATTTGAGATAAGTTAACAAAATTTACCTTGGCCTCGGGATGAGGCCAAATAAGACCACAAAATATCTGACTGGTCACGAGAAAGGTTGATTGGTTCTCATTCATTGCGATAAAGGCTCAACCTAAAATGTAACATAAAGCTTTGGTTATATGTTTAAATATGTGTGCAAAATAATATGCAAATTGATCAACCGATTACTATGGTCTCTAGCCGCCTAATAAGGAATTAATAATAATATATTTAAATGCAAAACTACAAGCTAAAATTTAAATACATAAGACAAACAAGTCAATTTCTTTCATACAGTTATAACTAAGTATCCAACTACAAAACGATTTTGTTTTCAGACTGGTTATGGTATGTCACAAGGGACAATTGTTTCTTAAGTAAGATTTTTTTTCTTGTCACACCATTGTTTCTATGTTAAGTAAAATAAAACAACATTAGAATGAGCTCAACGACTCTGCTAGAAGAGAACCAAAAATAACCTTTAAAATTGGGAGGGGGTTATGTCACATGAGAGAGAGAGATTTCTTGTCATGCCACTGTTTCTCAATACAAAATGATTGTTTTCTTGTCACACCATTGTTTCTCAAAAATAAAACAACATTAGAATGAGCTCAATGCTTGTGCACTAAAAATAAACTTTGAAATAGTTTTTTTGGGGATTTATGTCACATATGAGAGAGAGAGAGAGAGAGAGAGAGAGAGAGATTAAAAGTAACTAGAATAATTAGAGGTTAGACATTAAATTCTCTAGAACAATATAGAGTATGTAAAAACAATTTGGCATATAAGGATTGAAACAAAGACGCATTATAGGCAGTTATATTTCTTTATAGAATACTTAGAAAACATTTACAACCATATCATTCCTAGAGATCCAGGTGTAAAAAGATTGGACATTGATAAGAGATACACCTAGTCTCCACCCATGACCTAAACTTGTTTACATCTAGTAGCCGAGAATATGAAACCAAAATTTGATCAAGCTTTTTGGAAAGACCATCCTTACCTTCACCATTGTTCCACCAAGTAGGTCTAATTACAACATGTTCTAGATCAACCAATCCTCTATCCTTTAATTGATTTAAAAAGTAATCTACAAATCAATCAACTCTAGTTGTGGCACCCTAGATATCCATCTCGTTCATCGTGAAGTCAAGGTCAATTCCAATAAGAAAATTACCCTCTTACATATTGCATCTCAAAGAATTTGTCCCAATACTATTTTTGTACTCGTATGAGCCATGCATGTTCATAATTTAGAAAGACCGACCCAAACCTTTCCTCTAGAAAGTAGTGCATATTCCTAAACAGAGAGGGAAGGAACTAATCAATGATAATGAAGAGTTCCAACTAGTTATCAAACCACTAGATAAGCTACCATTGTCAGTCCACGCTAGTGAATTTTCATATCTTAATTATCTTTTGATTTCAAGGACCAAATTATCCCCAACCCCCATAGTCTCTTGCAGTAATATGATATCAATATTTTCTTTCTTAACTAATATAAATAGAGCAAGCATTTTGATCTAGTTTCCTATCCCCTAAATGTTGGGAATAACATAAGGGAACCCTGACCTCAACTGAAATTATTTAAGAAATCCTTTCAAAAAATATTGTTTACCTTGTAAGACTTTGAGCGCAACTAGTTCCTGGGTAAACGAAATAGAAGACTTCCAACCAACAATCCCACTCCTTAGGATTTTCTTCCCCTAATCCCATCAACATAGTAGCACCAACCTTTAGTTTTCTAGGTTTAGGTCTCAATCCATAATGACCTCCTTATCTTTAGTTTACTACATTGAGTAGGGAACTAAACAATTGACCCTCTATCCCCACCTACAAACCAACACAACTACTAGAGCCATAATCATTTGAAGCAGAATTTTCAACCGATCTATTAGCAGAATTGGAAGTAATAGGTGAATTATTTCCCCCCTTCTCCCCTTTTTCTTTTATTGGAATACCTTTGTTGGAGTGGGCCAGAAAGAGACTTCACCCACTTGGTCAAAAGTGGAAGACACTGGTAGACTTACTAGTTCCATTGACATCTCATGACATTGTACGCCCAAAGAATCCTTGTTGACATCCTCATCTAGATTTAAGTAGTGATCCCCTCAATGACCATGATGTCATCATTTATGAACACAATCGCCGCCACTAAACATACCCTCACTCCAACATCTTCATCCACTAGATTATTTGGAGAATTCATGATTTCCTTAGCCTTTGAGACCTAGATCAATACTCTCTCAGGAACAAGATGGTTGTACACAAAAATATTAAAGTCTAGGGTTCCGTTATGTGACTACTCCTCATAATTCTCTCCTTTAGGTGGATCTTCTTTCCTTCTCCATATTTGTTTAACAATTGCAAGAGTGCAATCCATTGCAAGGTGACCATGGGAATGACATCTAGAGCAATTAAGGGGATAAACTGGTAATCAATGACTGCACATGCAAAATACCTCTTTATTCAATTTCCATAGAATCTAATAGACCTTCCTACGTGCTAATATAACCATGACCCCAACACCTGGTCTAAAACATGTTTTTTTTAAGGAAACATCCATGTTGATAGTTTTCCCCAACAAGTTTCCAAGCTTTGACATAAATGGTATCACCTATAAATCCAAGAGTAAACATGGAAATTTGACCCATATAGGTACCCTAAGGTAATTTTTTAAGTGGTGATCAAACATGTGATCATGTGATGCTAAGGTTTATGGAGAGGTAATCCAAGCTCTCGAACCATAAGCCCACCAAAATGGTCTCGACATCAATGTCGCTACAAAAAGAGAAGCTCATCCACCCTTTTAAAAGTAGATTGAAAGAGGGTCCATATCTTATGACAAATCCCTAAGCCTTATGCACCTAATCATTGAGATTCACCACCAAGATACTTCATCCAAAAACGACCCACTAGGTTTTTCCCCGAAAACTCCAGGATATAAGAAATCTTGACATCTTCCCCCACACAGATTCTCACAAGATCAACATGTTTCTTTATGACCTTGAGGGTTTTTTATTTATTCATGGGATCATTACTTGAAACCACATCCCCAACTTTTTCCCTGGACCCATAAAGACATATGAGATCCAAGTTTTGGCCAATAAAACCCACATCTCTAACCACTGATACATCAACAAAAAGACCACTGGAAGAATAGCCTTTAAAATTTTATAACCTTCACTAGATCGGTGATCCAAAGACAAAAGAGTGGGATAAATAAAAGAGGAATGGGGTTCATTATGTCAAAGAGAAATATCCCCATGAATGACCTCACCCACATAGGCCAATTTTAGGATGGATCCGTCGAGCCTAGAGTACACCTGTCTTGACCCATTCCGAAGGATGTCAGGGGCCATAAAGTAGTAAATGAAGGTACACAGATATCAATAATACCCACTTTCTAACTTGGATCCAAAGTTTTCCTTGCACTAAAATACCCTTACCCCACACCATGCAATAAAAAACTTGTGAAGGAATGAACTATTCAAAACATCGATACCCTTAGTGAGGTCAATTTAGTAGTCCACTAGATCCTGTGCGCCTTCGCCCTCTCAAAGTTTCAACATAATTTTTCTCTATCCTCGAGCTCTAGTGAGCACAACATCATCCCAAGCTCCTTGAACTAGATCTTATCTTGCTTATTTATTCATTTATTTATGTTTAATTACTCTTTATGCCTTTTTTTGTTTGATATTTTGCTTCAATGCATTTACAATACTTTTCATTAGTTGGGGAATCAGTTTTTGAATGAATGAGGAAAACCAGTATTTGATTCTTTTATTAAATTCTCTTCAAACTTTTTTTTATAATTTTGATTATGAGAAAATTTTCAACAATTTTGAACCCTTTTAGTAGGTAGCAATATTTGTGTAAATCAAGTAAAACATGGTTACATTTTCTTTCCTTTCCTTTTAAATGAGAGTTGCAATCACACAAATAAGATTAAGATTTTCTTGTAAGCATCATGTAAAAATTTCTATATGATTGTGCATTTACTGTTTCGGTATGGCCACGAGAGCGGTACCAAATCAAGGCAAACTCTGAATACTAGATTGCCCCAATAAAAGGGGTAAGGGTCAGCTAGTGAGACGATGGAGGATAAGCTTCATCGTCGAGAGGGGAACAACCCAGATCACCAGCTAAGGCTCCTAAATGAGCGCTCAGTGATGAAGGAAGTACGAGTGCAAAGACAACCAAGAGGTTTACCTAGAAGCAGCCAACCTTGAAAGAGTGCATAATAGCTCACTGATCGAGCGCTCTTGCGACGAAGATGAACGGGGTTAAGCGATTTGCCAAAGCTGTGGGATGTAAAAATACATCGGTAGGGGAGCATTCTGCCTCAGAGGGAAGCACCGACGCGAGCAGGTGTGGACGAAGCGGAAGCGAGATGTTGTCTAGAGGTCAATTTATTCTGCGGGTCAAACTGCACTCTTCCATCGAAGCCTGATACAGATCTATTGCGTGTGTCCAGAGTTAACATTCTATATGAACGGATGGCCATTTAGTTTCAATTTTCCTTTGGTGTCTACAATGTTGTTATGTACATTAAAAGAGACATTGGCTTATTTTGCCTCATTTAGTTGGATATTAATACTATAATTATTATGTTGATTTATTATTAGTGTGTCTTGAAGGTCCTAGACTCGTGCATTTCAAAAGATGCTAATTTATCCTTACAACACATGGTACATGCAAAGACAAATATTGAAGGTCTTGACTCATGCATTTCAGAAGATGTTAATTTATCCTTACAATACATGGTACATGCAAAGATAAATCTTAATTGCTTAATAAGATTTGAACATCAATTAGTAATAGATTTTTAGACATACAAAATACTCATCAAAATTTAAGTTGATGATATGGTGGAAACCAATGTTCCATAACTTATAATCATAGAAGCATAATTCAACCATATTGGAATTTCATGTACGGAAATTCGGACGGAGTTCGAAAATCGTTGAATATTCGACATAATACGAATACGATAGATTTGCCTATATTTTTTGCACATATTATAAAATAAGAATTATTTCAATTTTTAGAATATATTATTAGAAATTGGTTTTATTGTTTTATATTTTAATTTTTCCATTTTAATTATTTAATATTTTTATAATTTAATTTATAAATATATTATTAGACAAATTCTCGCTCCTCTTGGGGACTATATATAGACATTTTAATATTTTCTTTGATTTTTTGTGATGGGAGGTATAAAATAAAGAGGGTATTTCACTCTCAAATAGGCCTTTGTCCGTCAAATTCCAACACTTCATGTAAATATTGAATGGTTTATCTCTATTTTTAGATTTTTTAAACTTTGAATAAAAAGTTTCGTTTAAAAATTTATAAGCAACCTACTCCCGTATTTTTTTTTCTGTACTGGGTTTTTTTGTTACATATTGAATCGTATTCGAATCTGTATTCGTGCTCGAATTATACTACTATGCTTATAATGGTGCCACACACTATCTTATCTTGTTAAACCCTTCATAGTCATTCGAGGTTTCTTGTTGAAACCCTACAACTAGCATATGGTAAGTGTAAACATAATTAAATATTCTTAAAGTTTTCTTTTGCATTCTTTTTAAATTCTCAATTGATATTTCATTTTATTTTTTTAACTTTATTGTTCTTTACACTTATACATTAAAATGATTTAAGTAATTATGTTAAAAATAAGCTCTTAAAATTTATATAAATAATTTTTTTTTTCTTAAAAGATTTTGAGTAGTATTAAAAAAACTTTAATTTTCATTATGTAAATACTTGGAAGATGAAAATTTTAATATAACACTATTTTATGTCATTTTGACTTAGATGAGTGTACACCTTTTATATAGGAGCTTCCCTTTCTACCATACATTTTAAAGTTAATCATGAAAACGATTATATTATCTTAGGTCTAAGAAGAGGATAATTCCAATCTATTAAGAATTTCCATTCTTTTACCTTGTTTGGGTGCACATTTATTTAAGAGCTTCACTTTCTACTATTGTGGGATGAACAATTTTTGATAAATTCATTAGTTATTTTTGAACAATTTTTTATAAATTCATTAGCTATTTTTCTTCATTACCTGTATTTTTTAATTTTTTATAGATAAGATACATGTCTCAACCTATTTACTTTTGATTATATAATATATGGGTATCTTTTTTATCCATGGACAAATAAATTATTGGTAACAAATTGGGGAGAAATCTTAATGGAGATTTTGTATTTCCATATTTTGTACTTAGTTTGTAATCTTGTTTTACAAAATTTATATGAATAGTGTAAAGTATTTGCACTAAAAAAACTACATACAACTCTTAGTGCTTAGGATTGATGATGCCATTTTTTGAAGATGTGGTTAAATCTATATTATTGATTCACCACCCCAGTGCGTAGGATCCTATTTGGATCTGGATTCACCATGATCTGCCATGGAAATGGACCCCTTGGAGAAGGAAATATATCTCGATTCCATGAAATGAGATCCCATGGAAAATCAAACAAGTCTTGAAGTTTTCAAATGGATCTTGAAGCTTCCAGTGCTTTTGGGACCCACTGATCCCCCCAAAAATTGATTTATTAATGAAAAAACTTTCAAAACCACAAACAACGAAAGGCCAAAACTGTAAACCCTATTTTTCCTAATGGTCCGATCTATCGTTATGTTAAGATATACACTCAAACTCCAATCTATCAAGGCTTACTCTCAAGGTTTTTGGTTGATCTATCTTTATGGTCATGCTCCACTATAAAGAGTTGATATATCCTTATGTGCTACGTTGTTGCTCACTTCACTAGCATTGTTATTTAAACCACTTCGTTCCTTTGCTAAAACATGAAGCTTGTGGTGATTATATGGTTCTCAACAATTTTGAACCCTAAAGTAGGTCCATCATCATGAGAGGTTCTCATTTGAAAGCTTCACAAATGAAAGCCTCTCCTGGTGGTGGACCTACCATATGTTAGGATTATTAATCCTCCCTTGTCCAATTTGGTCATATGTCTAAATTAGGAGGCATGTCTAAATCGGGAGTCCATCTAGTCTATTTTTAGTCACTAGCACCATTGGGTCCACTTGGCCTAATTGGGGCACATGTTCTAGTTACTAAAGTGTGGGGAACACTGAGTGAGGCCTACTTCCACTTATTGCACTTGCATGCATCCGTTTAGGAGCCTCCTAGATCAATCCCTACAATTTAGGAGCCATTGGGAGTGTCGATACCAACCCAGGTCAGTTGAGTTGAGTTGGTGACTAGTCAAGCTCAGTTAGGAGTCAGTTACATTCAGTTCTAGTCCTCTACATTCTGTTACTGCTAGTTTTGCATGGCTGCATGTAGGACAGGCACATTCCTCACCTACCACAGTCACTTAAGCTTACTTAACACTGAATTAGACACTTGATTTGTGATTTAGAACTTCGGTGAACTCCGATAATGATTTAGACAAGGTCGGTTAACCAATCAGTCCTTCGATAATGATTTAGACAAGGTCAGTTAACCATTCAATGAAGTAGAGTCTAATCCATTCGAATTTCCTCACATGGATTCGAATTTCTTGTGGCTATTTAGCCATTGTACTTCATTGTAATTATTAACTAATTACTTTTGATTAATGAAAGCATTCACAGTTGCAAGCCATTTTTGCACTGTTTCATTTTTCAATTGCTGAGTAAATTGTGTGATCTATTCTTGTGAGTTGTATGTTGATCCATAGATCTGTGTGCTCAATTTAATATGGTATTAGAGCCTCAACAGGACAAGGCACTTCTCCTACTATAGATCCATACTTGGACCATTTTGTTTTGAGCAAAATTGCTCCTTCCAATACTGCACCAGAAGCGAAGAATTTATCACTTAATATCCCAAGTTAAGGAATTGTTGATCAAGCTTGCTTGATCAACTAGGCTGGGTGTGAAGGAAATTCCAAAAGTGCAGAATGTCGACCTTATTTTGTCTATTTGATTGTGTGATTTATAGGTTTATCATTCCTCTTTACTGCATTCACTACAAGTAGCTCAGTATCCTTCACAACATTCGCTATAGCAGCTCGGTATTCTATAGCATTCTAAATGGCCCCTCCAATGGAGCTCCTCACTCCTCTCAACTATCACCAGTGGAAGGAGGACATGGAGATGCAACTACACTCCAAAAGACTCTTCAAACTCACAATGGAAGTAGAGAAAGAGCCAATTCATTATGTTGACAAAGAAAAGTATTGGAACAGGCTTTATGAAGCCTACAGATGCTTGTGCCTCTCAATCTCTCAAGATCTTCTCTTCCATATCAATGGATTGAAGACTCCTAAGGAGGTTTGGGATAAGATTGCCTCCTTATTTGGCATGCATGATGATCTGAGGGTCTATCATCTGGAGAATGAGCTGATCTCTCTCCATCCAGCCAATTTCGAAACACTCAATGACTTATTCACAAAATTCAAGAATCTAGTGTTCCAATTGAAGCTGTACAAGGTAGAGAAGGAGGATGATCAACTCATCCTTGCCATTCTCTCCAAGCTTGGTGTAGACTATTCAGTCTTTGTATCAACATTTCATTCTGTGAAGCTCTCTACTCCAAACTGGAAGATACCTACTCTTGACTCTTTCATTGAATCTCTTACTCAGGAGCATGACAAATTGATCTAAATGGGGATCATTCGATCTTCCAGAGATCAAGCACTTTTTGCAGGAGGACCTAAGGTAGCAAATGACAAAGGGAAGAAAAAGGATGAGTCTCCTATAGAGAAAGAGCAGTCAAAATAGCCTTCAAGTTCGAAGAGAAGCAAGAAGAATGGCAAAGGAAAGACACTATGTTCTTACTGTGGAAGGGGATTTCATCCAGAAAGCACTTGTATGAGAAGAACAATAGATGATATGGATATTATTCTGAAGAAGCATAACTTTACTGTACCTGCTAGCGCAAGGAAAGCTGAAACAGAAGGAAGAAACCGAAGAATCTGAAGAGACATGCCATGCATTGAAGGCTAGCAGCTCCACAACACATGCCTTCCTCATTGATTCTGGAGCTTCCAATCATATGGTTGCATCCAGTAAAGTTCAATCCAAAGGGAAGGGCTCTATCAAGCTTGAACATGGAAAGTTCAAAGATGTGCTTTATGTTTCCTCCCTAGCTGCAAACTTGTTATCTGTATACCAGATGACTCATATTGGCTCTCCAAAGTGAGTCATATTTGGTCCTGAATCAATGGAGATGACATATATCTCTACTGGGAACATCATAGCGAAGGATGCTACAAATCATGCCTCCAAGGAATATGAGTTCTCACAATCCATGCCATTTTCAGAACTAGTGCACTCTCAGCAGCCACTTGCAAGGGAAGGTAAAAACATTTCATCTACATCTTTTGCATTTTCCACTAGTATTGCAGATCTAGCTATATCAGTTTATGAGATTGGGATTCAGGGTGATTCAGATCCAGATCTAGTCCCTTCTTCCAAATTAGAAGCTAGGAAGATGACTGGAAATCCACCTGACACTCAGAAGGGAAAGACACTTGCGCTATGTCATGCAATCTTACCTCCTTTAGAGAGATGCAATAGACTCCCTGTAAGATGCTACATGGAAAGGGCTCAGTCTCACTACATTCAAAAGAATAGAGCTGATCATACACCTCTTCATATAGCAAGAGATAAAGGTTACATTCCTCCTTCCTTCCATCATCATTTTGGGAGAAGATGGAGAAGTCTACATGCCAGGCCCAAGGATACCTCTGCACAGAACATCATGCATGCTGCTTCGCTACATCATAGAGATTGCAGCAACACATTTTCAAGTTTTTCAAACTTGAATCCTGATTCTATCTGCTTACTTAGAGGGGGGGCTTTTTTCCCATGTGGTTTTTTCCCCAGATCCTTGTATTAAGCAGTTACTTTACTTTACTTGATGTAATGGGTGACCTATGGTCTTAGTTACCAGGGCCCATAGATTGTCTAAGTTAGCATTCAGGGGGGGTGTTAGGATTATTAATCTTCCCTTGTCCAATTGGGTCATATGTCTAAATCAGGAGTCATGTCTAAATCGAGAGTCCATCCAATTTATTTTTAGTCACTAGCACCATTGGGTCCACTTGGCCTAATTGGGGCACATGTTCCAGTTACTAAAGTGTGGGGAATACTAATTGAGGCTTACTTCCATTGATTACACTTGCATGCATCAGTTTAGGAGCCTCCTAGATCAATCCCTACAATTTAGGAGCCACTGGGAGTGCCGATACCAACCGAGGTCAGTTGAGTTGAGTTGGTGACTAGTCAAGCTTAGTTAGGAGTCAATTACATTCAGTTCTAGTCCTCTACATTCAATTAGTGCTAGGTTTGCATGGCTGCATGCAGGAGAGACGCATTCCTCACCTACCACAATCACTTAAGCTTAGTTAACACTAAATTAGACACTTGAGTTGTGATTTAGAACTTCGATGAACTCCGATAATGATTTATACAAGGTCAGTTAACCATTCAGTCCCCCGATAATGATTTAGACAAGGTCAGTTAACCATTCAGTCAAGTAGAGTCTAATCAATTCGAATTTTGTCGCATGGATTCGAATTGCTTGTGGCTATTTAGCCATTGTACTTCATTGTAATTATTATCTAATTACTTTTGATTAATGAAAGCATTCACAGTTGCAAGCCATTTTTGCACTGTTTCATGCTTCAATTGCTGAGTAAATTGTGTGATCTATTCTTGTGAGTTGTGTGTTGATCAATAGATCTATGTGCTCAATTTAATGCCATAGGGTTCGAAACCGTTGAGAAGCAAATCATCATCATATTCTTCATGTCTGAGCAATTATTCAATTGTGGAAAATGAATCACTTTATTCCTTGTTGAGATGGACTTGTGAATGTTGCTGATAAAAACATTGTTATAATTGCTTCATGTTCACACTAAAATAATCTTCAAAACCATCAATAGTAATCATGGTTATAACTCATCAAATTATAAAACCATCAATACTAATCATGGTTATAACTTATCAAATGATAAATTATGGTACATGGATGGCTAATAGTAATATACAAATTTTCAAGTAATGTGTAGACATAGACATTATAGTCAAATTTTATATATTAAAAGTAATTTGTGCATTTGTTGATTCTTGTTCTTAGCCTTTTTTTCCTTTTTTTTTTATATAAGATTTAATGTAAAAATGTTATAATTTGCTTGACAAAAAGGTATTATTCTATTTGTAAAAAAGACTTTGATTAAGTTGCATGTAGCTCTTATTAGTCCTTGCCTTTCAGGGCTGACAGGGACTCTATGAATCGACTTGTCGATGTTTCTATTAATTTGCATAGAAATTTGTGCACATATATTTCTAAGTATTCAGGACGCTGTTTTGTTGACCAATGATAAACTTAAACTTTTTATAACACTGTCTTGTCCTTCAATCATCAACTTTGGTCATCTTACAATAGGGTTTTGTCTCCCAATCATCAACTTGAAGGTCTTATTTTGTGTTAGATCAAGGCGAGGGGAAAATACCACGGTATTTTAATCCAAATCCAGCCTAAAACATTGGATAACATATCGAAAATCAGATACATATGGGAAACTTGTTGGAAGGTGATTTAATGTTAAGTCTAACGATAACATTACTTCTTCAACATTAAATGTTATGTTTGGATAGCGTATAGCTATCTTGGCTTTAAGTTACACCATCTTGCATTTAAGTTAAACGCACAGGTCACTGTGGTCTTATGGTGGCGGTTTCCATGTTGGCCACCTATACAAACTTTTGTCACTCCACCGCCATAGTTCAATACATTTCAATCATGGGGTGTCCATTATAAGAACTCATGCTCTTCTTCATCTCCAACATTGGTTTGGAGCAAGAACTGCAAAAGTATTTTTTGAGGGAAACTTGCATCATAGTCGTGAAAGCAAAATGAATGTGCCAATACAAAGCTATTTCCGCATCAGAAAGCAAACCTGCATCATAGGTGAAAGAAAACAGGCATCATAGGTGAGGCGTATCCAAAAGTTTACTGGATATTTATAATTCATGCATACATTTTATTTTTGTTATTCAATTTCAGGAAAACCATAGTCAGTAGCTCTATTCTCTGGCTAGTAATTGTGCCAAAAGTTTGACTAGTAATTGTACCAAAAATATTTACAAAGGGAGCATCTAATTTCAAAGTTTTGGTTATAGGTTTTAAAATCATGCATACATTTTATTTTATTTCCTGATAGATTTCCGGAAATCCATAGTCAATAGTTCTATTCTCTGGCTAGTAACTGTGCCAAAAAGATTTACAAAGCGAGCATCTAATTTAAAAAAAAATTGTTCTCACCATTGAAGTTTTGGTTACAGGTTTTAATCCTTTACAACCTCTATTATCTTCATATCTTGTCAAGAAACGTCTGTAACATCTGAATGTAAAGGCTTCAAGAATTGATCAGTCTAAACTGGTGGGTTCCCTCCTATCCGCAATAGTCACTAAATTATCTCAGTTACTCCTTCATATCCTCTGCAACCACAAAACCGGTAGGACCTTTGCGTGTTATTGTGTCTCTGTATTCTTGGATCTGCATAGATCAAATAGTCATGAGAAGATTAATGATCATAACAAAAAATGGAATGGCTCTTTCAGAATTCTAAAATGAGTTTTTCTAATGTGTTAAGAAAAATTGCAGATATTAAAAGAAGATTGCAAATGAACTTACCATCTGTGAGTGAGGAGCATGCTATCCAGATCCAACCCTTGCGTTTTGTGGGATCTACTAAAACGAAAAAACTATGATGCAAATGATACACAAGTGCAAGAAGTATGATGAGGAGTCTACCTAGGAGTCATTAAGCAATTGTTCAACTAAATACCCATTGCAAGTATGGCTAGTTACATATCACTTGGCATCTTCACTGTCATAGGAAAAAGCCAAGGGCAGTGTGATCACAGGCAGGGGAGCATTGTTGCAGAACCCTGAAATTGTTGCCAAATATTCCCTACAACCTATGTCATCATAATTCATATTCAAAATAGAGTTTGAGATTATTCTTCTCTAAAAAGAAGTAGTCTATAATCGGGGTTTTAACTGGAAAGTATCAACTTAATAGCACTTGCTTTGATGACTTAGGTTGGATTTTTAAATTAGTGACAATGATATCATTCTTCAACGAGATAATGCTTTTAGGGAGCATGACCATTTGGGAGATGGTTGCAGGCCTTACTTAATAAATTTCCTGAGAACCATCGACAAAAAGGCCTACTTAACAGACAAGATTATATAATCTCACAAACAAAACGACGATTTTGGTAAAATGGTAAGTAGAAGGCACAATGGATTTGGCTAAATTGTTGCTCTAGGCGGGAATTATTTCTTTTCCATCATGGTTTTTTCCATGAGCTGCCCCTAAGATTGTCAGGGGTATAAGTGAATATCATAGGTCAAATATATGGCAGTCAACAAAAAATTTAATTTTATGGCTTAGAGAAAGGTGTATCAGACTTGGTAGAGGTTACATATTTATTTTTATGAACCTAAAAAGCAAATGAAACAAATTGGAGGGACTTTTCACTTTAATTTGTAGAGGAATGCAATGCGTAACTTACCCAATTGTTTTAGCTTTCATGGGTCTGTAGGAACTTGAAATTGTTGAGCTTACATACCAGAAGACTAGTTCCGTCGTAGTCTTTAGCACCAGAGGAAACAATTAATAAATTTATAAAAATGTTGTTACGTTAAGTAGCAGTCCAGGTAGTCCAGGCGCTCTACAGTTGTATCTGTTAGTAGACACATGCTTCTCCTCGGACAAAGTGTTGAACTCCTGTTTACCAAATGTAGTCCACGCGCTCTACAGCTGTATCTATTAGTAGCCACCTGCTTCTCCTCGGACAAAGTGTTGAAGTATTGTCTACCAAATGCTATTTTATAAGAGGGCCTATGGGCACATGTAATAAAACTAAAACGTTGATAACTATAGCGAAAATTTATATCATAAACTCTATCATTAGTCACTGATGACGTATATGAGAAACATTATTCTTTTTTTTATGAAATATAACATTATACTTAATTTCTTAGTGAGTCGTAGGCATTTAGCTTAATGGTAAATCCACGTCACAGCCTTGAACCTGCCCTGAATCAATGCCTCCGTGGACATGGCTGGAGTCGTTAAATTTATCCCATAAGAGTTCCGACAGGGAATTTATGGATGGCTTGCTATTTCTTGTTCTCATGACCCGCTACACACGCCAATGGAAAATCCAATGTACATGCCTATTGTCCGCCCCTTGTTTCTAGAGATAGAGAAACAAGGAGTATAACAAATTTGAAGAAATATTTGCTTACAAGCTCGGTTTTTGTTTTGAAGAAACTCTATTGTACTGCCTAACCACTTTGTTGACGTGAGGTAAGCGACTTTATATTCATGCTCACTCTGCTATCACGGTTAATTACTTTATATACATGCATACTGGAAGACCAACAGGGCTTGGACAATTAGCTCTATTGAGGTTACTTAAATGATAGGAATTAGGTTCTCCATCAATGCCGAGAGGAAGAGGATTTGGTTTCCATACAGGACCAGAGCATGCATTACCCCCAAGTCTCTTGTTAGCCCTATTCCTACACAAGAGGACCAAAGCACAATTAATCCACCAGTATATTTACCATAGCCCGAGTACCTTACACGTACAAGATGTGAGATTGATCAATCCCACCAAGTACATAAGCCTCACCTACCACCGGGAAGCAAGGGTGGACTAACCAGGAAGGAGACATATAAGCCTCACCTAACCAACCTCACTAAGGCTAACCAAGCCCAACAGAAGAAGCCAGAAGCCTTCACCAACATTGACAGCACACATGGTGTGGGATGCAAAGCTCAATTGAAGTTATATGCGCCCTAATAGGGCAAGTGAGGAAACTTACTGATATTGCCAACCGATACAAAAAACCATACACCATCATAATTATAGCAAGCGATATATCAAAACATGTTACTTACATTGATATACAATTTAAGGGTCATACACAACTAACTGACAGTGTCTTTACAAGTCATTCCACATAAACCTAGAACTTTAAGCCAAGTCCATACCCAGTTTGCCCAGTCTGATAAGGCACCCGCCAAGTAAACGTCCACCAATACCACCTAGAGACCTCACCTTACTTACTTGATAACTATTGCTTAAGCAAGGTAGTAAGGTGAAGCACGCAATGCTATTCACTAACCTTTTACTTTTCAAGCATCCACCTGTCACCCTTTACTGCCTCTTCACCCAAAAACCTATGGAGTATGGCACATCCAACCTATTGTTGCCAGGAATCAGTGGGTAACACTATGAACTTATGGGTATATGACCTATTGTTCCCATCGGGGAGCCAATACAATCCAATACTTTTAATCCATTATAAATCTATTGCTATGAATCTATATATATACAGACCTTTCAGTTAATGTCGGCCAACTACTCACCTGAATACCGAGCACCTACCCTAAACACTTGATTAAGGAATGCACTTGGTAAGTTAGGACTGCTATGATCCCTTCGATTAGAAGCACCAGATGAATGGTCCTAGCCAATAGGTGGACCTTTAGCAAATATCGTGTAACTGCCTTATTTATTATCTATAGCCAAAACTTATGAATTTATTCCCAATCTCATCTACTATGGCTTCACAAATTGTGATGGGATACTCGTCTTTCTAGATGAAGATTAAATTGGCATGGGGTTTCTCTCTCACTTGCATTCCTCACTGGCATACGCAGTGCTTTTATGCATAGTATTTTTTCTTTTCTTTTCGGATTAACATGGACAAAGATAGATAAATCATAGAAGTTATGAAAAATAGAGAACAAATGGAATTAATTTTTGGAAAAGCAGGGACAAACACAAAGAAAGCAAGGTCTGTAACTTACCTTGAAATGTTGAACAACTAGAGCACTCAAATAAGCTGAGCAAAGAGCTAATGTAGGGGAAACACCAACTCTATCTACATAAAATTCTCAATAGCACAACCATTTAACAATGTAAGCTTTGTGTTTAGCTAAAAATAAAAAAAACTTGCATTATATAGAGATGTTATCTATAATAGTATATAATATTTTGATATTCATTCAGTCAGTTTCCAGAGAACAAAATATACTCATGGCAGGGTTAAAATGACAAAGTTAGACTACCATTCCTACAGGTAATAGCTAGCATTTTTGGTACGAGAAAGTTCCATGTAAATGCTCGATGGGGTGTCACCTCTTTTTCCAATCATTATTGAACCAATACATGTTTGGTTGAGTACTTCACTTCTATAGTATATGTATAAGGAAAATTGCATAGTCGATGCAATATTCGACTATATATTTATGTCTGTTAACAAGCTATGATTTTTATGTACAAACCGGACATTATCAAGGAACAAAATCATTTCCGGAAACGAGAAATAAACTTTGGTCTTTGCTTGGATTTTTTAAAACTTTGTCTGTTTTTAAAATAGCGATGCAGCAGATCATAGAGGTCAACCACAACTTTCTCTCTACTTCCATTTATCAAACCAGTTTCATTTGGTCAACTAACTAAGTTATGCTCTATACGGACTTGAAGTTGTATTGCACTGCAACTATTGTCTAATGATCAAGTTCTTATGGAAGTGACTTGCTGCCTTTAGCAACCTCCCTTGTTATTATAACAACCATATAATAAGTATAGTAATAATACTAATGCTGCAATTTGAAAAAATGTTAAAGCAAAAAATGCTAATAATAATGCAAATTTTCAAGTAAGCAATGTGTAGACATATACATTATAATCATATTTTATATTTTAAAATAATGTTTGTTGTTGTTGTTAAGTCTTTTTATACAAAACTTAATGTAAAAATATCATAATTTACTTATTAAAAATGTATTATTATTATTATTATTATTTTCGTCTTTGTATACAAAACTTTATATAAAAATATCACAATTTACTTATTAAAAATATATTATTTTATTTGTCAAAAAGACATGAAATAAGGTGTACGTAGTTCTTGTTATTATAACAAACACATTTATGGGAACCTTTATCTACACTTGAACTTGAGGGATGGTGCAAAAATATTAGAAGTCTACAAACTTCCTTTTCCAGTCTCGAAGCTGCTCATGTTTATAGAGAATACAATGATAAGGCAGATCACTTATCTAATGAGGCAATTGGACTCATTTTTGGGAACCTTCAGTTTATGGAATTCCATGAGGGAAAGTACAACGGGGAAGGTTCCTTTAAATTTTATTAGTCTTTGCCTATTTATATATAGCCACTTGCAGCTTGTATTGATACTTTTGTGATTGTAATTGTTTTAGTTACTATGTGCTTAGATGTTCCCAGAAGTGCCACCTTAGATTAGTGATCTGGTTTTATCTTATATTACTGAACTAGGGGTTTCGGGCTTGGTTTAGACTTTTGTATTGTGCTGAGTGTACTAGACATTTTGTCTACTTTTTGAGTTGGAGGGCTGACTGGTCATTGGATGACTACTATTTTACTGTTCACATGCTGCAACAAACATGTTACCTTTCATTATAATAATAACAAGGAACCACTATTTTTCACCTGGAAAAAACAAACACATTTTAATGATAGTAGTTATACTAAATTATGTTGTGACAAAATGTTGAACCCAGTTATAATGTCACAATGTGACATAATATTTAGTTCATCTATAATCAACCCTGGTTAATAAAATAGAAACATGGTCAATCGAAATCACTCTAGTTGTGTTATAAGTAACTAATTAATATCAACCATAATACATTATCTTATATATTTATAATTTACCATAATATTGATGATAATAATAATATTATTATAAGAATATAAATATTAAATATAATAAAAATATTAAATAAGAATAATATATTAGTTGATGTTTCTTTAGGTTGCAACATCGAGCAAACGTTCTATAGATATTCTCCTAGAGTGGTCATGTGATTTGACCAATGGCTAGTGGAGAATGGCCTTGGTGTAGCCTTGATGAGTCACGTGTATTTGCTAAGAGTGAACAAGGCTCAATATGCTTAGCCTTGATTAGTCATGTGTGTTGACTAAGGGTGAATAAGGCTTGAGCTCACATTGCATACTTTGTGAGGGAGTGCTTTGTCACTATAGAGTGATATATTCTATGTTAGAGTGAGTTGACTTGTTTATTTGATAGGGGATTTCATCCCTCATGGAATATACAAGTTATAATCTAATGTTGAATTTGACATAGGCTCTAAGAAGTGTCTAAGACTTCTTAGTGTGGGTCAAATCAACATTAGAGCTCTATGCGTGAATAGACAGCATGTGAGGAGATGGTCATCAATAAGGATAGTTTTTTTATGATGAAGAAATAACCAAGAAGACAAATCAACCATTGAAGATGTCCCAGATAGCATTGAAGAATCCCCAGGAAATGTGGAAGACAAGAAAAGACAAGTCAGCCTAGAAGAAAGTCAAATCAACCCTACAAGAAGACAAGTTGTCCCCACTAGTGAAATTGAAGTGAACCGAAGAATATAAATAAAGTGCTCTAACATTTCATTTTGACATCATCACAACAACTTCTTCCCTTTCCCCATGTACATTATTTAGCAAGGTCTAGTGAAATTTGAAGGACAAAGTTTTGGGGTTCTTATATCTTCTTATAGGTTCCCTATTTCTCCCTAGAGGTTTGCTAGGGTTTCTTTGGAAGAAGGGCACACTCTTATGTGCTAGGGTTTTATCTTCATGGTGATGTATTTGAACTATTAGGTCGATTTCTTTTAAGAAAAGTTGGATGGGTTTTGTCCCTTACTGGGTTTCCAAGGTAAATATCTCTGTGTCTATTGTGCATGGTTTTGCTTCTATGATCTTTTGTTTTCGGTGCAATTTAAGTTGAAATTTTCAGTGTGCAATTTTTCAATGAAAACTATTGGATGAAATGAATGCTTGAAATCATTTTGAAATAATTGTCAAGATACGGAAATAGATTAAAATTCAACAATATTATTTTTTTTCACATTTATTTATAATAATAATAACCATTAGTCTAAACAGTCTAAGTTTTCAACTATTTCTCGTTATATTTTACCGTTGGTTTTGTTCGGGATATGGTTGGAAATCTTGAAAAATTCTTAGAACCATTGATATCACTTGATGTAGGTGCTACCTTGGTTTTTGAGGGTGTTGAATCTATTTATGCATTCAAAAGCACAACTTGAACACTTCAAAATTTGGATTTCAACCAAAAAAATTTACTGTATTCTGGCAAAAAGCTACCAAAAAGTCTAAAAAGTACTATTCCCTAATAATAATAATAAGTGAACTATATTATTTTTATTAATGACTTGAATTGACTTATATCAAAACATGTTTTAAAAATGTGGTTGTGTTGTATTTTTAATTTATATGTGATTTTTTTAATTTTTAATTTATATTTTAGTTGATATTGGTTTAATTTTTTTTTTCATCGAATAATATCAACATTTGATGTTTCAGCTAATCAAGGTATGGCCGCTCCCAAGGAGCAAGTGTCACTTTGTGAATGATACTTTGTGCTCTTTCTGTATGGGCTGTTTGTAAGAATGCTAAGATCTTTTCTGTCTCTGCTTTGCTGGGGTTTCATTTGTGCATTCTGTGCCAGAAATGTGAGGCCAATTTGTATAAGATGTCTCTTGATTCTTGAATGAATAACAAAGGCTGGTATTTTTTCCTCTGAAAAAAAAGTGTCACAAAGCTAGATTTGAACCACTGTTAAGAGGATAAGAATATTCCTCCCAACTACCTAATCCATGCTCAATTAATTAATATTGGTTTATTTATAACCTGCTTTATGAAATTTAAATTTAATGAAAAATAAAAACATTTTGGCTTGTAAAACAATTAATTTTCTTAAATGATGCTTTAAGGTATGTTGTTTCATGAATGTATACTTTTAATTTTAGATGTTTATAGGTAATATGATATTGGGTAAAACCTTTTTCTTAATTTTGAAGATGGTCTTGGTTTACTAAGATTAACACTATTATAAAATGAAAATTGAATTTGGGTGGGTAGGATAACAACTTTCACAATTACTTGATTGACACCTAATTAACAACATTAACTACTTGGTTTACAATTTGGGTGGGTAAGATAACAATTTTTCCTCACAACTACTTGAATTACACCTAATTAACAACTTAATTTACAAACACTACACATTTTTTTACTTTACCATAAATCAATATAATTTCTACATTGTGTAAAATGCATTATGTAATGGTTGAGAGACTTATATTTTATGATTGAGAGACTTAGCTTTGCATTGTGTTATGGTTGTTAGACTTAGATTTTGTGACTGTGAAACTTAGGTTTTATGATGTGAGGTAAATAGAACAATATACAAGGATTTTTTTTCTTCATAATATTATTATATATTTTTAAATTCTTAATATGCTAATAAATACATGTAGCCCCCCCCAAAAAGTACAACTGTTTTGAAAAGTAAAAAAAACAGATTTTTAAATTTGATTCTTAAAACATTTAGCATATTTTTAAAATATGAAATTTTGAAATAAACAAATTATGAAAAATATTTTAATTATTATTTAAAAAAATAAATTATAATTTTTTTAAAATTTTTAATATGCTAAATACATGTAGCGGAAAAATAAAATATAAAAAAATAATAAGTACAACGGTTTTGAAAAGCAAAAAAACAAATTTTAAAATTTGATTCTTATCATATATTTAAAATATAAAACTTTGAAATAAACATTTTTTAAAATAAATTATGAAAAATAATTTAATTATTATTTTTAAAAATAAATTATAAAAAATATTTTATAGTTAAAAAATTTCAATATTTCAAATTACATATAAAATATCAAACTCATTTAAAATAAAAAAAATACATAATTTGATGTTAGTTAAGAGCGAGACTCTCTAATAAATAGAGAATCTTATTAAAAACAATATGACTTAAAAAAATTATATAAGATGCTCACAAACAACAAAACAATTCTTGAATAAACAAGAATCATGAATAAATGATCACCTAAAAGTGTTCCTTGCTTTGACAAACAAAAAACCATTTAAAAAAAAAAAAAAAACAATAACCCATTTTAAATATTAAAAGAAACTTTATGTATAAATAATGAATTTCTTTAAACTCAAAGCTACAAGCTAAAAGTTAAAATACATAAGACAAACAAGTCAAAATACATAAGACAAACAAGTCAAGTTCTTTCACACAATTATAACTTAAGCTATTAACAATATGTCGAACTACAAAATGATTTTGCTTTAAGATTCGTTATGTAACGAGGGGCATTGGATTTTTCTTAAGCAACAAGTTGCTTCTGGTCACACTATTGTTCCTATGCCAAGCAAAAGAAAACAACTTTCGAATGAGCTCAATGCTTGTGCAGGAGGAACACCAAACTTAACCTTTACCTTTACCTTTATATATATAGATTACTTAACTATATATCAATATATTATAGTTATATATCTATTAGTTGGTCTTTTCTTCACTAGGGAGGGGTGGATATCGATCACTCAAAAAGACCAGAAATGTTACATATCATAATATTTGATAAAATAAAAGTTGTTTGGGACATTCATTTTTTTAAAAGATTCTTATGTATAAACCTTGGATGTTGGATGATGTTGTTTAATGTTTTATATGTATCTATATGAAAAAGGTAATATATAGATTGAAGTGATTGGATTTTATTAGAACAATTTTGTATATAAAAGTTGAAACTATAAAGTAATTTAATGAGAGATTAAATTTTCTAGAATTAAAAAGTGGGTTTAATGGTTAAGAATATGCGTTTCCAAACTTTAGCACTCAAATCATTGCAATGAGGGGGTCTATAGTCCCACAAATAAGGGAGTCTCATACACCAAATTAGTGTTTACTTTGGCACTTTCCTTCATTTCAAGGATGATATCCAAGGTAAACCCTAGATTCTTCAGGACATAAGGCTAAATCACAACATGCCACTTACACGAATAGAATCTAAGTAGGGATGATAACTCTACATTCCACAAAATCCGCAAGATGTAGAACAGTTGGTGGCAGGGTATGGTTAAGACGCCCCCTAAGCTGAAAGGTCGCCGGTTCTAATCTCGTCGGATACCAAAAAATCCAACCATGTTAAGGGTTGGTGCGGTCTAGGCCGGGTGCGATCCTCGGGTGATTTTGACGGCTTAGATGCCCCTGGTTCGTGGTTACTTAGCCAATGGAAATCCTGCTAGCCAGGGGGGTTCCACCACTTTGCCAACAAAAACAAAAACTCTACATTCCAAGGATATGTCACTTACAAGGATATAACTTGAATGGAGAGGATGATGCTCCATTCCACAAGTCTTCGGGTTAGATCCAATTGACAAAACAATCACAAACCATATCATAGTTTTTAATAAAATTATACAGATGTATGCACTTTGTTTGATTTTTTTACATAAATAAGAATTATTATTTTTTATTTTAGATCCAATTGACAAAACAATCACAAACCATATCAAAGTTTTTAATAAAATTATACATATTTATACACTTTCTTACATAAATAAGAATTATTACTTTTATTTGATTGTTTAACTTTTTCTAAATATTTATTCATTTTTTTAACAATTAATTTATTGATCCTTAAAAATATTCATATCTCCCTTGTAACTTTGTGTGCAATGAAATATTCATCTTCCCTAAATTTTTTTTATAATGACTTACTATCCTAATTTCTTCTTTATTGTAAGATGTACTTGTTATCATATACTTGTCATACATTCTTATTTGACACACTTAGGCTAAATTATATTAAGTTAAATTTAAATAAACAATTTACTATTTATACTACTTTTCAAACTTTTTTTTAAATTTTTTTTCTTTAAATTAAAACTCAAAATATTAAAATATTTAAGCATACCTATTTTTTAAATTTTTTATAACACTTTCCTTTAATAAACATTCATTTAATACATTCTCACTATGCATATCACCCATAGGTCCTTATGCATGTCACACTCTAGTCCTTATCACTTACCTTACACATTCATTTAATATATTTTCATCATGCATATCACACTCTAGTCCTTATGCATATAATCTGTGGTCCATATCACTTACCTTAGTAGTGCCAACATTTTATATACTTTATTTATTTATTTTTGATATGTATTTATACATCTCTTCCTATTTTTATAGTGTTTTATTTATTTTTTAGTGTGTGTTTTTTATCTTCTATAACAGTATATATCCACAAAATATATAGTGTTAACTATTTTTGGCCTTTTTTGTAAGAATGACACTCATGTGGAGATAGAAGATTAGAAAGTTTTGAATGAACTCTAAATTCTTATAAAATGACGATGTTTAAAAAGATATCTGGTCGGTGCTAGAAATAAGAAGCTCTAGTCAGGCTGACAAATGACCCTTCTTCACTAAAACAATTCTGTAGGAGCCCCAGTGTTACAAGCTTAGCCAAGAACAACAACCATAGTGGAGTGGCTGGGTAGAAGCCGGGCTTGGCGAGAGAGCTTTCAATTAGAAACTTTAGGAAGGATCTTTAGGATCGGCTGCTGCATTGGACCAATCCCCATGAGCCGAGAGCCCTAACAGTATCCTATACTTGCAATGAATATTTGTAATTTTTTGATTCAATAAAATATCAAAAAATATCACAAAAGTTTAAAATTTCTTTGATTCAATGAAATATCAAGAAATTTTTTTTTTTTAAATGTTATTTTTATATTATATATTCCCCACCTGAAATGAAACAAATATAACATACTTAATCAACTAACAAAACTTTTTTAATTTGCTTTGACCTAATTAAATTACTCTAACTTGATGCCTTTGACACTGGTGCTGAATACATGTACAAGTTGATTCCAATCAATCAACATTGACAGGAAAACCTTAAAACACTTCCTTGGGCCAGTTCAATTCCCAAGGAACCTTTCAATTTTCCTTTGCCGGAGGGGAATCTATTTGACAACCCTTTTGTGGTCCCATTGCAGTGGGCCAGCTCCACTTCGAACATCCTGACATTTCCATTGTGAAAAATCTGCTCATCACCTAATAGTACCACCTAATAGTACAAACAGTGTCTTAAGACCTTCTATTCAGTCCAAGTACAAACAGTGTCTTAAGACCTTCTATTCAGTCCAAGAAAATACGAAAGGTTACATGAAGTTGTTAGTATAATTTAATCAATTCAAAGCAAAAATCTGCAACTATTGTTTCACCTAAATAAACCTTGGCTTAGTGGGTCTTATCAAGATTGGTCTCGGGAATTGAACCACAATCTACACATGGCTCTGTCTGTGCTGTCATTGACACGAGGCTGAAGGATAACCAACTGATAGATCTTTAATTACATTGCAGCAGTCCTGCAATGGGTTTTATGTGCTTCATAGAAGCGTCATCGAAACCAGTCCTACATCTTACCTAACATTTTATTTCCCCTGCGACTTTTCAGTGTAAGCGTCTTCCAAACCAGATTGTAAGTGTTTAATGGAAGCGTCTTCCAAACCAGATTTACATCTTACATAACGTGTTATTTCCCCTGCTACTTTTCAGTGGGGTTAATGAACACACAGGCTGATACATTGATACATTTCAGTGGGGTTCATAAATGCACAGTTTGGGTATTTTCAGTGCATTAGCGGCAAACAACAACGTGGTTTGAATTTTGTACATGCAAGGACCATTAAATTTTTATATTGACAGCACCTGTTGCATTTGGGTTTCGGAGAATGGGATGCCAGATATTAATGCATCTGAATAAATGGGTTGTTCAAGGATGAAGAGCAGCTTGTTTCTATGATTGGGTTTGTTTTTCAGAGTATTGTAAGCTCAACAACATATTTGCCATGACAATGCCGAAGGCTACGAGGAGTCCACTCTTGTATTCAACATGGGCCGTGCTGATAGCGATTCTCATTCCATATTCCCAACAATTACAGTTATCTCAGTTTCAAACTCTGTTGAGACTTCAAAAGCTTCTGGAGTTTCCCAAGGCATTGGATGGCGTGAGTAATAAAACAGACTTTTGTGGGATTCCTCCTTCTCCATCTCTAACAGTTGTCTGCAACGAAAGCACCATAACCGAGCTGCTTATTGTTGGTGAAAAGCCTTCTCCTACTGCTTATGCTGCATTTTCCCAAACCTTATCACCAGCCTTTTCAGCAGATTCATTGTTCACCACACTCACCAAGCTCTATGGTCTCAGAGCTCTGTCCTTAGTCTCCTTGGGCATATGGGGTCCTCTTTCGAGCAAGTTGGACCGCTTATCATCTCTGGAGATGCTAAATATAAGCTCGAATTTCATATTTGGAAGCATCCCATATGAGCTCTCTCGTCTGAGTCAACTTCGGAGATTCATAATGGATGATAACATGTTGAATGGCAGCGTTCCGGACTGGTTCAGTGCTCTTCCAGGCCTAGAATTCTTGAGCTTGAAGGACAACAGGCTAAATGGGCATTTGCCTTCTTCACTCAGCAGCGTGGAGACACTCAGAGTCCTAGTTCTATCAGGTAACAATCTCTCTGGTGATTTGCCTGATCTGAGCACCATGTCAAATCTCCAAGTACTGATTTTAAAAGACAACAACCTTGGACCCAACTTCCCAATTCTTGGACAAGGGTTGGTTCGTGTCTCCTTGAGCAGCAACAGATTCAGCGGGCGCATTCCCAGTTACCTTGAAACATTGGATCAATTACAACATCTCGACATCTCATTCAATGCACTAACTGGGTTACCTCCACCCTTTTTATTTTCCTTGCCTGCCATGAGGCATTTGAATTTGGCAAGAAATTCCTTATTTGGAACTCTTCCTCCCAATCTATCTTGTGGCAACAATCTTGGGTTTGCGGATATTTCTGCAAATTTTTTGTCAGGAGAGTTACCTTCGTGTCTAATGTCCAAGTCCAAAAAGAGGACTGTTAACTTCACAGGAAATTGTTTGGTGACCAATGTGCAGCCTCAGCAGAGTTATTCCCATTGCCAGGCTGCTCAGGCTGCCCATATGTGTCAGAAGGATCCTGGAACCAATAAGAAAATTAGCATTTTAATTGGGATTGTTGGGGGAAGTGTTGGTAGTGTGGCAGCTTTAGTACTTGTTGTGGTTTTGCTGCTGCTTAGAAGGTCAAGATATAAGAAGGCAATTAAGCAGAATCAATCAAGAAAACTAGTACCGGATAGTGCTTCGACCGGCATATCCTCAGAATTGCTTGTCAATGCAAGTAAGTTGTCTTTTTTTTCAAGTTTTTATATGTGGGTATTGTTTTGTTTTAACTCGTTGTTTATTAAAATTTCGAAATTGGTTTTTATTTGGTATTTCTGTTTATCACTGGGGTGTACTTGGTGAGTCAAGTGATGCAGCTCACTTATACTCGTCAGTATGAAAATATGCAGAACATAATTGTTATAATGCGGGAAAATTACTGGCCAGTACGGCGAGTATTAACTTGAGATACTTGGCATAACCTGGAATATTGGCCACCACCATTATGTAAAAGCTCCCCACACTATAAAATCCTGTATCGCTAGGTTTCACTAAATGCCTAGAAGTTTGAAAATAAAGGCCCCCAGAAGTACTTCTCATAAATGCTACAAAGTTTGAAAATAAAGGCCCCGAGGAGTGAGCCAAAGCTGCATATCACGACAAACATGTAAAAGAATTTTGAACAATAACTACCTGCCATATATTGCACACGGAGCCACCATTGCAGCTCATTAGTGATTGTTTTCATTAAAAACATGCACAATAGTGATTGTTTTCATTAAAAACATGCACAAATATTGTGCTAGAGACACCGAGTGAATGTATATCATTTGGATTATTAGGTCTACTACAGCCTACAGCCTTCTTTTTCATGAAATTAAAAATTTGTGTTTAAGTTATCTATGATTGTTTGTTGCTTGTTGCATCAAGAGGAACGAAGTGCTCTACAGCCTAGTATGGGGGAGATGTCTACAGCCTAGTATGGGAGAGATGTTGTAACTTAACTTAACGTTACCAAACGTTACCAAAAATAAGAAAATAATTAAAACAATTCATGTCGGCTCATAAAATAAAAATTATGAAAAGTAATTAAAAAATCTATGTCACCCAATAAAATAAAAAATTAAAACTTGAAGTCATGTCTATCAAGCACGAGAGGAATTAAATTTGATTGAATTTAAAATTTAAAAAAAATTACACCTCAAGAAAACGGATCCATCTAGGTGCTTGGTAAATCCAGGTTTAAGATGGATCTATGCTAGTTGTAAAAAAATGGATATCCACAAATTAATTAAAGACTTGATGTTGGAAAAAAAAACTAGTTTCCTCGAATTTATTACTAAGAGTTCAATGCCAAGAATGTGTACTGACAATTGCTGCTTTGAGCCTATTATCAAGTCACGAATGTGTATTGACAAGAATGTTGTGGCAAGTCGCTAGATCAGTATCCTCTCTTTTTATGTGCCACCCAATGAAAACCTCTATGATGTTAAACGGATCACCAACCTCTCTTCTTATTTGCTACTGAACAAAAGGATCTGTGATGCTAAATGAGTCAAATCCTCTCTTTATGTGCCCACGACTAAAAATTCTCTGATGGTAAATGCCTAAATCTTTTGCTGTTTCTAGTTTGTTATAATCTATGACCATGTTTCTCTGTTTCGGTTTTGCATATGTCACATGTTATACAGAGCTCTCATCCCAAGTATCTTAGGCCATTCTCATCTGTGTGGAGGTTATAAAATTTGGTTGGCTCTGAGATATATTACACCTTCACCAACAACTTAGAAGTATTGGGATCTTAGCAAGAATACTTTCAACAACTGTGGACTACATTGTAGATTCCTCGAGTATGATTATATCAGTCACAAGTAAGACGTACAAAAGGATTCTTGATGATCTGCTTCCCACCTTCCTTCTTGTGGTCGATTTCTCTAATTTTGTTATCAATAGAGCTATTAAATTAGGAATGTCAATCTGATGGTATTCTAATGTTGTCTTCATTCTACAACTCTCTTTGAAAGTAGGTAATCTGATTGAGCTTTCTTTACTTTTGTTTTAGGCAAATCCAGTTCAATTTTTTGTTTGGATCTAAAGATAGTTTCCATACATGCAAGGTTTCAGGCTGGGTTTATGACATTTGACTGATTTTCTATTTGTATAAAAGGGTATATATCTCAAGCGATGAAGCTGGGTTGATTTGGTCTTCCACACTAGTGCCCATTTGCTTTAGAGAAGATAAAAGAATCAACAAACAACATTGAGATCTTTCTTTATTTTTGTTTTGGGAAAATTGAATTCATTTTTTTGTTTGTTCTAAAGATAGTTTCCATACATGCAAGGGTTCAGCCTGGGTTTATGACATTTGACTGATTTTCTATTTGTATAAAAGGGTGTATATCTCAAGCAATGAAGCTGGGTTCACTTGGTCTTCCCCAGTACCGCCCTTTTGCTTTAGAGGAGATAGAAGAAGCAACAAACAACTTTGATGAGTCAACTCTTCTGGGTGAAGGCTCCAATGGAAAGGTACTAGTTTGGCAAGGGCGATTGTAACTTATGGATCTATGCAACTTGATAATTTCTTATTGCTAATATTGTATGCACATTTTTCTTTGCAAATGGTTTTCTATCTTATACTAATTCCATCATTAAAAAATCCATGTCCCGAAATAAAGGGGCTTATATATAAGGTAAAAAGAAAATGAAAACTGCATTGGATGCCGATGGCACAAGTATGCAAAAGAATTTACAGTTCATCTAACATTTCAAAGGAAGATTTGAAACTTCGCAGCTGAGTATCTTATAATGGCATCAGTTTTGCTTGAGCTACTTATCTTCCTCCCAAACATGCTGCAAATGCAATCAAGGAAAGCACATGCCCGTCTTCCTCTATGAAACTGGGGCATGATTGTTTCAGTTCCCTTACATGACCTGCAATTTCTTTTAAACAATTTTTTGCAAAGCTGCAATATTTTCTTAATTAAATCAACAGAAATCTTCTCTGCCCCATGATAGCCGAGTAAAAACTGGACTCAAAACTTAGAGGCAATTCTGCAATGATGAGTAAAAGTTGCTGTTGATTTTACCACACTTAATATGTACTTGTTGAATAAAAACGGCTGATGCTTCTGCTGGCTTTGAATTTATTCACAGTAGGTTTGTGTCAATTAAGTGCATTGCTTTATTGTTTCTTCATATGTGCTGTGGGCACCGATTTTTTTTTGACTCGGTTCCCATCTTAAGGTGCCTGCGGGAAGTAAACCTTTAGAACTGAATCAAGGCTGCAATGCATATTGATAACTTCATGCACTAATGCTCTTGCAGTTGAGATGCCTAACAAAGGTGCTTTAGATGTCAATTTGAGTAAATGTTTCCAGGTAGTTGTTTGTAGGTCTGGAAGGAGTGAATGGTTCCATACTATTCTTTCTCAAATGTATGCTTCTTGTGGTTCCCAAAGAAGCTTCTGCTTTTATTGTGTTTTGATGGTTATGGCAAGCCACAAAACGGATTCAGAAGTATGGATGTACTGGGATGCGATGCGGCTAATGGATATGATAGCATGCCTGTATAGTTCACTTTGTAGAATAGGAAGGCAAGGATAGCTGCAGGTAGGATTTTGGACCTTGTAGAAAAATGAGTAGAAGAATTAATTGTTGCCGATTTCAAATGAAATAAATTTTTCTCTGAAACGAAGTGAAAGGTGTTTTGTTCAGGAGCACTTGGACCCCATCTAGAATCATAACGAACTTGTAGTGATCCCCTGAATTGATGAATAAAATTGTCTATCTCTCAACCATCACAAGATTCCTGTACCATTTACCAAAACAAAATACAAAGACAAAAACATACATGCACACAAACAATCCTTCTAAAGACCCATCATGATTAACAAAAGGAGCATGGGTATGAATCCATAGCAATTACCTAGAATAATTGTCTGTTTAATGCAACTTTGTGTTTCTTAATTTAAAAACTACAAAAGTTATTTCTATAGATATATGACTTAGTCATTATTGTACAAAATGTAGCTGGATGGTTGATGGTAACAGCCTAGCCAGCTTGCATGCACATGCATTATATAATTAGAAGTATGTTCACTGATTACACTAGAAGTGGCATTCATGTCATTGGTCTGGGACAAAACATTAATCCTAGATGATTTTTATGAACTGCTCTTAGGAAGTTTAATTTTAGGGAGATCTTGAAGAGCTATTCCTTTTCATACAATTCACCCCTCTTATCTCCCATACCCACGCTTAAAAATATTCATGACCTTGAATGAAGTGCAACCCTAGGGGCACTTACAAAAGTTGCCCATCCTCACCTTGGAAACCTTTCCTCTCACTTAGGCCATCTCTCCTCTGGCTCAAGGGGCAATATATCAAATAAAGCTACTTATCCTTCCTTGAAGAGCTTATCTGGAAATCAGACTAGCAGATATGGTATTTCTAGGGTTTTAAAGTTATAAATGGTGGAAGTCAAGAAGACTAGTGCCTTGTCCTTTTGGGCAATGGACTTAGGAAAGCGTGAACAAGAGGATTTGAAGATAGAATGAAAGAAAATCAGCGAGGGTATCAATGATATGATCCTACTAATTTAGATGAATCACATTAACATGTAAAGCTGAAATGAAAGACCTTAAAAGATGCACAACACAATGTTGTAGTTTTTAGCCAAAGTAACATGTAATCATTCAAATAAAGAGTAATGGCAAACAGCCTTTAAAAATGGAATGGACAGCAGCAAATTCTTCATATAATTTTCAGATTACATCAAAGGCCAAATAGGATTATAGATCTTAGCCTTAACTTCTTCCCTTGAATAAAAGAAATCCTCTAAAATGAATGAACAAACTTGACCAAAAAGGGATGACAACAACATCAAACTAGTGGTGGGCAACCATACCAGTGTGATCCATAGAAGAAGAAGATGGAAGATGGAAACTCCAATTTGTCATTTGCCCCTCCTCCCTATACTTCCAAAACAACAATTTACTTTCCATTCAGGGTTTTTTTCTCCACTTGATCCTCCCCTTTGCAAATGAGATCTCTTTATCTATAGTTCTATTCCATCTACTCATTCAAAATATTATTAGGAACATCCTCCATAAAATAATATAAAAATGGCCTTGGGAGTCTTCCCCAAGGAAGGCATTCCTCTTCTTGTGATCCTATTGCCATGACTTAAGGTTTGGAAAGGTCCGCCTAGCCACATGTCATCTTTATATGCCATAAACTCCCTCAAGATATGCCTTTAATGTGGAATTGTTCTGTAGATGAGTGCAATTTTGCTTGTTTAGTGTTAAAGAGTAACAACTCTAGATAGATGATGGGAGCAAATTAATACATTCAAGCATAAGATAACAAAAGAAAATATAGGAAATACTTCTCACATTTAACCCTTCCAATGAGGTAAATAAAATCTGATAACATGGCCCTAATCAAATAAGTTCTAGCATCTCTAAAATTCACCAACAACATAGATGAGTAGGAACATCTTTCATAAAATATTATTAGGAACATCCTCCATAAAATAATATAAAAACGACTTGGGAGTCTTCCCGAAGGAGGGCCCCTCTTTTTGTGATCCTATTGCTTGACTTAAGGTTTGGAAAGTTTCACCTAGCCACATGTCATCTTTGTATGCGATAAACTCCCTCAAGATATGCCTTTAATGTGGAATCTTCCTCTAGACGAGTGCAATCTTGCTTGTTTAGTATCAAAGAGAACAACTCTAGAAAGATGATGGAAGCAAATTAATACATTCAAGCATAAGATAGCAAAGGAAAATATGGGAAATACTTTTCACAATCATCCCTTCCAATGAGGTAAATAAACTCTTATCATATGGCCCTATTCAAACAAGTTCTAGCATCTCAAAAATTCACCAACAAGATAGATGAGTAGGAACAATAAGCCACACTTTGAATGGAGAAGAAACCCTTACAGTTCAAATTGCACCAAGAAATATGTATCTATTAAGCTCCAAAAGAGAGAAAACTCTCAAATGACAAAATCCAACCATGAAAAATGAAGGAGATAGCAAATCCTTATAGAGCTCCTCTTCCTTCTACAATAAACAACAACAAAATTGCTAGATCTATTCTAGGATGGAGTAAACAAACCAAAATGCTCAAACATACCCCAAAAACATCCATGAAACAACGTGGTCAAAGCCACAAATACAATATCCAACCAATAAAAGGCCCAAGAAGGAGGGCTTCTCCATTAAGTGAGGGTGAATGATGACAAGCAAAATTCAAAACCTAGCCTCCAGAGGCTCTCCAAAGGTAGCGATGGAATAGATAGGGTCCACCAATGATGCATGAAACCCTAGAGCTAGGGTTTGACCCCCAAAATCTCCTATAAATGTGAAATGACCTACTCAAAAAGTGTGTATAACTCCTCCAAAGTAGGGCACTAGCTACAAATGTGGGGTCAAACGTCATCAAGGAACCTCAAATATGGAATGCTCCTCCAAATGATCATGAAAATGGGTGCAAGAAACCCCCAAATTATGGATGCCCCTTCAAAAATGAGCAAGAGATCCTCTCCAAAGTGGATGCTCTTCATGAAAAGGCTCCAAAGGGGTGGGCACTCCCTCCACAAAGTATAGGTGTATAGGCAATAAGGGTCCTCCAACAAAAACTTCCCACATAATGGCATAGGAGTGAGTGTGAACCCTTTTCCATGTGGATTGTCCCATCATACATGCCATAGATATGTGTGCAAGCTAACATCCAAGTGGGCCTCTTGTTAGCATAAATTTCTGCACACATGCAAGTATGAATAACTCTGTGGATCAACAATAAAAAATATGTGTAACTTATAGGAGAAAAATTCCCGATATCACTAGTAGAACTCCTCTTCATTTGGGCTGATGCATGCAACCTTAGGGGGGTGTCCCTAACTCTTTATTTGTTGCCTTCAACCTATAAATCTGCAATAAACACCAAAACACAGCAGCAAGAAAATAATTTTTGCCTGTGATTAAACAACCAAAGGGGTTATGACTAGTGATTTTCTAAAATTGTGGTGGAATTCCCTTCAATGTTAGCTTCAAAGAAATGAAAAAAATATAGATTGAAAGCGCTTATAAATGGTAGATTCTATCCAAATAAAAGGCTGAAAACTTCTAAATTATTGCACAAAATTACATCAAGATACCATCAAACCATGAGAGCTGGATACGAGCATAAAAAAGCTTTATTCTGCATAAATCAAAAGGATGAGGAGCAATAAAACAACGATGTTGCTTGCACAAAAATATTGAAGCTAGAAGAGAAGGAGAGAAACATGATAGAGAGAGAGCTCCTACAAAAAAATTCAACCCCAAAACTCATAGCGACCTCTTCCTTTCAAAGAGAAATCTAATGCACACTGAATAACCTAGGAGATAATGCGTTGGAGTCAATTGAAGGCACCTGTGGTTTGACTGCTGATGAACTGCTGTGAAGAGACCACGCGTCTTGATCATTTGGAGATGCATCAGAGTGAAGTAATGATGGAGTAGAGTGATGACAAGTAGGCACCTTGTTAACTAGGTGAGAGAGTGAGTGAAGTAAACCATCGACTTAGTCCATGTGAACCTTTTAACATGTTAGGGTTTACATGTGGATTTTGAAAGCAACCCTAATTTTGCTAACCCTTCATGAACTAACCCTTTTGTTGGACTAGCTTCCCTCGACTTCATTTTCCCTAGGGATTGGCACTAGTCTTCATGGTCTTCCCATCACTTCTTTATCATATACTACAAAAGGACTTGTTTTGCTTGGCAACCTCTTCACATTGTCCTTCATTCTCAAAAGCCTTAGCATTCCTATTCTAGGGAAGCTCCCCTTGGTTGCAGAAGAGAAAAACTAAAGTGTATTGAGGTCGTGACACCTCTAGGTTGCAATTGAGCTAGCCGTAGTCTTTGGGGATTTAATCACATATGCTTGTTCAAGCTGTAACACTACCCATACTAGGGCACTCCACAAGGAGATGATCCAAGTGTCATGAACAAGTGATGCATGAGTGAAATGTAACATTGTAACCATCAATAAACATCATAAAAAACCACATCCCATAGGTACTAGCCCAAATATATCATTAAGACCATATGCTAAAGCATCATCTGAACACTAGGACATCATCACAAAATGAAGAAAAATCTAACGTCAAGGTACTTATGCCATCCATTGCTCCATCAACCTACAACCCCTGTTGAATATGTGACAAAAATCAAACGTAGATACCCATATGTCAAAATGGGGGGTAACATGCTCCTCAGGCAAGTTTACACTTGTATCATAAGATGCTTATTTTGGAGTAAGAGGGTGTGTTACCCCTCATATTGGATGAGGTTTGCACATGTGATGTTCATCACAAGAATCGAGCTTCTAGGATCACATTGTTGGATGATTTGATGGTTTCAGGGTGCATTATTTTGTTTGGTTGAGAGATGGTGCTATCCTTTGGATTTATTGATGCTTTGGTGGTTGGTAGGAGGCGTTGAATGAGGTGGTTTCATGTGCCGGTGGTATTTTAATTAGTGGAATTGGCATTGTTGAAGTTTCATGAAGGGTGTTGCTTCGCATTAATGCAATTTTCTAACCCTTGCTACGTTACATGGAATGGGAACCCATCAACATAGGGTCTCCCTAACATTCAAATGTTAATAATTTCCTTGGTACGATGATAGGATTAAAGGGTGCTTTACTACGGTTTCTAAGGTTCTATTCTGATGTGTTTATCTTTATAGATGTGGAGTGCCCTAGCATTTTGACATTTTTATAAGGTTCCTACATAATGTTTGTGTTTGAAGCCTCTTAGTTGGAGTGCTTTAGGATTTATGAAGGTATTTTACACATGGACAACCATATCATGTCACTCTTCACATTCTTTGATGGAGCTCTCACCTGTGACCTAGGGCACACTTTTTTATGGTAGCTTAATGCTTCTAGGGTGTAATTTGTAATTTGATTTGCTTTTGACCACTTGGAGGCTTATTGAGGGAGCACCCTCGCTCTTTTGTATGGCTTCACACTTGGGTAAATGTTATTTTGAGATATTCTATGGTTTTCCTTGAAGCACCCTCCCTACTGGGACATATATTGAGGCAACATGCATTATAATACTATTTTATTGCTAGAAGGAGGTATATCTATCTAGGGTGCATCTCCTTGGATTGGTTGATAACATGGCATATGGAGGAGTATTATACGATTGGTTTTGTGGAATGTAACTACCCTTGTGCTCTCTTCCTTTGGATTATTTTATTATTTGTTGAAGGGAGTTACAACAACCTTGGCATAATTCTCAAGGGCCCACTTCCTTTATTGGTTACTTCCTTGGTCAAGGTTGTTATTCATTACACATGCTTCAAGTTTTGTTAACTCCTTATTCCTTGCACATGTGTGAGAGTCGTTACACATGGAGACACATGCTAAGGAGTTGGTTAAAGAAGTGCCCTTCATCCAAGGAGTTTGTTAGAGCCACACGTGCCATTAAAGGGAAGTTAGTTGCACACTTATTGTTATGTACCAAATAGTTAAGTTTGCATAAACCAGAGTACACACTGTTACATCCATTGTTGTATGGGTCTGCCCTACATCAGATCTAGGCATTCTTCAGCCATATAGGGCGGTTTTGGGCATGTTACAGCCCTTGAGAAACATTTCTTGACAGCCTAAAGCTCTAATAAAGCATCCTAGGCAGTCTTTGAAGGGAAAACGACAGTAAGAGGTTTTCTACAACAAGACACATCCAAGTCTGGGTACATTTCTGAGAAGTTTCCTACAACAACCCTATGTGGAGTAATGGTAACCAACCCGTAGCTTGACAAGACAGACCTGTAACAACAGAATATTTAAGAATTCGTTGCCTCTTTTCAGCTCTGTCCATGAAGGAAATTGGTACAAGTCTGGCTCAGCATGTGACCTGTTTGTATTGGCTGGCTATCGTTCATCATCCCATGGATTTGTAATATGGCCGCTGGCATAAATTTACTCTATCAGAAGCTAGGGCTAAAAGCAGGCCGCACCTCCATCTCCAGCCTTAGCGCACTCACCTTCAGCTGTCTCAAACACCTATAGCAGTAACAACAGTCGTAGAATGAGCAAGAAGGGATTTGTCTTTATCTTTGTGATCCCCATCTAATTGGCAGAATGTTCAGTGGGCAGTAATTTACAAACCTGAAATTGCAGTTGGGGCTAAAGCAGGCCACAACCCTAAATTAGTGCAGTCCTTTCATCCTCAGCGCACTGTTTTGGCATCAGACCAGTGCATCTGTGGAAGATGCAATGTCATCCTGAAGCAGCGTTCAACTTGGAAAGGGCTTATTTGTCATATACGTGAAGGGTTTGCTTGATTGAAGGTGGATTGTTGTTTCCTTAACCATGGAGCCATCTCATCTTGAGGTCATCATAGATTCATAGTATATGTATCATGAATTATTCACCTTGATAGAGGGCGCTCCCCTTGAAACTTTCTTGTTCATTATTTTATGTCTTATTTGGAGGTAACATTCGGCCTCTTTTGAATTTATTGATGAGGTGGTCCACTTTGGGTGTGTTCATCATACATTTAAGGAGGATGTTGTGGGCCGTGGCCCTTAAACTTGTTAGGGGTTACTTCCCTTTTGAACTTGGCATGCATTTGAGTTGAGTGTTGCATCATGAGGACTTTGTGGTTGGAGAAACCCTTTTAAAGAAGATCTTAGTGCATAACTGGGAAAAGTGATGAATCACCCCTTTACTTGTTGCTTTCCTTGTGGGCACCCCCTTTATATTTGGAGGGATTCTTGTTGTCAAGTGGATAATGTTGAGGGTTTCAAACCTCTTGAAGACATTGCTTGGTGGACAAGCAATATTGAGACAAAGCTTGGTGGATTTTCAACCCCCTTTTGAACTTTGCTTGGAGAAGAAGTAAGCTTGAGAGAAGCCTTTGGAGGCTAGTGCAGACATCATTCGGTTGGTTGTGGACTTGGTGGGTTGAAGACCCTGTTGTCCGCCGAATGCACACCAACAATAGAAATCTAATGAAAGCTGTCTCCTCACTTGAGAAAGTGGGAGAGGTGTGGCCTTGGGGGCAAGCACAGAGCCAGGGACTGTCACCTACTCCTAGCTCCTCCGTTTAGGCTAACTCCTAACGAAGCCAAGGGGGGTCGTCCCTAACAAAGAGTTTTCTATGGCTCAATGTGTTTAAGTGTTTTTGATGTTATGATGCAGATGGGTGTTTTTTAGGAGTTTTTGAATGATTACAACTTTATAATAAAATGAGCAATCCATGTTGCAATTACAAAACACAAGATTTGAGACGAACAATACAAAGATGACTTGGAAATTAAAGGCATCCATAGATAGATAATGATTTAAGCAAACATTAGGGACAAATGTCCAGATCAAGGCGATGCATGGAAGTTTAAGGCCAGTGCCAACATGGAGTCAAAACGTGCTTGTGAATGCTGGAATACAAGTCTCAATAGTAGTGTTTGTGAGATCGTTTTGCAATTGTTCTGGGTTTATTTTATTGCAAATTTTAAAGATGATCTTGCTTAAGGTGTCTAGGAAATCTAACCGGAAATGCTTTCAGTGGCTCCGTTCGAAGACATGATGGACCTGTCTGGAATCACAAGCTAGGTGTTCAGAGAGTTTAACCAGCGAGTGTCCAGATTGGGTTGCTCGGTGCCCACACTTGGAATTTGTCCACTACCTGAGTATTTATCGAGATAACACCGGTGCGTTGGTTATGAGGTGTGTTGCCAACATTTTTGTACTATAGTTGGGTTACCTGAGGAGCCGTCGGTTGACAAACATGTCCAATGTTTGATTCCAATGTATCAGTTGATCCGTCTTTATGTCTAGCCAATATTGGCCAGCCGGTTTTTCATTTGAATAATTTTGACCATGGCCCCGCGGGGTTTGTAATAAAATGTGCTATTAGGGTGTTTTGAGTGGTTCGGTCTCCTAAGACGTAGAATCTCAACTAAGGTATTCCAGGGAGTTTTTTGCCCTTGACAATTATGCTTTGCCTATAGCCGAGTATAATTGACGAGGTTTTCTTTCGCTTCCTCCAAAGCTGGAATGCCCGATTTTGAATTCTGGGCCTTGGGGGGTTATTAGAGCCCAACTGAGTATATATAAACCTACTAGACATTGTTAGAATAGAGCATGGTCATGTCCTAAGTCAATAGGACCTTTAAAAATTTTCTGAAATTTTTTTTTACCGAATTTTTTGATTATTTTCCTAAGTTTTTTTATTACTTTTTCCATAAATTAAGTGAAAAATCTCGTTTGTAATAAGTTAGTCATCCGGACCCTGTTTTCAGTGATTGAAGGCTCTAACCTTAAGCCAAAAATCATTCTTGATCGGCCAGCTAGTCAGATCCAACTTTCAGATCATCAATCGGACACATAATGCACATTTTCTCAAAAAAGTCATTTTTGGGGAAAAAATGATTATTTTGGAGAAAATTCAAAACTCTCCAAATTAATCCAAATTCAGTGAAATAAAAGGCTAAATGACATCTCAATGGGCATTTATGATGATTGGAGTTATCATAACTCAGCTTCAGTCAGCATTCAGTGAGCAATAAAGATATATTCAGTTAACAGACTTGTCAACTCCAGTTAAACTCCCGAATTGAATGAGATGGAGAGCACTCATTGGTTTGATGATTTGATCGAGGCAAGAACTAGTGATTACTTTATGATCTAATGGCAGTGGGTCCTCCATACCTAAGAGGCGCCTTCACCTACCAGCACACACCCCTCTTCATGCTCACGCCCCTCCTTCATCAGCAGATGCGCCCTCACACGTGTGGGATGAATATGGGCTTGGTTTTCACTGCTTAGGGTTGGAGTGGGGGCGCCTTACCTAGGTGGAGGCCTCCCCTCATTCCCAGCTCATCTTCTTTAGGTCTGGTCTTTCGGTGGTGTGCCGGTCCGGTTAGGTCTGGTTTTTTGGTTTTAGGGTTTTGGGGTCTTCATTCATTGTATAAATAGAGGCTCTTTCAGCTCTATTAGGGTGGATGATTGATGTAAAGAACCTCTGGTAAAATATTGTAATGCTTGTTGCTCTTATGCAACCTATTTTGTAATAAAAAAAGGCTTTGGAGGCTCATGCTGTGTAGATCTTGGACGCATATGTTCCGGTTAATGAGGTGATATTGTTTTAGTTTATTTTACTTATGCTAATCTGTGGGTATTAATACATGCTTTAGAGGGCTTATAAAAGCACGTAAGAATAGGTATTTGTAGCTTTCAAGTTACCTATTTGTTCCATTTACTTTCAAAAGTTTTAAAGAGCATTGTTTTATTTAGCTGTATTTCATGCTTTTGGGATTTGATTAGTAAATATTACATGTTTTAATGTCGTTTTGGCAAGTGTATAAGACTTTGTTTGCAGATCACTTCACCGTACCAAGTAAAAGGTTGAGCTAAGTTGCATCTCCTTTTCTTGGAGCCAAGCATACGTTTCTAGCAGCTGCATGCTATTGGGATCCAAAGTGGTTTCAAGGATTCAAGATCCAAGTGGTTTATCTTCTCCATTCACCTTAAAGTTAAATTTTTTCATTATTTCACTTTATGTTTGCAAGTAGAATTCTGAATTATAAAGCTAATCTTTTGCATCTATTTGCTCTCATTTTTAGATCTAGGAAGTGTCAAAATTTTTGCATTTTCACTTAGATCTAGTTAGTACTTGAAGTAGCATAAAGTTCCTAATCTTTGCTTAAGTATAAGTGTATTTTGGTAGTGTATTGTATTGTTTAATCCATCATTTTACAGGAAAATAGCTCGCTGGTTTTTCTCTTTCCGTGACAGGTTAAGAGGGAATGTTGACAAAAATTCAAAGATATAAGCTACAAGAAACATTCCTTTTCCCCTCTTCTTAATCCCCATTCTACAGGTTGTCGTGAAGACACTCTCAAAATCACAAAAGACTCCAAACTTCAAGCATTGTAACAAATTAAGAAAAAGCAAGTGGGATTACGGTTCCCACACCCCTCTTCCCCCATTTGGGGGAAGCTTGTATCGTCTCCCAATTTTCATGCTTTGCTTCACATTTTGCTAAAAGTATGATAGATTAGTTTCAATTATTAGAAGTTTGTTTTGTTTATTAAAGTAAGGTAGTTTTATTTCTGTTTACTTCATCATTCATAAAATATAAAAGTAAAGATGTTTCTTTTTTTACTTACTTAAGCTAATGCAAATTTTGTTTAACTTTTTGATATAGTTTTACTTACCCCCTTGCTTTCCCCATTAGGGCCCTAAAAAAGCCTGAAAGAGACTCTTGGGTGGTTTAGATTTTCATTGTTTTGTTAAATATTTAATTAATTAATTAAGTAAGACTCTTGAACTTGCAGTAACACAAGTCAAGAGCACTCTCTATCGGAGAGCATTTTTAGATTTGCACATCCTTGCATTAGGCATTTAGATTAGCTAAGTCTCTTGAACCTTTGTCATAAGACAAGGTCAAGAGCGCTCTCTCTCGGAGAGTCTTAACTAACTAATTTAATAAAACTTGCAACACACACCCCTTTAATTAATTAACCTCGTTCTCTCCTCGCCGGAGTATGCTCTGATCGATTTTAGATCGGAGTACCCAGAAATGACACTGGACCCTTAATCTTGCAAGAGTAACTTAATAAAACTTAACACCCCGTAACCAACGCACCAGTGTTGTAGGGAATTTTCCAAAGTACTTCCTAGCAGAGGCACCGGAATCCTACCTTCTAAGCTTCTCAGCTAGCTGGTCAATCTTCGCGATACCAGCTTGGGATACTGGGCGGGCCCAATATGTCTTCAACAGAGGGAACTTAGAATATTCTCCCGGCTTTTGACAAGCCTTCGTTGACACCTTAATCAAGAGCACATAAAATCCTTAAAACCTACCAAGAGCATTCGCACAATCAAATACTCACTAGTTTGATTCCTAAACTTATTTTCTTTGCGCATTTCAGTATCATTGACTCCATAAGGCACTGGTCCTTGATTAAATCTGCATAATTATCTTATATTGATCAATTGTCTGTGGTTCATTATAATTTCTATCTCTGAATGCTTAATTAAAGTCTAGAATTTTTACTTATCTTTTAAATCTCTTGTTGCAACGTGGATTGCTTTTGATTATGTGTCATATACATAATAAGTAAACATCTTCAAATCATAATAACTCGTAAACAACACCCATCCGCATCCACAACCTTTAAGAACACTTTAACAACTTAAGAGCCATAGAGACTCTTTTGTAGAGACTACCCCCTTTGGCTTCGTTAGGAGTTAGCCTAAATGGAGGAGCTAGGAGTAGGTGACAGTACCTAGCTCTGTGCTTGCCCCCAAGGTCACACCTCTCCCACTTTTCTAAGTGAGGAGACAACTTTCATTAGATTTCTACTGCTGGTGTGCAATCGATGGACAACATGGTGAAAGTTTTATTATGTTATCACTTGCAAGATTAACAAATTCGAACACCGTTCTATGTACGAGTCCAACTTTTTAGGGTCGATAGAACATACTAGGTGAGGGATAGCAACGAGGTAAATTTTAAGCGGGAAAATGTTAGTTGGAAAGATTTTATTATTATGAGCACACAGTTCAACTCTCCGACAAAGAGTGCTCTTGACTTTGTCTTATGATTGATGTTCAAGAGACTTTAATTAATCTATATGCTTGATGCAAGGATAATGCAGTGGGAATGCTCTCCGACAGAGAGTGCTCTTGACTTGGGTTATTACAAGTTCAAGAGACTTTGGTTCTTTTTATAAGACAATCAGCTTGTAAATTGAAACTGTTGTCCATCGATTGCACACCAGCAGCAGAAATCTAATGAAGAATGATTTAATGATTGAAAAGCAAGGTGAGAGAATATCACCAAAGACAATGTGAATCCACAACTCCAATAACTTGAAGAAAATTTGCTGTAGTTTACTTTGACTTCAAATAAGCAATCTTTCAATACTTAGCCTACTTAGCATGACATATAAAAAAAATTCTCTTGCTTCTAAATGAAATACTGGAAAAACTACTCTTCTTTTCTTTTACAAATAAATGCAAACACTTTGCAAGCAAACCATAGAAAAAAAAATAACACAAAGATTTTTGGTCAACTTGACCCAGGAAAAACCTCGAAGGGAAAACCTGTGAGAGAGAGAGCTTTTATTTGAGAGCAAAATATATGAGAGATATACAACAGTACTTATCTTCACCAATATCGAGACAATCTTTAGCAATGGCTTGACTGTACGGCCAGCACACATTCCAAGACAAAGTACAGAGATGAATATTACAGCAGTACGGCTGATACACGTTTTCCAAGGCAAGTGTACGGCCCAGATTCTCTCTCTAACTCTGCTGCAACCTTTATCAATGGCTGTACGGCCCAGAAGAATAGTTTAAAGCTGGTACACGACTCCCAATGCAACTGTACGATCATAAATTTACTGTACGGCTTCTACACCAATTCCAAAGCTCCTGTATGGCCCAGAAATTAATTAAACTTTCTGCTGTACCTTCTCTTTGCTTGTACGGCCAAACTGTACCTTCATTCTCTGCTGTACTAATCTCTACTGTACGGATCAGAAGTAGCTTTCTTTGCTGTACGAAACTTCTCTCTACTTCAACGTTGCTTCACTCAAACAAATGTTTCATACCAATGAAAACCCTAGCTCGTGACTACTCTCTTTTTCTCTCTTCACGTGACTTTTCTTCTCTTTTGCAAGAATGTAACACCATGAATCATTAGAGTCTAGTCTTTTGCCCAGCCATATGTTCCATCTTAGGGTTAGGGATTCAAACTTCGATCCAATGGACAAGATTAAACATGATCCAAAGGCTCTCATTAATCTCTCATTAATTAATTAGACATAATTAATTAATGTCACTTTAATGAAGTGACCCACTTTCACTTAAGAATAAAGTGAAACTCACTTTAAAAATAGAACACCAAATGTCATTTAATGTGACATTAATGCTAGGCAAACATTTAATGTGCCCCCACCATGCTAGACACGAAACATGATGAAGACACCTTCCTTAGGTAACTTTTTAACATAACTCATGCATGGACTTCCAAAGTCACAACTTTATTCCAACTTCAAACAAATATTACAATAATTTTGACAGAGTGTTCATGCCCAAAATCTCCATGAGAAACGAAGGAGGCAATGCCATCCTCTTATACAAAAAACTGATAAACCTACACCCTGAATCAAATTGGCAATGAGTGAGAGCCAAGCTATGGTGAAATCCCTTAATTTCATGGCCTCCACCTTGGCAAGGCGCCCCGCACTCTCACATAGGAAGCTTCACCAGCGAATATGGAGTGGCCAAGTGTATCCAGGATTCAACAAAAAGATGTGTGCGTGAGCTTTGAAGGAGTTAGGGTTTGGTTGAAGCGATAGGAAACTAAAGTTTGGCGGAGAGCCGAGCCATGTGGTGGCCGTAAATCAAGGAGACCTCCCACCAAACAAGCGAGCTCCAATCAGCGTGAACCCAATCCACGATTGACGTCACCACTAATCGTTTTGACACACCACGTCACTTTTCATGAACCAATTCGCATGCATGGTAATGGATAGATTATCACATGGTTTAACATTATGGTTCATTCATATCCTACTCACCACTACCACATACTCCACGTGATCATCAAATGCCAAAGCGAGCCTTCCATCCTCACGTCACCTCATTTGCATTAAATGGAAGGCATGGGGAAATATATATATATATATATATATGCTATGGTCTCATTTTATATTTTATTAAGTGGAAGGGTCCACCTCATACCAGTGTGAGCTCCACTCACATCCAATCACATGCATGCAATCAAAGCAAGCGTGAGTCCCATGCTTCACGATTTCTCTTTTCATGAAATAATTCTAATTCCAACTTTGATTTTAAACCAAAGTTTTAATGCCATGCAACCTTGAAGAGGGTCGTAACTCACATGGCCCACATGCCAAGTCACCCTTTACCATTTAAATATTCAAATTTGACTTTTTTGAATACTTTGACTAAGGTGCATTCTGTCCAAATTTAGCATTTAAATGCTATTCTGGTGCTCAATTAGCCGATTGATGACTTTCGGGATGCCTCGGCTGGCCGACTGATGCTGAGAGTGACCCCTAGGGTGAAGATGCTGCTCCGGGCTTGAAAATGAGCCCAACCATGCCGAAAATGGACTCCGAATCACTCCTTTATTAAATTTTGAAATTTTCCATTTAAACCATTAAAAAATGGCTTAAAATAAATGGAAAAAATTATTTCTCTCGGAATCCAACGAAACTCTAGGGGGACCTAGTACATGTTCATACGACTCAATCAGAATGCCTAGCATGACAAAAAACACTGACACGAAGGCTCTAATAACCTCCCAAGGCCGAAACATCAAGACAACTACCCCAGCTTTGGAGGAGCGAGTGAAAAAATCAGAAATTATTGGTTGTTTATTCAACAACCAATAATAACCAAGGGAAAAAACACTCTGGGCTAATTGGCTTGATGCCCAAGTCCGGGAAGCCGAGCCTTTTATAAAACATTAAATGCTAGGACATTTTTTACAATCTCCCCAAGGGGGTATGAACATGTATTTACAAAAAGTTCTGAACAGATTCCCAAGAAAAGGCTGGCGGACTTCTGAATTCTGATCACAAACAAGTGTACTTGTTCAATGCTCTGGTGGCTCACCGAAAAATCCACTAAGTGCAGAATTAGTGGATAACATTTGGCTCCAACTGCGGGACGTGTGCTCAATCTAATCTCTTATGCAAGGAGAGCATACGAGAACACCAAAATCTTTGGTTTCCATACCTTGTAAAAACATCTCAACTTGACAAGAAAACCTCAGTAGCACAAGCTTTATGAAGAAGAGCCAATGATCCAAAAGTTGCTTTATTCAAGGGAATGACAAAACTTAACTAAAAATTTATTTATTTCTAAGTACAGAAAGAAAATGCTAAGGTAAATGCTCATTTTAAGGAGCCTATTTTCCTACTCTAAGCATGATACAAAAAAGGTTAGGTGTAATCATAAATCCAGTGTAGCCACCTAAGCATTTTATTAATGTAAAAAAGTTTTGCCTTGTCCTTGGTTACCAGCCAAAGTAAGGACACAATTTCCAGAAAATGCAAACCTGCGTGATGATCCAGAATGGGAGGGCTAGATGGGGAGTCATAGGCATGAATAATGTCGGCAAACTTCTTCCCAAACTGGTAGGTTCTCTTGCAGGATTCTTCCATCCAAGATTGGATAGGACTGATGTAAAAATAACTATGATGAGGCAGATCATCATACTCATCAAAAGGGATTATCTGCTGATAACTCTGTGTGTAAGCCAAAAACTGCTCCCACTCATAAGGAACATCTATATGTGAAGAAGATGGCCGATAAAAAACTTCAGCTAGTTGCACCTCATCTGATTCTTCACTATATTGCTTTTCCAAGTCCTCGTTACAGATACTCAAATACAACTCTGACTGATCATAGGAAAACTTTGATCGCTCTTCTTTACAACTTTCATAAGTTTCAGAACAACAACTCCCCTTGCTGGACACATCATAGATGAGATTCTCAAAAATATTTTCAAAAGTATCATAGGTTGGATTTTCAATAAAAGTCCAATAGTCATCATCACCATCTTTGTTGGATATGAGAGATGCCTCATCACTGGTATCAAGTCCTTGGCTACACTCTTCATTCTGCTTAAAACAATCTTCTTCAAAAAGCTGGGTTTCAAAGATATCACATGGGACCCAACTTTCCAAATATTTGTCATCCGGTGGGGAGCATGGAGGACTCTCATCACATGAAACTTCCAAGATTGGATTTTTAATTAAAGTCTCGAAGTTATCATCCATCTCGGATGTAAGGGATTCTTCCTCACTTGTATCGTTTCTCTGGCTATATCCCTCCTCATGATCATAGTCATCTTCTTGAGAAAAAAGGTCACAAGATAGTAAACCTTCCAAACTATCATCATTATGCTTATTTGTAGGATTAGTACCAAAGTTTTTAGTGAGGTTATCCAATTGTTGACTATAATCTTCGACTTGACCCCGAGTTTCTGTGGTGACAGGATGGAGCTGTCCAATTGCGTTAATGTACTCAAGCTCTCTTGAATATTGTTTTGCTTCTCTCCAACTTTCTCTGGAAATATCATGCATGTCACCTACATAGTTTATGTACTCAGGCTCGCTTGATGATGCTTTAGGACCACAACCCTTTGGAAAACCATGCTCCTGAACATAGCATGCATAATAGCAAGAAGATTCTTCATGAAGGCCTTCACATGCCCTACAAAATGGCGTGTAAGTTTCAACCATGTTAGCAGCCTCTAACTGATGAGGAGGCCTCTGTTCATGGTTGGGATTTTTTCTTTGCCATGTTGGTTTTGCAGGGAAGGTTCTAGGAGGTGGTGGAGGTTGAGTTCTTTCAACAGTTATGACCCGATTCTAAACCTCTTTAATCTGTGCTAAGTACTTCCTTTCCATGTCTTGCATTTTTTCTGTTAGCTCCATGAGCTTCTTTTCATATGCCTCGTTTGGTGGCTCTTTTCCTTTAGGTTCCACAGTTTTCAGAGGAGTTGATGATCTAGAGCAACCCTGGATGTTTGACTCTCTTGAAGACTGCATGTTTTTATCAATTTTGATAGCCAAACCTTGAGCTTCAAGCAATGTGGTGGGCTCTTTGTCTCTTATCTGATACTGGATTTTGCCACTTAATGCTTTTATGTAATAATCCAAAGTGGAAGCTGCAAGAGGAGCATAAGTAGTAGGGATGGAATTTGATAACTCTGTGAACCTATTGTTGAATTCATCCATGGTTTCCGTATCAGATTTCTTCATACTAGTCAAGGCTGCCACTAGATGTCTAGGTTCCTTTTTGCTGCCAAATTTTCCGAGGAACGCAGCCTTGAAGGTTGCTATGGTAGCGAAAGAGTTGTTTGGCAAGTTGTCATACCAGTTCCAAGCCTTACCATCCAAAGATAGAGCAAAAAGGGTCATGTATACATCTTCATGTTTGTCAGTACCCCTGACATAGGCACCACAGTGTTTTGAAAAATATCTGAGATGTTGCTCAGCGGAGGTAGAGGCATTGGTGCCTGTGAAAGTGACAAGCTTATCAATAGCTTTTTCGGGAATGTCATGGGGCTGACCTGCTATCTGAGTGAAATTGAGCTGAGTAAAAAACTCACCCATTGTGTTAGGAAAATAGTTATTGTTTTGAAAATTTTCTAAGTTTTCTTGAAATAAAAGGTGGATGTCTGAAACAGACTCATATCCAAGTTCTTCAAGGATCCTATAAGAAGCAGGTTTGTTCAGTCTCCTCCTATAAACCTTTTCAGGCTCGGGGATGAAATTGAACAAACCTTCAGAGTTTCTTCTAGTTGAATACCTTGAGGTGTTTACTGACAGAGGAGTCACCAGGTGGATTCAAATCTAATTTCTGAGAGTGATTGGACTAAAAATCTACCAAAAAGGGAAAAAAGGTAAAAAACTAAAAAGAAACAAAGGTTGTCCAGGAACAAAAAGATTTGTCTCCGGCAACAACGCCAAAAGATGTTGTTCGCCGAATGCACACCAACAACAGAAATCTAATGAATGCTGTCTCCTCACTTGAGAAAGTGGGAGAGGTGTGGCCTTGGGGGCAAGCATAGAGCTAGGTACCGTCACCTACTCCTAGCTCCTCCGTTTAGGCTAACTCCTAACGAAGCCAAGGGGGGTCGTCCCTAACAAAGAGTTTTCTATTGCTTAATGTGTTTAAGTGTTTTTGATGTTATGATGCGGATGGGTGTTTTTTTAGGAGTTTTTGAATGATTACAACTTTATAATAAAATGAGCAATCCACGTTGCAATTACAAAACACAAGATTTGAGACGAACAATACAAAGATGACTTGGAAATCAAAGGCATCCACAGATAGATAATGATTTAAGCAAACATTAGGGACAAATGGTCCAGATCAAGGCGATGCATGGAAGTTTAAGACTAGTGCCAATATGGAGTCAAAACGTGCTTGTGAATGCTGGAATACCAGTCTCAATAGTAGTGTTTGTGAGATCATTTTGCAATTGTTCTTGGTTTATTTTATTGTAAATTTTAAAGATGATCTTGCTCAAGGTGTCTAGGAAACCTCACTGGAAATACTTTCAGTGGCTCCGTTCGAAGACATGATGAACCTGAGCACTGCAAAACGTATTTTTTAGATGAGTTTGCATTTGGTAATTGCTGTGATGAATATGAATTACATTATAAGGTTGAAAATGTAAGTAGAGATGGATCTCTCCCTCACAATATGCAGCAGCCCTTCAATGATCTTCAAGATGATGCACTTTCCCATCAACATAAACTAGAAATGGATTATAAAGGAGCTGAATGTGTGCTTACTATCATTAAATCTGATTGTTGTGAATTTGAAGAATTGATTTCTTTAACTACACATGGAAATGATCAGCTTTCTGTTGGTCAAATGACCATTGGAATCAGTAATGCTATCCCACAATTTTCAAATATGCAGACTAAGGAAAGTGGTAGTAACCACGAGGAACAAAATTTTCAGGGACGATCTAATCTTCAGCTAGAACATCAGGAGGATCCTCCTTATCCTTATGAATATGTTGTTTCAAATTATGATGAGGAACAAGGTGATATTTTTCCAAATTTGTTTCATGATCCTATTGCTGATACTTCTATACAAGAAGCCTCATGTCTGTCATTAAGATCTTATCTTGATGCTCCTATACTCGACCAATACAATGATGAGGAAGAAGACGTTAAGATTTGTGAAGACTTATTGTTTACTCAAATTTCATCTAGTTCGTCTTTTCAGTAGAGAGATGATAAAAAATGTGTGCATGCTGTGATTGGTGCTTGTTACGAATCTGTTGCTCAAAAATCCAATAAAGATCTTTTTAGTTTTGATATATCCTACAAAGATATTATTGTTGAAGAGGAAATTGTTAGCTGTGATAAACCAACATATCATCATGATGAATTCAGATTACGTAGATATGGTGAAGGGGAGCAGAAAGGTTCAGATCAGCTGTTGAGCTTGTATTTTTATCCGACAAAGGTTGACCAGTCCACATTCAACATTGACACCAATGAAGGAAAAGATTAGCAGCATAAAGAGGTATTTCCTGTTGGCTTTTATGATCCTGTTGCTGACAATCTGGAGCTTATGAGCAGCATAGATATCAAAATATTCCTATGAAACCAGACACGTCCAAAAGGTCCTGCGTGTCCCGTGTCCGTGTGTCGGACATGGACACGCTGACACAGCGTGTCCGCCACGTCTCTGCAGCATGTCTTGTGTTCGGACATGCGTATCCGAGGACTGTTAGTGTGTGTCCGGAAAACAAGACACGTTTTCCACTTAAAAAAATGCCCAAAATTGCTTTAAATCAAAATTTTCACTTTCTTTTTATCATTTGCAAGTGTGGAGAGGGTTCTAAAGTGTGTTTGGTGTGCAGGTGAAGAAGATTTGAAGTATTTAAATGTGTAATTACTAATGTGAAATGTGCATTGATTTTGATTTCTATTGAATATTTGTAAAAATTTGGATCTATATGTCTATATTTTTAATATATATAAATTTTAAATATATATATATATAACGTGTCCTACGTGTCCTGATTCCGGGGGTCACCGTGTCCGTGTCGGACACTCGAATCTTCATGTGCTTCATGTCCCGTGTCCCTTGTTATCACCCGCCTTGTAGTTGCCTGTGTAAGGTGGATCCAAGATGGATGGTAGAGGGGCAAGCAAGTAAGGGGTGGAACCACGACTGCCTAGACTCCCAAATGGATGGTTGTCACGCCAATCAAGGAAGCCTTCACTTTATGTCATCCTAGTCCAAGACAACAACGGGGGAGACCCGAATCTGCTCCCGACAGGAGAGATTAGACCTAGACATTAGAACAAATCAAATGGGACTTTAAGGTACGTAAGGTGCAAGGTGAATGGAAACCCTAGCTCTAGGGTTTAGGTACTAGCAACTGATGGGGATGACCACTGTCTTGGGAGACGTAACTGTGACAAGGTAAGCAAGGACAGAGTTGGGACTGTCTAGTTCCAAGGAGACAGACTCAGTGAAAGATAGGTAACTTGAGTTATCAATGAATGCTGGCAAAGAGAAAGAGAGTGAGGTCAAGTTAGGGCTAGCGCTAGAGATAGGAGATCAGTGCCTTTAATGCATTGGGCAATGGAGTCAGCATCAACACAACGTTTTAGTGAACCCACGTGGGATATACCATAATCTATGGACCTAGAAAAGGATTTGGCCCGAAAAACTCAGGTTACAGGAGATCCAGCAGGAGGAGGGCTAATGCTAGGGCTTGGAGAAGTAGATTTGCAGATCTGTAGCCACCAAGAGACTATCAACTCAGCATTGGGGTGTTCTGGAGAGCTCAAGCCCTGATCTATCAGCCTATCCTATCAGATTTCAGAAAAAATCAATTCCAGAAAAGTCCAGTTTTCAGTGGGGGGTTATGCAGTTTTCTAGCTAAAAATCAGATCTAGGTCAAACCAGCAGGAGTTTGACCAGCGTTGCAGTAGATTTAGTGAAGGGGATGCCCGATCTATGAAACCCAGAAGTGGTTTGGCCAAAGATCGGACGATTCCTAGATTTATTGCTTTTTAGGGTTTTTAGTATTTTAGGAGTTTTTAGAAAATTTAAAGTAAAGCAAGGTATAATGGATTAAGATCTGAAGAGAAGAGACTTACCTGTTAGATCTTACCTAGAAATGCTTGTAGAAGTCTTTAACAGTGATGATCCTTGCTATCTCGATCAATTCTGGAAGATCCAAGTGATTTCTATGAAGGATGTAAGCCACAAGCCACCAATGCACCCCTATCCTGCATGAGCAAACGTCAACAATATCAGATTTGCCAATACAAGATAAAGAAACCAAATGCTACAAGAAAGTAAAACGAAGTAATCATAGATCACAATGAAACTAATGAAAACCCCTTGATCTAAGACGAAGAAAACCGAGCGAGTTGAGGTCCCCCTGCAAAAATGCTCCAGCCAAAATGCCCTCCTGTAGGCAAAACAATGATAGCAGAAAAATATAGATCTCACAAGAATTTTCACAATGATAGGAAGCAGAAGACTATCCAATCACCATTTGAGAACATCAGATGCAAAGCAAATCTAGAAAATATCCACAAAAAAGTCTTTCTATTATTCAGATCCAAGAGCCAAAGATCCCTTACAAATGAAAAGCTCTCTCCTTTAAATAGAAATGAGAGAACCTCAATCATAACCGAGTCCTAACCACTTTCAAAACGAGTGGCTAAGATTAAAAGATGAAATGTTCTAATCAATGGTTGAGATGAGCTCAACATACAACACATGGATCAATATAACCATAATTTACCAAAGTGGACTAAACCACCCATAAAAAGGGTAACCCACTCAACAAGAAATAAATGAAACAGATGGTGGGTCCAAGGAGTGCTTGACTAACTCCCTCTGGGTGTCCCCATGGCACAATAAAACAATATAATAATTTAATTCTTTGACTTTGTGCCTCCTTGAGGAAAACGTGAGCCTTCCAAAAGCTCCAGAAAATAATATAAAAATACCCAAAAATAGGTGTGGGCCCCATTAGGTGCTGCAACTGCTGGAGAAGGTGTGGAAGACATCACTCTCATCATTGTGACTCATCCCGTGCCATTTCTTTACCTCAGTAGCCCAAATCAATTTCTTCAATAGCCATTTAATCATTTTTAATCTGCCTCGGGAAACGTGATCCTGTCATAACAGCCTCCTAGGATGCCTGTGTTGTCAAACCGAGCCCACCAGTCTTCCTGGGATGGGGGTACTATGGTACAAACAAATGGCTGCACCCCCTATGCCCATACAACGCCCTAGGAGATCCAACTAAAACATCTCCTTGCTCAAACATATCAACCTGTGAAGAAAAACTGCATCAGAAAGACAGAATGAGCCTGATCATATCTGCAAGTGTCCGGAACTAGAAATAAACTGTCTCATTAGACTCAGAGAGTCCAAATCCATCTAAGGTGTATACTCATACCCCTCACAGGTCTCTATCTGATCATCAGTCATATCCAATAAACAATATAACCATCTGTAACTGATCAGACACCCATAATAACTCAGACTACGTCCATCTGCTGCAAGTGTAAAAGGCTAAGACATGCTCTACAACTCATTCAAGTAACAATCACAACAAGTAGCATTCATTTCACTGGTGGTACATCAACCAATACATATATAAGGCTTTATTTATTATTACTCAGACTTATATTTTCAAGACTATACTCACTTCATAGTTGTAGCCAATTTGCTAGTGAAGGGTGAAGGACGAAATCAACAAGGCTAAGGCAAATGATGACTTCCTACTTAACATCATGACACCTTGGATAATGGAAAGTGAATACTCACTATAATCAATGTCGGACAAACAACAACACAAGGAATGGCAGTGCCTCACAAATGGGTGAGTTGTTTAGAGAGTGCTTATTCAACTTAGGCATCATGACTACATCAAGATTGATCCAAGTTCATTAGGACCATCATTTTATTCCATGGCCTTTTTGGCCTATATGACCCTTTGGGACTTCACCAATGCTTAAAAGCACAGCTAATTGCAGCTTTCATCCGGGACATTTTTATATTTATAAGGTCAACAATATTTGGATACAGCATATTTTTAACCATTGATTTTCTTGGACCTTTTTTTATACTCTTCAAGGAGTATTTTAACATTTCATTGCTCTTGCCCTTTTTACATATGTTAAGAAACACAGTTTTATAATTTTCATTTTCCATGGGCGCATATTCAATATTTTCAATACAGGTAGTACATGAGCTTTCAGTTTTAGCCAACAACATCTCAAGTGACTAGGGGAGTGTTACCATCTTTTTGTACCATAGTTGGGTTACCTGAGGAGCCGCCGGTTGATAGACTTGTTCAAAGTCTGATTTCAGTGTATCAGTTGATCCGTCTGCATGTCTAGCCAATATTGGCTAGCCAGTTTTTGATTTGAATAATTTTGACCATGGCCTCGCGGGGTTTGTAATAAAATGTGCTAGTAGGGTATTTTTGAGTGGTTCGGTCTCCTTAGACGTAGAATCTCAAATAAGGTATTCAAGGGAGTTTTTTGCCCCTGATAATTAAGCTTTGCCTTCAGTCGAGTATAAATGACGAGGTTTTCTCTCGCTTCCTCTAAAGCTGGAATGCTCGATGTTGATTTGTGGGCCTTGGTGGGTTATTAGAGCCGAACTGAGTGTTATAAACCTACTAGGCATTATTTAGGTAGATCATGGTCATGTCTTAAGTCATCTGGACATATAAATTTTTTTCGAAAAAATCTTTTTCGAACGGAGAAAAATATTTTTTAATTTTTAATTACTTTTCGTAAGTTTTTTGGGTTAATTTTTCCATAAATTAAATGGAAGAAACCCGTTTGTACAAAATCAGTCATCCGGACTCCGAATTCAGTGATTGAAGGCTCTAACCTTGAGCCAAAAATCATTCTTAACTGTCCAGCCTGTCAGAGCCAACTTTCGGATCATCAATCGGACACATAATGCTTTTTTTCTCAAAAAAGTCAGTTTTGAGGAAAAAAAATGAATTTTTATTAAAAAATGATTATTTTGGAGAAAATTAAAACTCTGAAAATTAATCCAAATTCGGCAAAATAAATGGCTAAATGACATCTCATGGAGCATTTATGATGTTTAGAGTTGTCATAACTCAGCTTCAGTCATCATTATGTGAGCAATTAATTTATTATCAGTTAGCCGCTTTGTCATCTCCAGCTAAAGAATGAGATGGAGAGCACTCATTGGTCCGGTGATTTGATCGAGGTGAAGACCGAAGCTTGCACCATCAGTGGGCTTCCCAAACCTAGCGCAGGCTCTAGCCAGACCTAAAAGATGGGCTTACCTACATCCAGACGCCTCCTATACCTATTCACGCCCCTCTCTCCTCATTAGGGCGTCATCACACGTGTGGGCTTAGGCTAGGCTTGGTTTTAGTGCTCAGGGTTGGAGTGGGGGCGCCTTGCCTAAGTGGAGGCCTCCTGTAATGTCCTCTTCCAATTAGACCTTGAGGCCCAAAACCGCTAACCTATGTGATTCCTGTGGGTTCGAGCGGTTACTAATAGCTAGGGAATCAGCTAAGGACTGATGCCATCCATAGAAGATCTACGGCATCATCATTAGGTCAAGAAGGGCCACTGGGGCCAAAGGCCACCTTCGGGCATGCCATCCCAGCATTATTTAATGATGCATGCACTCTTTAAGTCTCCATCCGCATGCATGCAAGTCAACGGCAAATTAAAAGATAAAGTGACCTAATTAGGTCAAAGATTAGGGTTTTCGCAGTTGAACATTATAAATAAAGGATAAAGCAAAATGAGACTTCACTTTTGGATTATGATTATTTTGGGAGCTCTTGGATAGCAGCACAGCGTGCCGCATAGCAGTTGGGGTTGGAGACGGAGTCTTCAGCTAACGGGATTTCGGCAGTGAAACATCTGTCCTAGTCTTATTCAGGGTAAGCCATACAGGTTCACCACTTGTTCTCCATTCATTCATTTATAAGTTATCCAGTATATGGTATAGATCGCTGCAGGGACACGTGTGCAGCCGTAAGAGGGGGTTTTCAGCAAGAAAGCCCTAATCAGTTGCTGGGCCTTCAGATCTCGGTTTTACTCCGAAACTCAGGCACCATTCTCATCATCAGCATCATACTCCGATACCCGGTGATTATCAGATCCATCCGTGCTCATCCGGAATAGTTATCAGTAGTTTCGGGATTCCACAGGCGTGAGCAGCTGTCTCTCAGAAGCAAGTCGCTATCCTGCCTAGAGGTCTCAGAAATCCCGCATGTACCAGGCATTCTCTCCGGCACGGGAAGGCTACCAGCCCTGCAAATCGGCAGCTTCATTGGACACCTCCTTCACTGAAAGCGTCACCCTTTTCTGACTAGGGTTCTTGCTGCTGGGGGTTCACCGGAAGCAGAAGAGATCTGCCCATCTCCGATCCAGTTCTTGGTGCT
>LPNX010104512.1:21487-93473 GCA_001517045.1 Pseudotsuga menziesii | reverse complement strand
TGCTCATCTCAGCATCTCATATGTAAGAGATCTGGCTGAAAAATGTACTGTGTCTGAAAAATAGAATATGGTAGCCTGGCTACTATATATGTGATAACATCCCTGTGTCAGGTGACTTAGAAATATTCTTATCAGAGGAAAGCTGGTTCTATCATCCGTTCAAATCACATTTATGTTGGCTATGCATTCCTTTATTTTCTGAGTCAAGATCAAAAACAAGTTCAGTAAATCAGTTTTTTACATGGCTTCATTGGAAGCATGAGTTTACTTGATTAAGAAGCAGTACAATGGGTTAGTGTAGAAATAGGTAGCAAAATAAGCTTTTCATACGAGCAGATAGATTATGTTCAGTTGTTGTTTTCTTGAATAAGCAGAGCAAGCTACAGGCAGGCTACAGGTTTGCAGGGGATCGGTTGTAAAGGCCAGATGACTCCATGCCTAATGGAACACTAGAAGATAGGTTTGAATTTTTGTGTTACAGGAAAGGCATCGGATCTGTGGTTCTTGGAACCTCGTAGGAAGGATTCCATCCCCGAGTAGGAGCCATATGTTTTCTCTTAAAATAAATTAGTCAAATTTATTTTATTAAGAGGTAGAAAGTCATTGAAAAAAACTTAATTAAATTTTTTCAGGCTCATTTTAATGAGTTCTAGCTTGTAAATATTTTTAAAAGAACTTTGGAGTTAGTCTTTATTTCAAAAAACTCGATAAACAGGTTTCGGTGGCTAAGCATTGTTTTAAAACGGTCTCTAAGCCATCGAAAGCTTTGCTTTTGGCAGCTAAGACCGCAATTTCAGGGTGCTTGAAGCCACCGAAATTGGCATTTTTACTATGAAAAGTCATCATTTTCAAATGATGATCCTGAGCGACTGGAGAATCATTTTTCAAAATGGTCAGAGGTTTTTGTTTCTAACATGTTAGAGAACAATAACCTCTCTCAGTTTTCCTACAGGTGTTGCAGATTGGGAGAATTGAGTCCATCTCTGAGCCCTAATTTTTGGATCTCAGAATTTCCCTGTTTGACACATGTTTTTGAAATACAGATCTTGGGCAAATGAAAATGAATTTCAAAAAACTGAGAGAGGTTTTTGCTCACAACAAACCAATATACAATAACCTCTTTCGGTTTATACACAGGTGTCACAAATTTGGAGAACCAAATCCATCTCTGAACCCCAGTTTTCAGCAGTTTGGCCCAATTTTTTGTGGCAAAAGATGACCTGTTAGTCCTCCAGGTGGCATTTTCGACCTCATCTATGAGTCCATGAAGATTTTCTGCAGCTGTTGAAGACCATTGAGATAGAGGTGGCCCCCTTAAATAGGATCCTTTCCTATTTTTCATAAAACTGTTTTGACTGTCTATTTTTAACATATAGGATCTTGAACTGTTTTGTAAAGGCTATAAAGCCTATGACTTCTTTGGAACAGAAGGTTGATTTGGAGTTCTAAACTACACTGCTGTTGTGATAAAGACACTTTCTATAATATATTCAGTATGCGAGCTTCTTTCATTGTTATTTGTCAGATCTTCTTTTACATTTCTGTTCTTTACGTATGAGTGGAATTATGTTGTTTATCTATGTTTGCATGATCTATTGGTGGCTGTCATCTTACCATCTGATTAGTGAGCAAAGGATCATAAGTAATCATACTAGTTTTATTGGCCCATCATATATATATGGTTGTATGTATGTGTTCTGGTTAATAAAGTCAGTTTCTTCATCCATATTTATCTGTTACCTATCTGACAGTAGCTTTTGAAGGCCTTGTTTTGTCTGAGTGTATTTAAGACTGTTTTGAGTATACCATTCAGTGAGTTAGATATTCATTTTGATCCAATATTACCCATCATTGAGAAAATAGTTAAGCTACCTGGCATCTTCGAGCTACAACCTAGAAAAGTTTCCTAGAGTGCTAACACATCCATGGTAAGAAATGCTCCAATGGTGTATATCAAAACCAAACTTAAATCATGTTATTCATAATCATGGTGACAACAATAATAATAGTAAGTAAGATATACCTATGGCTTTGAAAAATCTTGGAAACTTCTGGAAGTCTGTTTGTGCATGCCATACTTACAAAGTTTAAATGGTGTCCTAATGCTAGGTGAGGACATAAAACAAGGCTAAGGCAAAGGGAGATGACTTGTAGCTGACTTTGACCATATGATTTCTCAGAATGATGACAATTACACGACCACAATGACATATACATGATAGATGAACAATAGGGGATGGTGGTGTCTCACAAGTGGATGAGCTAACCTAAAAAGAGCCTATTCAACTCTAACAACATGTATACAACTCACATCCAAGCTAAGAACAAGCCCCGCGAGGATCTTTACTAGGACCCTTTTGTTGAGTACATAAGAACTGTAATGCAAAGATCCTAGGAGATAATTAGTGGTTCCTTGTCCCATCTCACATCAAAACCCGCAGGCTCCGTGAGGAATTAATCATTACATTTCAATAGTGGCCAGCAGTCCTTAGATTTGACATTTGTTTATCCACTGGATTTCCTTTAGGCCTTTCACAATTTTATTTTATAGCCCTTTTTTGAGTTGTGTCTAAAGCAATGTTATCGGAACTGGATCGATGATCGAATTAGCAGAGCCCAAAACGTGAACCGGACCAGAACTGAAAAAAATCCGGGAAAAAAACCGCTCGACTAAAAAATACATAAAATATTCATATTTGGTAAAAAAATATATATATTCATGTGCATACATATGAATCCAAACCATTTGTACTCAGATATGCAAAGTTTTTCATATATATAGCATGTTTGGGTGCAAATTATCAAAATAACACCAAAGTGCATGCAACAATACATCTCTGAAGTTTTGAACCAAAATACATCAACAAAGAGGCTCTAAATTTTCTCAAAGAGGACAACAATATGATGATCATATTGAATAACCCAATTAAGTGCGTCAAAATGAGTTTGTAAGATCCTTCGGTGATCTTACTACTATAGATATCAGAGTTAGACTTGTGTTTGATCTCAAAACAATATCAAGGCAAGAAATATAAACCCCATGATATAATACTTATGTTTTATATTCAGATTTTGCCAAGATAAACTCAGTTTTGTCAATAATACTTACATCAATTTAAAAATTTCAAAGTACTCAGAATGTCAAGAATGAATCAACAAAGGGTTTGTAATTACAACCAATATTAGCGAACCATATGACACTTGCAAATATCAATCTCAGATTGTATACATTTTAATGAAAGTGGTGTGTAAGAGTAACCAAAAGATAATTAATGAGTAAATTTAAACTTCAAGTGTGTTAGCAATAGAAACCTATTGAATCACAAATTTGGTAAGCAAATTAGCCTTGAGATGTGGCAAGTGAAGACTTGTTACATAAACAAAAAATGCATCAATGACTTAGACCAATCTTCAAACACAAGGTTCACGTTCCAATTTGCAAGAGGAATTATGAAAATGATAGGGCTGATGTTGAAAATGTTTTATGTTAGTTCAACTTCAAAACCATGATCCATCAAGATTTGAACCATTAAACAAATGAAACCTTGTCACATATGGCATCTACCAAACAGACAGGAGGGCAGAGTATGGACCAGATGGTTCCATATGCAATTGGACAAAACCGATCAGTTCGAAGGTTTTGGTCTAGTTCCATACGGAACCAGCCTGTTTAGAGTCGGTCTGAATCATTTTTTTGGTTTTTTCGATTCAGGCACCTAACTGGCTCGGTTAGGCCTGTGAATTGGTCGGACCGACCGGTTTTACAAGTTTTGATAGCACTGGTTTAAAGACACATTTTGCATTTATTTGAGGGCTTTGCATTTCAATAGATAGAATTTATAGCACATAATGCATGTAATGATGGTAGACACATTGCTTTAAATTTTAGATGACACTCTTCAGGATAACACAAAGCCGAGACACAGAAAACATGGGATCCATCATGCATAGGGGTCAAAGTGGGGAAAGTGATCTTCAATCTCATAAGTCTTGATCAAGGTAAAGTCATGGGTTAAGGATCAACCATGGATGAACTGGATGGATGAGGACAAATGACACATGGAACTAACATAGCACTAAGGTTTAACATTTGTATAAAGCATGGCATGAGCAACAATCTTCAACATCAAGTAATTTGATTAGTCTTAACACAAGTTCAAGTATTAGTACATATATAAGCATAGTTCACCATGATCATCCTAACAAGACAAGCCTAGGTGTTTGATATACATCATAGAGCAAAATCAAAACAGGGAAACATATACTTGATCTCGTTGCATATACCTATCTCCATCTGATAGGGCCCCTTTGTAACTGTGTGTACCATAGCTGATATGCTACTATGCTCAAATGAACTAGGTCATCACTGAAAGCATCTCAATGGACTAATGAATCTCAGTGCTAGTAAAGAAATTGTGTTGAACAAGGCTCTGAGATGGTTGAGGCTGTAATGATTCGTGTTAAAACCCCATGTGAAAAATAGCTCGGAATAGAATAAGAAATAGATCTGTATGTTGCATCATGGTATCCCAACTACAAATGTGTATGTGATAACAACTCCGTTGCCCTAGTTGGATATTGGAACTGATCTCTAGGTCTCTCTATCACCTATTAAAATACCCTAAAAATTCCAATCCTCGTTTTTCTAAGGCCATCTTTTCCAGATCACCTTGTACCCTCATTGCCATTTTTAGCAATCCTATCCTAGGAACACCCCATTGAGTTGGAGAAGAGCCAAAAGTGCAAGAGGTAGTTATCGTGGTGATAGTGGGTAACACCTCTCCAGTTGCCATGGACTAGTAGCAATCTTTGGGGCTTTAACTACACCCACTAGTTTGCATGGTAACACACACCATGTGTAAAAAATGTAGATGTGGAGCACAACTCCAAGTAAGATAACATAGATAATTTACACAATAACTCCTTAAAGAATAAGAGAACCTCCACCAAATACCCCTTTACATTCATATATCCAAATCACATGTTCCCCCCCAATAATGGCTATGTTTTTTCTATATATACATATTCCAACTCATTGTACATGTGGCCCCTTTATTAGGTTGACCGTATTACATTTACATTTACCCCCATATATTCCCCCCTTGGGATCATATCATATAAATTTACACCCATATATGTGTTGACATTTGTAGCTTGGATAGGTATTTCCATGGGTTGGTATCTTACCCATGGGAATCGTCACTATAAGTTCTCAGCTACTTAGGAAAATCACTTCAGTTAAAGGAATTATTAAAGGGAATGCCCTTTAATAATTAATTGGGGTTAATTTGAAGAAAAGCCTAGGTTTTGGGCTTTAGTGATTTAGGTTATTAAATGAATCACAACCGTCGATCTCAAGTGAATGAGATCTAATCTTAGCCATTGAAGTTAGACTTTTGGTTCATCCCAAAAGTATAAAAGACAACCAAGGGGAGAGGAGAAGACATAATCTTTCAAGAGAGAAACTTAAGCATTGAGTGGGAGAGAAGGACTTTATGATTTCTAGTCCCTTGGGCAAGAGAGAGAAGAAGCAACACTCAGGGTGAAGTAGGTAGCTAAACCAACTCGAGTTGTAGAAATTTTCTGGTGTAGGGAGCTGTACAAACAGTACGAATATGGTGTATGAACATGCCATATAGTTGTACAAACATGTCGCACTTATCTGCACAGTCGTACAAATATGACCGCAAGGATTTTCGTACAGGTCTCACAGGAAGCCATATAGATCCATATAGTGTTGTGAATATTTAATTAAATATTATTAATTATAAATAATTAGATTATTAGGTTACTAGTGAAAGAGCGTAACCCTTCAGTATGCTGGCTCAAGCCGTATAAAGGCGAGCTTATTGTACATTTATATTCATCATCTAATACAGTATTCTTAGTTATCATTCAATATGAAAGTTGGATTCGACTATTAACCGACCAACCTGATATGGTTGCTCCAAGTGGTATCAGAGCGGATTCGCTGCTTAGATCTGAGCTCGGATTCGGCTCATCCCCTCTTCCCTGCAAAACATAGTCTCATTTCCACTGCTTCACATCCACGCGCTGATCCATCCGCCATAGCTGCTCGCTGCTCGCATTGCTCCAAACCTCCACCTCTACACGCTGCTTCTAGCTGCAATCCTCTTCACCACACCGTCGCTTCGCCTCCACCTCCACCACCTGCTGCTCCCTCCTCCTACATTTGCGCCCCCACTCCTGCTCACACTTTCCCTCCCTCTGCTGCTCAGCCTGCGCTGCGTTTCCCATTGCAGTCCTCCACCTATGCAACCTCCCAACCTTCGCCACTTCCTGCTCACTCTTGCCGCATCTCTCCCCCCGCAGCTTCTGCACGCTATTGCCCTCATCCACCAGCGTCCTCCTGCAGCCACTCCACCGCTCCGCTCCTCCCCACTCCACTGCCTGCGCGCTCCACCACCACTCCGCCTGACTTCCTCTCCTCCTCTGCACGTCCTCTTCACCATGCAGTTTCTTCCCACCTGCCCTCCTGTTGACAATGTTTCTCCCTTGCTCCTCATGCGTCATCGTTTCCACCTCCACGACCTGCAAAAAAAATAATTATAATATAATATATTAATTTAATATATTATAATACAATATATTTATAATATTTCATTTTTGTTTTATTATATTAAAACAAAATAATAAAATAAAGGTTTTATTATATAATAATTAATTATTATTCCTTTAAACCTCACCATCCTTAGTAAAAAAGATTTTTTTCCCCCCTCACAAGACAAAATAGCTTCGAAGTACACACCTCCACATACAAGGCCCAAGACCATGGCGGAACTAAAAGAGCAAATCGAAAAATTGGAGAAGGACATTAAATCCCTTGTCGCTAACCAAAAATGCTTGAAGGAAGAGATGAAAAATAACAATATGATACTCAATGACGAGCTTGTTCTGGTACTAGAAAGAAGTCTGGATGAAAAATTTGACATCTTGAACGAAAAACAAAAAAACTTGGATGACAAAATGAGTACCATGACTCAAAACATAAACACCTTAACACAGAACTTGAGCACCATGACGCAGAACCATAATACATTAATCGAGGTGTTACAAAGACTCATACCTAGTCTGGACCAAGTCAACAGTCCAGCCATGTTAGATGCCTCATTTCATGTTGCCACACAGGAAACACTCGCAAGGAATCAAGAAGAATTGCAAAAATAAATAAAGATTAACAATGCGACGCTTAAGCAAGAGATAGAAACAAAAGTACAGCTAGATATAAAGGCACGATTAAACAACAAAATAGACGCTATTGGTAAGATAGTAGAGAATAAAAAGGCTAAAAGTCACCGCAAACAACGATGCAGTTCAAATATGTCACTTGCATCATCCAGTAGTTCTGAGCCACCATCAAACATAAGGCAAAGGAAATCAATATCGTTCTTACATAGTGTACCCACCTAAGGCAAAAATAGAGTTGTCGAAATACAATAGGAGTGAAGACCAATGCGTTGCTCGGCTAAACAAAGCAGAAGAATACTTCGACATTTACAATATTCAATTTGACGAGGAGAAGATGAAATATGCGTCAATGCATATGGAAGGGTATGCCTATAATTGGTACTTATGGTGTAGGAGAGATAATTTTACCTACACCTGGAACTTGTTCAAAAATGATTTTTTTAATAGGTTTTAAGGAATCAAAGAAGATGAATTTTTCAGTAAACTTACCAGATTACAACAGGTTGGAAGCGTTGAGGAATTCACACATCAGTGGGAATCCTTATCGACACGAGTATTTGGGTTGTCTGACAAGCAAAGACTCAAAACCTATTTAGGAGGTCTTAAACCATACCTCCAAAAAGAGTTAAAGTTACATGACATACCTAATGTAGAAGTAGCAAGATATAAAGCCAAAGCTGCAGAACGCAAATTGGAAGGAATAAGAACAAGAGGTGATAACCATTATCAACAAGAAAAAGAGACAATGTAGGTACTGTGAAGATACTTGCTCATCCGACCATCAATGTCACAAACCTCAATCATATGCCTATGAAATGGAAAATAGGTCGAAGTCATCTAACAGTTACTCTGATAATAGAAAAAAGAAGAAAAACATATGTCGTCGATGCGGTGATGATTGGACCCTTGGCCATAAATGTAGGAACAATCACACAATACAATGCAGAATCATCAATGCAAAGGAAGTGCAAGTCTCTGCACCAGAAATCTCATTCGATTCTAATACCGACACCGAATCAGAATGAAGGACGACATTAGGAAAATACTCAGCTTAAAGGACAAAGCTTTTCGCAAGGGGAAGGCAATGTTGTGAATATTTAATTAAATATTATTAATTGTAAATAATTAGATTATTAGGTTACTAGTGAAAGGGCGTAACCCTTCACTATGCTGGCTCAAGCCGTATAAAGGCGAGCTTATTATACATTTATATTCATCATCTACAACATTATTCTTATTTATCATTCAATATGAAAGTCGGATTCGACTATTAACCGACCAACCGGATACGGTTGCTCCATATAGTCATATGGAATACATTGTTACGGATATGTATAGTTGTACGAATTGTACAAACTGTATAGTGAAACAATATAAGTAGTTTGCAGGGAAAAACAATTAGGGTTTTGTTGAGGTGTTTTTGGTACAACTTTGTAGATTGAAGTTCATCTTCTATGGGGCAGAATTTGCTAGGTTTCTTGTGTATTTTCTTTGGGCCATTTTCTCAATGGAGCCCCTGCAAGCTTGGAATATTTTTAATGAAAAGCTGATTTTGAAGGGAAGAAAAATTCTGCATGTATTTTGTGATCAGTTTCCTATATTGCTTCCATTATTAATTTCTGTTAATAGATCTCAACAAGTGTAAAATAATCAATGGGCTGAAAATTATTTTTTTAAGCAAAGATATCACTAGGAATTGTTTCATCTAGTGCTGGGGTTAGAAAAATTAATATGGTATCAGAGTAGAGACTTTGAGAGGGAGAAGATTTGAAATCTATATTAGCAGATTTAGTAGATTTGAGTGACCAACGGAGATATCTAGCATAGTTTTGGGGTTTACATTGGTACATCTTGGTGGGTGCTTGAAGGACAAAACACACAACGATTATTTTTGCAGATCTAGTTATGGTAGCAACCAGTCTCAGATTTGAAGATAGGTTAGATGGGGCATCTAACTTCCTGTCATGGAAAGCAAGGGTTACACTACTCTTGAAATATCATGAACTTTGGGACATTGCGGAGTAGGCAATTACTAAACTAATAGCTCTAACTCAGTTGGCAACGCATGAGAAGAAGAAAGTCAAAACCCAGAGAGTGATCATGGATGTTGTGAAGGATCACTTGATTCCTCATATAGTTAAGAAGTCAACAACCCATACAATGTACAAAGCTAGGATATCTCCATAGGTGGTTCAATGACTCCAACTTCAAGGTGGAACAAATCCTCAAATCAATGGCTAATGACTAGATCCATGAATAAGAAGGCCAATTACTAGTTGTCATCATCAATATATGTGCTCAAATCACTAAGTTAATCCACTAGATCCATAAAATATGGGGACAAACCCATCAAGGATGCAATATCACATGACCATGCCCCAACATATGTGACAACAAGAGAAAATCATGGGAGCGCCCTACTAGAAACAATGATCAACCATTCCAAAATTCTATCCAGGCATCAAGAAGCAGGGCCACCCAAACATAGGTGTGTGTTATGCCCCAAAACATGCTAGAAGGGAGGGTGCTCTAAGGAAAACCAACAACAAATTATCCCCAAGTGTGAATCACATCAAATGAGCTAGAGTGCTCCAATAGAAAGCCTCCACACAACATCAAGTCATCCATACAAACCAAGCACTCCATAAAAAGGGGTAGTCCATGTCATTAAGATTCCTGTAATGTCCTCTTCCAGTTAGGCCTTAAGGCCCAAAACCGCTAACCTATGTGATTCCTGTGGGTTCAAGCGGTTACTGACAGCTAGGGAATCAGTTAAGGACTGATGCCATCCATAGAATATCTAGGGCATCATCATTTGGTCAAGAAGGGCCACCGGGGCCAAAGGCCACCTTCGTGCATGCCATCCTAGCATTATTTAATAATGCATGCACTTTTTAAGTCTCCATCCGCATGCATGCAAGTCAATGGCAAATTAGAAGATAAAGTGACCTAATTAGGTCAAAGATTAGGTTTTGCGTAGTTGAACTTTATAAATAGAGGATAAAGCGAAAGGAGACTTCACTTTGGATTGTGATTATTTTGGGAGCTCTTGGATAGCAGCACAGCGTGCAGCACAGCAGTTGGGGTTGGAGACGGAGTCTTCAGCTAACAGGATTTCGACAGTGAAACATTTGTCCTAGTCTTATTCCGGGTAAGCCATACAGGTTCACCACTTGTTCTTTATTCATTCATCAGTTATCTAGTACATGGTATAGATCGTTGCAGGGACACGTGTGCAACCGTAAGAGGGGGTTTTTAGCCAGAAAGCCCTAATCAGCTGTTGGGCCTTCAGATCTCAGTTTCCTTTCGAAACTCAGGCACCATTCTCATCATCAGCTTCATACTCCGGTACCCGGTGATTATCAGATCCATCGGGGCTCATCCGAAGCAGTTATTAGCAGTTTCGGGGTTCCAGGGCGTGAGTAGTTGCCTCTCTGAAGCAATTCGCTACCTTGCCTAGAGATCTTAGAACCTTTGCATGCATCAGGCATTCTCTCCGGCACTGAAAACCTATCGACCCGACAAATTCGCAGTTCCATCGGACACCTCCTTCCTTTGAGGGCGTCACCCTTTTCTGACTAGGGCGTCTTGTTGCTGGGGTTCACCTGGAGCAGAGGAGATCCACCTATTTTCGATCCAGTATCCGGTGCTTGCATACTTTCTCCGGAGCAGTTCAACCGGCTTATCATTGGTAAGTGTTCATTCTATCTCGCAAACCCTAACCCTAATTTTTCCTATAAAATAGGGATTTTTGCTTGGCCGTTTGCATGCCCCGTTGTATCAGCATATTTGTATAGAAATAGAAAATATCGGGATTTGGGATATTACAGTGGTATCAGAGCTATTTTCTTGGCCAGCTGTGGGCTTAAGAGATGAAAAATAGATGAATACAGAAGGAGATCCTTTTGTAACCTATAGGAGGAGGAAGAGTAGATACATAGAAGAATTTGAAGATATCCAACTAGAAGATACCAATTCAGACATGGAACAGACAGGTATACATTCGGATAGGGGAAAAGGAACGGGAGAAGAGGAGGATCGGATGGAGTTTCGCAGCTTGGTCTCTGCATTGCAAGACTTAGCCAAAGGACAAAAACAAGTCCTCAATGTAATCAACAGACTGTCAGCGAAACCGGAACCAAGTATCAACAGTACACCTCCCTCACCGGTAGAGCGGGGATCTTCAAGCAGCAGTGGAAAGATGGTGTACACCAACATCCAGAACACTCCGCACATATACATCAGACCTACTGTCAGGCCTACCATGCCTCACTTCTTGGCAGATACAGTAGGGGGCCCGATCATGTAGGTAGAACCCAACGAGCCTTTTGGGGCTTATTTGCAGGAGTACAGAGACTTAGGGGATGAGTTTCATGCTGCCATGTCTTTCTTAGACTTCTGCAACATGAAGAGTAGGAACAGGCCCAGGAATTTCAACAAGGGTTTCAATCACAACTATGAGCTGCAGAAGACCTTGGGCAGGTTAACCATCCCAAACTTTGATGGGATTCGCGGAGGATCTGCGAGAACATGGGTCCAAAAGTTGGATACCTATTTCCAACTCAACCTCATGATAGAGACAGACGCCATTAAGTTGGCTACACTTCACTTGGACGGAGAAGCTCACGAATGGTGGTACCATGGATTGGTGACATTGGGTCACAACACCATACATTCTTACGGTGAGTTCACTCAGAAACTCATGGAGAGGTTTGACAGGAAAGATCCAGAGATCCATTTCAGGGAGTTGGCTCAACTCAAGCAGACTGGTAGCGTAGAATCTTTCATTTCAGAATTTCAGAGGCTAGCCGTTATGGTAACAGATGTGTCAGAGAGCAGATTGACTATGTTATTCACTGAGGCCCTCATAGAGCCACTACGGGGATGGGTGAAAGCCTACAAACCCCTCACTCTGCAGGATGCTATTAGCCGGGCAAGGGATCTTCAAGATTTAGTCCCTAAAAACAAATTCCCTCTGAAAACCAATTTTCCTGTTAGGGACAAGGACAGGAAACCTTTACAGCAGGATGTGCCCAAGAAAACCTGGTTAGATGAGGACACCAGGAAAGATTTGAGAAGGAAGAAGCTGTGCTTCATCTGCCAGGAACCATGGGTACCAGGACACAGGTGCACAGGGAAGGCAAAGGCACACTACATTGAGGTGTATTGAGACAGTGATGAGGACGACGATGAGCAGGAGGCCACAGAAGAGGAATCACACCAGGGTGATACACCAGAGGGAGTCATTGCTACATTGTCTGGAGTACCGAGATTCCATACTCTCAGGGTCAGGGGAGTAGTGCAGGTTCATAGAGTAGGAGTACTGATTGATGGGGGAGCCACCCACAATTTCATTGACTTCGCTTGGGTAGCCAGGAGAGGTATTCAGACCGAGAAGTTTGAGGGATTCACTGTAGCAGTAGCCGAGAACTCCAGCATGGAGTGCAACTACTGGATCCCAAAACTGAATGTTTCCTTAGGTAACTATCAGATGGCAGACTCTTTCTATGTAGTGGATGTAGCGGATACTCATGTGGTATTGGGTGTCCAGTGGCTTTACTCTATAGGGAAATACACTACAGACTATAGGGCAATGGAAATGGAGTTCCAGGGGCCAGACGGCAAACGGGTAGTTTTGAGAGGCATGAACACTTATCCCCCAAAACCGGTCTCGTCACAGAGAATGGAGGCAGTGCTCCGACAGGATGATATAGAATGGGCTGCAGAATGTTTTGTCACCTTCAGGAAACCCCCAGAGACCAGCTCACAGCACCCCAGTGACATTCAAGCCTTACTACAGAAACACGAAAAGGTTTTTCGGGACCTTCCATCAGGCAGACCACCAGACCGGGGTTTTGAACACATCATCGAGCTAGAGGAGGGAACACAAGCAGTCATCACCACTCCTTATAGGCATCCCAAAAGGTACAAGGATGAGATTGAGAAAACCATCAAAGAATTACTGGAGCTTGGTTATATACGACCCAGTTCTAGCCCCTTTGCATCTTCAATAGTTCTGGTTAAGAAGAAGGATGGTACTCTGCGTATGTGCATCGATTATCGAGCACTTAACAAAAAGACCATCAAGAACAGGTATCCCATTCCCAGAATTGACGAACTCATGGATGAGCTTCGGGGAGCTCAATACTTCTCCAAGATCGATCTTAGTTCGGGGTACCATCAGATCAGGGTAAGGGACCAGGACATCTCCAAAACAGCTTTCCGCTGTCATTATGGTCACTACGAGTTTCTGGTCATGCCCTTCGGACTGACCAATGCTTCGGCCACTTTTCAGTCATGCATGAACCATACCTTCCGAGCACAGCTACGTAAATTTTTGCTGGTATTCTTTGATGACATCTTGATTTACAACAAAACCTGGGAAGAACATCTGAAACACCTGGACGAAACATTGAGTATTTTAGAAGAGCGTTCACTATATGCAAAAATGTCCAAGTGTGAGTTTGGCATGAAAGAAATGCTGTACTTAGGACACGTAATCAATGCAGAAGGAGTACAAGTTGACATGGAGAAAATCCGAGCTATCAGAGATTGCCCTGCGCCAAAAACAGTTACAGAGTTGAGAGGGTTCCTAGGTCTGTGCACTTATTACCGTCGGTACGTTAAGGGATTCTCCCAATTTGTAGCACCCCTCACAGATCTCACCAAGAAAGGAGCATTCACTTGGACAGACTTAGCACATAAAACTTTCGAGGAGATGAAGGTTATTATGAGTTCTTGTCCAGTTCTAGCATTACCAGACTTCTCACAACTTTTTGTGGTAGAATGTGATGCCTCAGGGGAAGGGTTAGGGGCAGTGCTGATGCAGAATCATCACCCTATTGCATTTGAGAGCCGTAAACTGAAGAACTACGAGCGCCATTACTCCATATATGACAAGGATATGTTGGCCATCTTGCATACTCTCACAAAATTCAGACAGTACCTGGTGGGCAGTAAGTTCAAAATCAAAACCGATCATAACAGCCTCAAGTATTTCCTGGAGCAGAAGGAACTGAATGAGCGACAGCAGAAATGGGTCAGCAAGGTACAAGCCTATGATTTCGAGATCGAGTATGTGAAAGGTAAGACTAATGTAGTAGCTGATGCATTATCCAGGCGTCCAGCCCCATTATCTCTCAGTAGTATATCCACGGATTGGAGGGCACTTCTCTTAGTGGAATACTCCAAAAATAAATTCGCTTGCGAATTATTGGACGGGCAAATTCAGGATGACAGGTACAGGATTGTGGATGACATCATCTACTACAAAGACAGGATATACCTCGTTCCAGAATCCACATTGAGAAAGAAGATCATTCAGGCAGCCCACGATTCTCCTTTATCAGGGCATCAAGGTTTCTTAAAGACCTACAGGCAGATTAGAGAGACGTTCTCATGGAAGGGCCTCAAGGGGGAGATTATGCAGCATGTCAGGGAATGTAGCATCTGTCAACAGAACAAGATTGAGAACACCCATCCAACAGGGTTACTCCAGCCACTACCGATTCCAGAACAGAAGTGGGAGAGCATCTCCATGGACTTCATTACATACTTGCCCAAGGTCCAAGGGCAAGATTGTTTATATGTAGTAGTTGACAGACTAACCAAGTTTGCACATTTCTTCTAGATACCATCAGACTACTCGGCAGCTCAAGTAGCAGAGTTATTTTTCAGGGAGGTTTTCAGGTTACACGGGTTGCCTAAGACCATTGTCAGTGACCGGGATAGCAGGTTCACGGGTGCCTTCTGGCAGGAGCTGTTCAGATTGGTGGGGACCGAACTGGCTACTAGTACGAGTTATCACCCCCAGAGTGACGGGCAAATAGAAATAGTCAACAAATGGATCGAAGGATATCTAAGGAATTATGTAGCAGGGCAGTAGCGGACCTGGATCAAATGGCTACACCTAGGGGAGTATTGCTACAACACTACTTATCACATGTCTATTAGGATGACTCCTTTTAAGGCATTATATGGATACGAGGCTTTGGACTATGCAGATTTGGCATTCGGAGACAGTAGGGCTCTTAAAGCTAAGGATTGGATACAGGACAGTCAAGACATCTTGAAAATACTGAAGGAGAATTTACAAACAGCCCAGAATCAACAGAAGATGTATGCCGACCAACACAGGATTGAACGGAGTTTCGAGGTAGGGGATTTAGTATACTTAAGGCTTCAACCTTACAGACAGTCCTCACTTAAGAAGAAAGGAGCAGAGAAGTTGAAACCCTGCTTCTATGGACCCTACAAAATAATCCAGAAAGTGGGAGAGGTGGCATATGAACTAGAACTTCCTCAGGAAAGCAAGATTCACAACGTGTTGCATGTATCTAGCCTGAAGAAGACCCTTGGGCAACACATTGCTCCATCCACCGAATTTCCTCCTTTAGATGATGAAGGACTGCTCATACTGATTTTCGAACGGATCATCCAGACTAGAGAGAGGAAGCTCAGGAACAGGGTAATCAGGGAATACTTAGTTCAATGGAAGGAACTACCGCCAAAAGATGCCACTTGGGAAGGTGAACAGGTATTGTAGCATCCCAATTTGAAGTTGCTTGAGGACAAGCAATCTCGAGCGGGGAGCACTGTAATGTCCTCTTCCAGTTAGGCCTTAAGGCCCAAAACTGCTAACCTATGTGATTCCTGTGTGTTCGAGCGGTTACTGACAGCTAGGGAATCAGTTAAGGACTGATGCCATCCATAGAAGATCCAGGGCATCATCATTTGGTCAAGAAGGGCCATCGGGGCCAAAGGCCACCTTCGTGCATGCCATCCTAGCATTATTTAATAATGCATGCACTTTTTAAGTCTCCATCCGCATGCATGCAAGTCAACGGCAAATTAGAAGATAAAGTGACCTAATTAGGTCAAAGATTAGGTTTTTCGCAGTTGAACTTTATAAATAGAGGATAAAGCGAAAGGAGACTTCACTTTGGATTGTGATTATTTTGGGAGCTCTTGGATAGCAGCACAGCAGTTGGGGTTGGAGACGGAGTCTTCAGCTAACAGGATTTCGACAGTGAAACATCTGTCCTAGTCTTATTCCGGGTAAGCCATACAGGTTCACCACTTGTTCTTTATTCATTCATCAGTTATCTAGTACATGGTATAGATCGTTGCAGGGACACGTGTGTAACCATAAGAGGGGGTTTTCAGCCAGAAAGCCCTAATCAGCTGTTGGGCCTTCAGATCTCAGTTTCCTTCCGAAACTCAGGCACCATTCTCATCATCAACTTCATACTCCGGTACCCGGTGATTATCAGATCCATCAGGGCTCATCCGAAGCAGTTATTAGCAGTTTCGGGGTTCTAGGGCGTGAGTAGTTGCCTCTCTGAAGCAATTCGCTACCCTGCCTAGAGATCTTAGAACCTCCGCATGCATCAGGCATTCTCTCCGGCACTGAAAACCTATCGATCCGACAAATTCGCAGTTCCATCGGACACCTCCTTCCTTTGAGGGTGTCACCCTTTTCTGACTGGGGCGTCTTGTTGCTGGGGTTCACCTAGAGCAGAGGAGATCCACCTATTTTCGATCTAGTATCCGGTGCTTGCATACTTTCTCCGAAGCAGTTCAGCCGGCTTATCAGTGGTAATTGTTCATTCTATCTCGCAAACCCTAACCCTAATTTTTCCTATAAAATAGGGATTTTTGCTTGGCAGTTTGCATGCCCCGTTGTATCAGCATATTTGTATAGAAATAGAAAATATTGGGATTTGGGATATTACAATTCCAAATCAAACCTACAATTCTAGGTTCTCTATGAAAGGATGAGCAAGTGGCATACGAGTGAAATGCACCATTATACCTTGGAGCATTTCATCCTGTTGACCACCAATTCCAACTAGGTGGACAACGATGTACCATGCACATGTTGGTTATGCCTTGAAGATAAGAATGAAGTACTTAATGATTATATCAAGCGAGGCAACTCTTCTTCTCTCTATGAAATTTCCGCACCCTTGCGGGGGATTTTGTAAGGAGATGTCAGCATGAAGGTCTAGTTTTTTGTAACTTAATCACCTAAGACTTAGTCATTAGGGAATTCCTTTCATCGAGTGTTTTTTCATTTAGATAATTAAAATTTCTTTTTAGAGATTTTAATTATTTCAGTTTTTCACTCAAATTTACCTCCAAAGTGGTGTAAGCAAGGTTACATGAACCATGGGTGCGATCAGAATCGGCTAAAGAATCCGATACGGGTGCAACACTCATCCCAAAATTAGGAATCGAGGATTCAGAACTCTAACCCGAATTAACCTTAATTATCCTATGTAAACAACTTTATATTAGTCAAAACGAGGTGGAAGAATCCGAGAATCCAATTCAGAAGTATTTGATTCGGGTGCGGGTAGGCCTAGGTCCGAATCCGGTAACTATGGGTGAAAGGTGTTCTAGTGATTGAGTCCATGGGGTGATTGGGGCCTATGAATGTTCTATATTACCATGCTAGACATTATCCAGAGTCTTGCGGAATTTCATTAAGTTTTGCATAGTTTTTTTAAAATTTTTAGTCATTAAAAATTGTCACTCAGGACAATTTGTTGTAATGTAAAAGAGGGTTACTTGGTCCTTTTTAATGTTGTATAGGGGTATGGGTACTCAAGACAAATGGCATGAGACCCTCGACACCCTTAGGCCAAGCTTGAAGTCATTCGGACAAGTATTACTATGGTTTTTGTCACTTTTTCCCAAGTCAGTGATAGAAATCAGGAAATTGGGCATTTAATTAGAGAGGCAAATTTTGGAAAAGTGACTATAGTCACTTGGGGTGGTCAAGTAAAGGTTCTTATTTTTATATTAGGTTCCTAAGACAAATTTAATACCCAAAGCCGCCCCCCACAAGCAAGCATGTAAAAAGTTTTGAGTTGCCCACTCTAGGGGGTGTGCTCAGCTCTCTTTGATTGGTTGGGTGAGTGAGAGTGAAAGTCAATGGGATGGGTCCCACTATAGTGGTTCCCCCCCCATTTGACATAACAATAAGGTTAAAAGTATTGAAATGGGGGTTTCTCTCCCCATATTTGAGATCCCAAACCATGGTTTTGCCCTCCTTGAGCAAATTCGCGGCCCTCTCTTGGCCCCCCCTCTCTCCCTTGTGACACTTGTCTAGCATGCAAAGAGCCTAGCTCTTTCATTTTTCCTGTTTAAGGAGGACATTCCTCCTCATTTGTGTTGTATTCAATTGCGCTCTTGCTTCATTTTTCTCATGCTCTCTTGCTCTCTCATTCTCCCATTGCTCCCATTCTTGCTCTCTTGCTCCATTCTTGTCCAAGAGGAGCCATTGTACTTTCAAGTTTGGATGATATAGAAGAAAGCTTTGGAGAAAGTACTGTCCATGCATTGTGAATGAGGTGATCTTGTTCCATTTTTGGTTCGTTTTGTATTTGAAATCTCAAGCAAAGTTTTTTACTTGAGAATAGTATTATAATAGTTTTGTTGCATGCTATGTGGGTTGTTTGCTTAGAATTTGGGAAGTTAAAGTACTTTTCGCTTGAATATTTTGTTTCTCTAGTCTTTGTGGATTTCTCACTCCATTTGCATCGTTGAGCTAATTTTGTTACAGGTTTCCCAAGTTTGGAGAGTGGGATTCCCGGGTGGGATACCCCATTGTCTAACAAATTTCAAAAAGGACTTGGCATCTTTGCTAACATTTTTTTTTTATTGCAGCTCTTAAATACTTCATTTTGGACTCAAATATTATCATTTTTCAAGTTTTTACATGCTAGTTTTGCCTTAGAATTTTTTTTAAATTTTTGGATGAAATTTTTTGAGTTTGTTTAAAACTCATTTCTATCACTTTTGTGCTATAATAGCGTGTTGTTTTGTGCAGGTTTCTATTTTGTGTAGGTTTCTGATCTCACAGGGGGAGGGAATGCTCAAGTTCAACCACTAGCAAGCACCAACAACACCCAAGAGGGTCTACTTCAAGTCCCTCACAAAAAAACGGTTTAAAAATCACCCGTTCCCTCTTATTTCTTAATAAATAATAGTGCTGAAATCTACATGCTTGTAACAAACCCAAGAGAGTCTCTTGGGCTTGAGTTTGTTGTGCTTCATTTTGAGTTTTCAGTACTTAGTGATTTTGGTTTTGGTTGCATGTAAGTGAAGTGGCTCTGCCTATCCTTGCATGACCTTGTAAGTTGCTTGGATTTAGATTAGTTTACTTCATTGTTTGTTTTCTTTTTGCCCGCACCTCACAAGTGAAGTGGCTCTGCCCATCCATCTGAAATCGCGTTGGCTAGCATTTTTATTTCAAGTATTTGCTCATTTCCTTTTGCCCCCACCTCACAATTGAGTAGGCTCTGCCTCCGTTGTGATATTGCGCATGGACTGTTTTGTTTAATTTTTGCTTTAAGGATAAAATTTACCATAAGCCACGTTTTTACCCCGTATCCTCTCCCCTCACCGGTTCGACCTATCTAGGGTGATGAGAAAGGGCAAATATTTGTGTTGGCTAGTTTAATAGGCACCCAATTAAGTATCTTTATTAGAAAGGAGAAAAAGAGGCTTGACCTGTGGAGCTAGTGGGGTAGAACCCGTAGGGGGCTTCCTGGCACTTTGTGTCCTCTAGTTGAGCACCCAACAAGTTTCAAGTTTGACCCGTGGAGCTAGACGGGAACCTTGTGTTCCCATGTTGAGCACCCAACATTCTCTCTCTAATCGAAGGAGATAGTCTCTTGGGGTAGACATCCAGAATAGTTCATTTCTTTGCAACAAACACCTTAATTCCGTAAGTCAAAGAGAGATATAAAATTCACAAAAATTTACAGGACCACTTGCATAACATTGTTACAATCATTTACATTTCTCTATTTTGCAAGCACTTTATTTTAACTTGTTCATTTTCTGGAAGTCATCATGTTCTTGTATATTTGTTAAAGTAAATGAGTTGTTGCCTTAGGAAAATTATTTGAAGTTGATTATTGTGACTCCATAGCCCGAGTAGAGACGACACTAGTCATTTTCATTATTTGATTGTTTCTATCTTGCATACATTACTGGTAGATTGTTAAATGGTTTGCTTGACATTGAAACATTTGCATCATTGCACGCTGATTGCCATTTTTGTAATTTACAACTCCTAGAAAACATTCTTCAAAAATGAACTTAGTAAGTAGGGACTACCTCCCATGGCCTTTAGGAGTTGTGGTCTAAATGGAGGAGTTTAGAATTGAGGTGACAGTGGGTTCTCAACTCATAAGTTGCCCTCAGGAACACACACAGCGGTTGGGAGGCTTACCTGTGTCCAAGTGTGTTTTAGGCGGCAACACATCCCATAGGAAATACTTCATCAAGGAGCAACTATTAACACTTAACTTAGGGAAATGCTAAGTTGATGGGTTCCCACTCCATGAATGCTCAATGTGTTAGATAACTGCATGAATACTTTGTAAAAATGCTCCAAGCATGCCAATATCACCAAGAGGAGAGAATATCAATATCAAAACATCATGGAGAGATCACATCCCATAACTACTATCATCCAATCCATTAAAGGAGATCCACAACACTAGGCCAAAGCTCACATGTATCCCAATCTCTCCAAAGAATCCACCTACAAGCTTGATCTTTGTGATTAAAATCACAAGTGAAACCCTCATACATTATGAGGGTCAACAATACCAATCCCTGATAAAAATAGCCAAGCCCTTTGTGGGAATGGAGGAAACTGTTGAAGGGAAGGTATACATCAAAGTGGTTGTGATGTAGGTCCGTCCGAATTCCAGATTCGTTTGTTACAAGTCACTGTTTTCTGCCTCTGTTTCTATGTTTGTTAGTGAAATTGTCCTACACTCTTTGTATGTCAGCTTACCATTTCCTATCATGTAACGTTGACTTCTTTGGCATTGTTATGGCACTTGATTTCTTCTTTAGATTTTTAAAATTCAACTTGTAGGGTGATAACTTGGGTACTTGGTACCGATTGGCTAATTTTGAAGGGGTGCAACCTATATCATGCATCAATGATGTTTGTATTTCACAAGAAGTTACATAGAAATGGCTTGCTCACAAAATTTAAATTAGTGTTTCTGATTTTCAGCTATATAGGGGTAGGATGGAGGATGGAACTGTGGTTGCCATAAGGTGCTTGAGGTTAGAGTGGAGACCAACCATCCAAAATTTGAAGCTACATATGGAGCTGTTCTCAAAACTTAGACACCCGAATTTGGTCAGTCTTCTTGGGCACTGCATTGATTGTGAGCTGGATGGTTCGAATGTGAAGAGGGTATTTCTCATCTTTGAATATGTATCTAATGGAACTTTGCAAAGCCACCTTTCTGGTACGTTGTTCATATAAACACTCCACCAATGAAAGTCCTTTCTCAGCATCTATCTGTATGCTTTTGGAATCCTTTACTAACATTGCCATGTAAATTGTTTATGTAGGGAATATGCCAGAAAAATGTTTAACCTGGCCACAGAGGCTGACAGCAGTGAGTGGTGTGGCAAGGGCCATCCATTTCTTGCACACAGGAGTTGTACCTGGTATTTTTAATAATAATGTGAAAATCACAAATGTTTTATTGGACCAAGGTCATATTGCAAAAGTAAGTGATTATGGCTTACCAGGACTCACAACAGATATGATTGAGTTCGAGGTAGGTCTGCTGATATACATGATTTAATTGTTTCGACTTTTATTTCTATTCTTTTGCTACAATAGTATAGATAATTATGCTATTATTCCAATTTATCTTTTGAGACAGCAATTTCTGAGGATGCAATCAATTGTATGTGAGAAGGAATTTGCATGAATTAACTGCAGGCAAAGGTGGAATACCAGAAAATGGCACAAAAGGAGCTCTCCTTTATTAGTAGGTATGTCTGTCATTCAAGTAACCATGAATTTCATAGTTTGTATGGTACTGGCATTTTACATCCCAACTGTAAATTGTGTATTTTTAGTACCAATATATATGGATCTCAGAATAGATTTATTTGAAGCTCATGTTAGAATTTGCTTGAATGTGAAATTCTTTTGTTTATTGAGGGAATGTTCCTATTTAAGGAGCCTGTATTTGCAGTGATTCAAACCCAAAGCATCGTCAAATATATCTAAATTTTAATAATAAATAATAAGGAAGATATTTAGAAAGCATGTTATGTCAGTAGCACTATGTACTCAATTTACAATTTTAAAGAGCTAATAGTTTACATTTTTTTAAGAAATCTCTCTGCTTGCCATGCAAATCTTTTAGGCAAATTTTAGCATGGGTTAGGAATTCAAATGCAATAGTGGGAAACAAAATGTCATCTCCAGACCAACAATGCATTGAATGATGATCAGTTGTCTTTCCTAGTCTAATAGTGGCAACTTGATGGTTGGGATGGCCCTTTTTCCCAATTACTACAGTTCTGAAACAGTTTTTGGTGGTGGAAGTTCCAACAGAGATGTTGCCTTACCTTCTTTTCAATCACCCTGGAAGGTCCATGACTCCATATAGTTGTGTGGTAATTATTTTTAGAAATGCTCTAGAATGAGGATTTCATGATATGCCCAAAGTCATTAATGTTCAGAAAAGATTGAAGCTTGAACCGCAGAGTTTCATTTAGTATGTATACAATGGACAATATATCACAATAAAGCTTCATGTAGTATAGTGTAGATTTGTCATTTGAGCCAACTATTGGTTAGAAAGCTTCATCTAGTTCAGTGGAAAATTTGTTTCTCATTCCATCTTCTATTGTACTTGGACTAGTTTCCACTTGATTGATGACATCCATCATTTGATCTAAATGACCATTTAATAAATTGCTGTCTTAGCCCAAGACTGAGCTAAGCAATATAGGCAATGGGGGCTTATCTATAATACATACAGTGTTTTAAATGGTTCCCTTTGTGTGGTTGCATTGGTGAAGTCTTGTAGGATATGTTTGCAAGTTTGAGTTATTTGTTTGGTAAAGTCTGCTTATCATGCATTTGTTGAAGTATTGCTTGTTATACCATAGGAACGTAATGTTAAGGACCATTGTTGATAAACAAGAAAACATAATACAGTTCCTAGACATTGCTGTAATCAAACTCTAGGCCTAATTCCATAGAAGATACACTAGAATCTCTCATGGCTATTTTGAAGGTAGAACCTATCAATTTCATCATGTTGAGGCTTAAAATCCACAATTAAATAAAATTCAACCTTGTCTAATCTTGGCGGAAGCACTGAATCTCATTCAATCCTGGTTGAAGCAATTAATCATTTCTACAATTTGTAGAATGTAGCAAACAAGACCCCCTTCGATTCACCTTTACTTACACATTTGAGAATTATTCCATCAGGATTCTTCCAACCAAGGCCCCCTTGGATCAAATAAAACTTTGCAACACTAAGCCTGAGTGTCCTTCTTTGATTATCATTTAAGAGGTTAGTACATGAAAATTTCTTCAAGTAATAGATAATATCAGCATACCACTCATGACTCTCAAGTTCTTCTAGAGACCAGTGAAAAATGATGTTAAGTGAAATCATACAACCAATGCAACCACTTAAGCATCTCATCAATGCCATGAATTATTCCCTTGTGTTTGGTCATCATCTGAAACAAGGCCTCATAAAAAATCAAGTGGATCACTATGGAAATCTCCATGACATGAGGGCTGAACTCTGAGTTGTGCTGATGAAGATGGCTCAAGACACCACAATAATGCTTAGAAGGACATGCACCAACACAAGTCTCCTCTATCCAAGCTTGGATAGGATTAGTATAAACATGATCATGGCTAAAAACATCATAAATCAATCTTTTGTTATCATCACTTCTTTCAAGTAACAAGGGCTCAAGGGGCTCTACAAATTTGCAAAAATATTCAATGTTATCCTCCAAATAAGATGTAGATGAAATATGACATAACATTCCAGGCTTAGAAAAAAAATTGACCCCAGATTTAGGGTCTGAAACCCCCTTTTTGATAGCTGAAAATCAGTGCAATAAAAGCCAATTGGAAATGTGTGCTGTCCTATACAAATTCCAGCATTAGCATTACAATTTCCAGCTGAAAGTAAATGCAAGATATGAGAAAAATTTGAAAAAGGTGGCTGAAAATTTCTGTGATTAAGACGTTGCTATACCATACAATTCCCACCTTCTAGAACACATTTTCCAATTGAAAAGTTATACGCAATTTCACCAAAATCCAAGCATAGGTGTGGCTGGAACATTTCCACATGTTTACCATCACAAATTTGCTCCAAATGCCCAAAAAAACTGCATTATTAGCAATAGAACATGGCTGGAAATTTCCCTGAAAATGTTACAATAAATCTGCCATAGATTGCTGAAACAAATCTGTATAAATATGATATATGGTACCCAAAATCTGTATTATTAATAGGACCATATGAATGAAAAATAGTATACAAATTTTCTGCATTTACCTCCTCAATGTTTGGCTGTTCCAAGTATTCAAAATTTACATTATCTTCTTTAGAAACCATCACTGCTAGTATCGTTAATAGGGTCCTCAAAATTTTACACAATATATATACCCTTATTATGTTCGAAAGTCTGAAAATGAATGTTCCTAGCTTCTTCATATCCTTGGCTGCCCTTATCCCTATCAAATGGAGAGGCAAATATATTTACTAACACTTTATCATTCAGGGGTTTGTCTTCAAGCTTTGCCTTCTCAACATCATCATAATACACATCAACTGTTGACTAAATTGTCATTGATGCCAACAGGTGTGTGTCACTGTGCCTTGGTATGAGCTTCTGAGGGTTGAGTAAGTGACAGTGTCAAAGGAGACCTTTTGACTTTGTCCAAGCCCAAGTCTGAAGCCCTTGGAGCCCTTGGGACAATGGCAAAAGCCCTGAACACCCTGTAGAGTGGTTAAGTACCCCAAGTTGGTTAGATGGTTCCCCAGTTGTGTCATTGGTTGCCCCCACACCTTGCTGGTTATGAGTCTTCACTTGTGGTAACTCTAACGACCTAACAAAATACCCTAAAATCCCTGTCTTTGATCCCTAAGCCTACTATCTACCCTTTCCCTTAAGAACACTTTTATTTTTTCCCTAACATATAAAACTCTAATAAAATTTTAATAAGTGATAAAGTATAACCATTTTTTTTATAAACACACACATTGGTAATCATTAAAATAACCAAAATAAAATTAAAATATTAAATCTATTATTTTTTAATTAACCCCTAATGTCTACCTCTCTAAAAAGTTAAAACAATTAAAAAAAAAAAAGGGAGGGACTTCACCTTTAAAAGTCAACACCTTCTAAGAATAAAATAATAAAACAATTTAAAATATAAACAATCTAGGTTACTCTCCAACAAGTCGGCCCCATAATTAAATTAAAATTTACCTTTAAGATATCGGCCCATACTCTTCCAAAACTTATATAAAAATACCTTCATTTGTCTAAAACAAAAATAGAGATCACTGAGTTAGTTGCTAAACTAAGGATATTCGTCGGGTTATATTTTTTTTGGACTGAGCCACCTTGAATTTGCAAAAGGCTCAGTTCCACGCATCTTTCATCTAATATTTTCTTAAGAGTCTACGGTATCCGAACTCTGACAGAAGATGCCAGCCTCGTGATTGATTTTAAGAAACGCAGCTGAAGACGGATGTTTTGCTCGGCTTGATCATTCCACTGCAAATCCCAGGGCCGGTTTACGCATTCTGCTGCGGTAATTTGTTGGAATTTTCTGCCCGATAACGGATCAGTGCAAGGACCAAGAGTAAGCCATGTGCATCTTTTCTATCTAATGAGGACCTTAAGGCATTAAAATTTCCTGCACCAGGTTTGAACATAGAAGCTCTCGATCCATGGTTCAATTTTCAATGTGCTCGAGATCGAAGAATTAAGCTACGGATTGGGTCAATAAAATTTTCATCTTGATGGAGCAATTTTTGCTGAGTTGAATGAAGTTCTTACGCGCGAGCTTGCAGAGGATGGATACTTTGGCGTACAGGTCTGCGTGACTCCTATGCGGACGGAGATCATAAATCGGGTGACTTGAACCCAGAACGTTCTCTGCGGAATAAGGGAGGAGAATTAGGCAGTTGACGTCCGTTGTTCAGAAAAGGTCAATTTTCCCGAGGGCACCGTCGAGTTTTACGTGAGAAGGTGAACAACAGAGGACTTTGTGCAATTGTTCAAGTTGAATCTTTGCGCTACAAGCTGCTCGGAGGTCTTGCTGAAAGAACAAAAACGCAGTCAATTTTTTTTGAGAACCCGAGTTTTGATCTAAGTGGTCAGATTAAGATAATTTCGATGCTGGTTTACAGTCAAAGTTGAAGTGCAAAATCTGGATTTGAAGTCATTTGAAAAAGGTATGTCTATGAATTAAATACAGTGATATGAATATAGTTTGAACAGTTAGTGTACAAGTAAATACATGCTATATTTCAGTGCTTATGAGAACATTGACAAGTGACATAAGTTGAGAGAAAAGTAAGTGAGTAGTATGAACAGTGATAAACAACGATACAGATGTATGCAGTAGTATGTGATATGCAGTGAACTCAGTGAAATATAAGTGAGTGTGCAATAAGTGAACAAGTATGAATATATGAACAACAGGGATGATGACACATGCCTTTATGATAAGAATGATATAAAGATGAACAAGCTAGCTATGGTGTGATGACATACTGATGATGATGGTGGCTACTTGATGATGATGATGACAGTACATACTTTATGACGTTGATGCATATCCTATGAGGACTTGTTCAAGAGACTGATGTTTTACAGACCTTGTTTATAAAGCAATTTCCTTGATGATAAATTGTATGATGATGATGAGATGAGTAGATCTTGATGATGACATGTTCAAACCTTGATGTTTGATGACTTGACAGTAACCAATAGTGTTTATAAACAGCTTGACTAGCAGCATTAATGTTTGATATGACAGTGATGACATGAGCAGAAAGATGACGTGACAGTATTGACTACAGGGATGATTTGACAGTGACTAGAGTGCAGAGATTATCAGCAGCAGAGTTTGGTGTGTGACAGGTCCACAGGTTCGACAATCTTCTTCTTATCAGGGAGGCAGGATGGGGCAAGGAAAGGAGGTTTTAGCCTTCTTTCGGTGGAAGCCGGAAAACAAGGGAGTGGTAGCTTCCTTCAGGTCGCCGCCTGTAAATCAGGGGGTCGTAGCCTCGTTCCAGTTGAAGCTGGAAAATTGAAGTCTATATAATAAGGGAGTTGTTCCTTTCTTCCAGTTATTTCTGGACAACTATTATTAAAAAGGCTTCCGTGGTTTTACCCCCAGAACTTGGGTTTCCATGTTAAAAACTATTGTGTACTGTGCATCTTGTTATCTTTATACACATTGATGATGTGCTGTGATTGGTGATCAGCAACCTGCTTTTGATTAAAGTTTTAAATAGTACAAATACTGATTCACCCCCCTCTCAGTATTTCAACATCAACTTCAAGAATTAGAAAGGGGTTATCGATTACCATTTCCTTGTGTTATTGAGAGGATGAAGTGGACATACCTTCTTCACATGGAGCTGCAATAGGATCCTTTTTTCTTTTTTATCCATGCATGTAGAGATTCTTCATTGTTTGGATCATCAATAGTGTCTTCTTCACTTCAGGCTAGCATAAAATCATAAAAAATCTTTCCATAGTTGTCTTCTTCATAATGAGGATCCTAATGGTTGAGAAATACTTTAATCAAACCTGCAAGCAAGGTTACTTGAGAGCGGGAGCAGGAGCAGGAAGCGAAATTTTTAGAAGCTTCCGGTTAGGAAGCGTTTTTTATATAATATATATTTTTAATATATTTTGATGCATATATGCCAACAAATGCTTGTAGAATGTTGATTTAGTCATGGAACGCATAAAAACATGAAATAAACCATAACATGATAAATCATAATACCATATAACATCATTCATCAATGATCAACCATCAATGATTCAATGATCAATCAACTATCATATACTAGTAAATTCATCAAACATAGGTCCATTATCCATAACATCAAGTTATCAACCTTACAGCTTCAGAGTTCAAATTCAAACTTCAAACTTGAATTGCCATGTAATGTTCACAAAATATGCCATAATAAATATTAAAGAGACAATGACTCAAGTTCTCGAATCTCAACAGTGCAGAAACTTGAAAGTACTGTAAATAAGAAAAGACAAGAAAAGTAGATTTTATGGATGTTTCCTCTTGCCACGGGAAAGAACTAATTTCTTTTGCCGTTGTCTATGTTCATGAACAGAGGGAGCGGGATTTTCATTCCTAGTAACCACCGAGCCACGTTCAAGACTGGATCTTGCATGACCCCCCCACATTGATGTAGGTGGGGGTTGTGAAGTTGAACCTGGGGGCAAAGGAGGTGGTGGCATTGTTGCTGCTACTGTTGCTGCATGGTCATCCTAATCGCCCAAAAGCTCTTCCTCCAAGCACTCTAAAGTTAAGGCTCCATCCTCCAAGTTATGCTCCTTCGGATTGTTGTCCCAAGTGACATATGATCTATCGGTTTTGGCCCGCTCACAGTAATGAGTCAAGAACCTCAAGTTGTAATGTACATAAACCAAGCTTTCTGCCCGATTTTCATTTAATCGGTTTCTTTTCACTGAGTGGATGAAGCTATAGGTGCTCCAACACCTTTCTGCAGAGGAGCTGTTTACCACATGTGAAAGCACTTTGGTTGCCAATTTATGCAAGCGTGGGCATTATGAGCCATACATGTTCCACCACTCAATAGGAGGTGCCCTATCTCGATTTTTTCTAGCATGCAAAGTACCAAACGGACCAATCTCATTGAGGTATCTGCTTAATTCACTACGCAATAAGGCACGTTCCTCTTCATCAGGGACCAACTTGTCTATAGTAGCCATGTACCCAACCTGTACCTCTGGATCTGTGTGGGGCTTTCTCCTAACCCCAGCCCTCGATGCTGGTTTGGCCAACCAAGATGGAGAATAATATTTTGGTGTTAATACATATCCTAAGGCATGCAGTGGAACATTGAGATGATCCCACCTTTTGACCACGTGTTTGAATATGGTCATACAGGATGGGATCCTTCGATTCAACAATATCTTTAATCTGGCCCAACATGCTATCCATCTGCTCATACACCTCCCCAATTACCGGCTTATTTGTACTTGCAACCGAATCATGTGATAAATGGGCTTTGTGAACTGCAAAACAAACTTGACACTTGCCCAAAATTGACCATCAAGAATGGTGTCTTCCACATCCTGAAAATCATGCCTGTCAGATGTGGATGTAGCCCTATCTTTCAAGACTTGCCATGATTCACTTGATACCATGCTAGCCAATGCCTCTCTTACCTTCAAAAGACGCCCGAAGGTGAGGTAATAGCTAGCAAATCTAGTCTTTGTTATCTTTAATAGCTCTAACTTTGAGTGAGCACGGAAAATACCATGGGCATTGCTATGGTTGGTAATAAATCTTATCATGTGCTTACCCTTTTTGTATACTTCACCAATCCATTTGTATTCATTTTCCTTCAACTTAATAATGTCATGCATCAAAAGGTTCAGTGTGTGAACCATACACCCGGACCAAAATATGTTGGGGTATTTATCTTCAATGATTGCTCCCTCTGCCTTACAATTAGCAACATTATCTGTTATGACTTGGATGACATTGTATGGACCAATGGCTTCAATGTTTTTGAGTAGGATTTCTGCAATGTTCATGTCGGTCTTGAATTTATCTGAGTAGTCATGTGCCGAAAGGAAGATTGCACCAGTAGCAGAGACACCAAGAACATTTATCAATGGCTTACCTTTCACATTGGTCCAACCATCTGATACAATTGATACTCCATACTCATTCCAAGCATTTGTGAATTGCCCCAAAGCATTTTGGATCTTGGCTTTTTCCTTGTCAAACCCCATAGTTCTAGCTTTGTCATACCCGGGGCTCTTGTATCCTGCTGGGGCAATGCGGATGGCCTCTACCATTTCATGCCAATAGTTTGAGCGAAGAACATTGAATGGTATGCCACATGCATAGAGAAACTGATACACTTTTGAATCCACGTCATCCCTACCACCTTGATCAAGGAAATATGATATTGTCCTGCGGTTGCCACGTGATTGCATGGGAGAGAATCCACTGCCTTGGGTAGATGGGCCTCCAGTTCTTGGTGAGCATGAAAGGTAATGGTCATCTGATGATCGTTTTGGTGTGTTTTGTGCTTCGAATTCTTCCTTCTTATAGATGGCTCTTTATGTTGAAAAACACTACTTTTCATGAATGTTTAAGATTTCATTACAATATTTTTTTAGAGCCAATTTCATTAGGCAAGCCTTTCATTCATGTATGTTGAAAAACAGTACTTTTCATGAATGGGATTTTTTGCAAGATATTCATTTCCAGATACATTGTATTGATGGCAGCGCTACTTGTTTCAGGTAAGCAAACACAGCCTATGTAACTCAGAGCCGAGACACAAATAAACAGGGAGGTTTGTCCAACAAAGGCTCTAGCAGGGGAAAGGTTCTCCATGCCACAAGTCAAGCAGTATGTTGGGCTTAAAACATAACTGGAAGGTAATGGATGGGTGGAGATAGTACAAGATGAAACCAACACTAGCAAGCCAAAAAATGGTGGGAATGACTACCTCTATTGTTCTTAAGGAGGGTACAACCAATGAGTATAGATCAAGAACTTCCAAGTCTGAGTAGGGACATCAATACATAATATAGATACGTCCAAGTCCACATATTTATATGACCGCCAGATCATGACACTAAATGCTAATACATGTCACTAAAATGAGTATAAGAGCAATGATAACCATAACACACTATAATATAAACTGAGTCATAACCATGCAAATACATCCATCTGAACCATCATCTGTCCAATGAGAAACACTGATACAAATTTGGGCATCACTAACTGCTTTGCAAATGACTAAATGACTACATCAGTTCTCAAATCTGAGTGTCCTGAGACTCAGTCCTGGCATAGGAGAGTACTATAGTCCACTAGTAACATAATGATCCATCAAAACTGCTCATCTCAGCATCTCATATGTAGGAGATTTGGCTGAAAAAATGTATTGAATCTGAAAAATAGAATATGGTATCCCGGCTACTATATATGTGATAACACACCTTTCGGGTACTCGGGAAAGCAACGGTCGGATTGATTTAAAAAATTAAGAACAAATAAATAAAAGAAATATTTTCTAATTAATCCTACCACGAATCTTTTCCCCCCTTTCGGGGTACTCGGGAGAGCGTGGGGTAAGTATTTCTTTTACTTCCTTGATTAAATGAACAACTAAATCATAAATAAAGATAAAACTAACTAAAACTAAAAAATCATAAAAAAAAGACACCGACACAAATCCCCCTAGGGGGATGGGGGGCGGGCTCTGAAGAGCCTACTCTGTAACGGTAAAATACCGTTTACTGTAACTTCACCATTGTAACGGTAAAATACCGTTTACTGTAACTTCTCGAACTTCCACTTTCGAAAATACAAATAATCCATGAATATATATATAAAGATTGATAAAATAGATTTGATCTTTTACAAGATAGACTTTCCCGTATTTATAATTGTTTAAAGGGTGTCTAATGCAACTCTTCATAAAGAGTTACACCATTTCACTAATTAATATTTTATTATTATATTATTATTGTTTTGTTGTTATTATTATTATTATTATTATATTATATATATATGTTGATGTTTATTATTATTATTATTATTTTATTCATAACATTGCCTCTCCCTTAGAATTGCTTTGTCCTCAAAGCACAATTATGAAAGACTTTATCCTTTGTTCTTGCTCGTAATGCTTTCTCATGACATTGTGTGTTGGTAGTTGTAACACTTGACGGAATAAGACGATATGTTCTTTTAAACATTGTGTGGAAACTTTGTGTCATTTGTGAAGTCGTCCATCCGAGATCTACCTTTAACGGAATTGTTTGCGGATCGATTGTCGAGAGTTGTCGATTTTGTCTTTTCTCTTTGTAGGAATAATACTGGTAATTTTCCTTTTGATCTTGTCGTCTATCATAACGGCTCTTGTGATTTGGATGGCGATATGAAAATCGAATCACTTGTGAAGTGTTTACTTGAACTTCAACTTTTGTTGCTTCTAATGATTTTTGTAATTGTTTTTCGGAACCATTTTCTATTGATGCTTGTAGTGATGTGACAATAAGATTGTTCTTTTGAACCTTGACGAGCGTTGCATTGCTTCCCTTTTCTGATGTTTGAATTTGAGCCTTTGATGACTTCTCTATTGTGTTAGTCATCATTTCTGCTTTAATTTGATGTTGGTTGTATCGACTTCTGTGATTTGGGTGACGATAAGGTATTCGAGACGTTTGTGGAATCCTTGCAGAAACTTTAATTGTTTGTGATTTTCGCGATATACTGATTGATAATAACTCTGAGGATTTTTTTAACTTCTCATTTTTTAATTTTTTAATTTGTTCAGTCAACCCTTGATTCAATTTTTTTAAGCGAGAATTTTCTTCATTTTTTTGTAATAGTTTCTTATTGAATTCATTTTGGAGATCCACTTCCTTTTGGTGGAATTCCTCTTGGATTTATTCTTGCGAACTTTTTTCCCTTTTTAATTTCTTAATCTGTGTGATCAAGTCTTGACTATGATTCTTCAAACTAGTAATTTCTTCATCCTTACTAGCGACAATTTTTTCAACTTCTTTCTGCTTTTTTCGTTCTGACTTCTGATTACCCTGTGAAATCATCTCTGATATATCCTTGAATTCTTCAGATGTTGGAGGTTCTATTTCTGACTTCATTGTAATATCTTGAAATGTGATTCTCTTTTTCTTATAGGAAAATCTCAGAAACTTCTTTTTCGGCATTTAAGATGAAAGTCCCCAATGTTTTTATCCAAGGTAAACCCAAAATTATGTCACTGTCAAACCTCCATAAGGAAATAACAATGAATTTCGATGTGACCATATAATCTCCAACATTCAGTTGTAAGCTACTTATTTCAGTTCGTTTTTTGTTCAAAAAGTCTAGCTCTTCCCTTATATTTGACTCAAGAATCACTAAATGGTTAGCGAATTCAGTACTAATATAATTATTACTTTCAGCAGGTGCAATAGAAATGGTGATATCCTTCCTTGCAAGTGTCCCTTTAATTCTAAGTAGTATTGCAACATTTCTTTGTAAGGTGATAGGAAATTTTTCTTTCTTTTCAACATTAAAATCCATATTCTTGAGTTTTCTTTGAAATTTAATCAATATCCCCTTCTTTTTTTTCCAATAGTTTTGTAAATGTGAGTAGATTGGGTGGTTGGGAGGAATAAGTGTTACTTTCCCCACTTGAGTTCAAATCTCACTTGCTTCTTAGTAGCAATTATTATGCACTTTTATATTTTTTTCCCCCTTATATTTTGTAAAATGTGAGTAGAAATGTGAGTAGATTGGGTGGTTGGGAGGAATGAGTGTTACATTCCCCACCTAAGTTCAAATCTCACTTGCTTTTTATTAGTAATTATTATGCACTTCTATATTAAAAAACCCACTTTAAGAAACCACGCGTGGTTTCACGTTTATCTTTTTTATTTTAACTTTTACCTTTTTTTTAAGGGCAATGTCCTATTTTTTGGGAAACCCTAATAGTGGTTAAAAACCAAATTTACGTAAAGTGTAAATAATGTCCAAGGGCCGTATAGCTCTGATACCACTGTAACGGTAAAATATCGTTTACTATAACTTCACCACTGTAACGGTAAAATACCATTTACTGTAACTTTTCGAACTTTCACTTTCGAAAATACAAATAATCCATGAATATATAAAGATTGATAAAATAGATATTATCTTTTACAAGATAGACTTTCCCGTATTTATAATTGTTTAAAGGGTGTCTAATGTAACTTTTCATAAAGAGTTACACCATTTCACTAATTAATATTTTATTATATATATATATATATATATATATGTTGATGTTTATTATTATTATTATTATTTTATTCATAACATACTCAAAGTCTTTTATTACGGTATTTACAAAGCTCATGAGAGGTGGATGCCTTTCACCCTTGATTTGGAGCCAAAGGCTTACAGGTTTTGAAAAAATGAAGAGGAAGAAAGAAGTTGCTTCGAGAGGCCTTGGATGGCCTAGATCTTTAATTTGCCGGCAGCACTTCCTCTTGTCTTTGCATGAAAAATGTAAAACCAACCACCTGAAATGCACCCCATGTTCCAAATCAGTTGTTAAAAGCGTAAAAAATTAAGTACTTAAATGATAAACAATAAGACTAAGTACTTAATCAATCTAGATCTACTCAGAATAAAGCTTTAAGATTAGAATCTAGCAATGTACTTAAATAAATCAGAGTTTGAATAATCTTAAAAAAAAATAAACTAATTTACTTAAGCATTTATAAAGTAACCAGAACCAAAGAGGAATTTTTTTTTGAAGAAAGAAGGATCTCAAGCCCCAGCTTGAATGTAGTGAAGATAAAAAAGTTCCTGCAGTACAAGAAGCATTAGATTTTAAACAAGGAGCAGTGAAGAGAAAGAGGAAGCAACTGAGCTCCGGGTTCTCCTTCACTTGTGATGATCTGCAAAGCTATAAAACCTCAAACAAACAGGGATCAAATCCAGTGTGATAACATAAATAAGATGCAAAAAACATTAGTATTTCTGACTACAGCATGCTACTTTCCAATCTTACCTAGTTAAACACAAATAAACAACTTGAAAACCTCAAATGCCTATTCTATGGACTAGATAGAGCCTTCTTAAGTTGAAAATGATACCACAATTTGCATATGAAGAAATAAAACTAAGCTAATATCACCTCATGAAGCACAAGTATTCACCATGAAACAGATCTTGCACAAGATGGACCTCCAAAGTCTTCACTTTTATTCATTAAACAATTATAGAGCATTACAAAAGCAGAGGTTCCTTCCTTCTGTCCAGAATGAGGAAGAAGAACCTTTATTTATACAAAAAACCAATCCCCAGGGGGGAATTAATGAACTAAGGATCAAGCTCAGTGTGACTCAGTTGAAGAGGAGTCGAACTAAGCTAAGACAGAGTTGAAGTGAAGAGGAACTGACCCTCTTCACCCAACAAGTGCCAACACATCACCGAACCCAACCACTTCCTAACGTGCGACTTCTTCAATCTCCTTGCGCGAATGTATGACATATTGGCGTGAAGGAAAAATTAAATGAAAGCTCGTGAATAATGGATTCACATGAAGGCTTTAATCCCAAGTATGTAAACAAATATTTTAATAATGAAGGGGGAGGGGTCCACCCTCACCCCATTGGCACCCACCTCCACGCTAGCATGAGCCATACAAGAGTTGATTTTAACCACTTTCCACCATTCGCTACCAATCTCTTATGTTGACGTCACCTTCTCCTTTAAATAAATCCGCTATCACTAAAATATCTCGTAGCCTCTATACATACCACGTGATAAAATATACCTTTAATACATGATGGGGTCCACCCAATTCCCACTCATCACATTCACACTAGCAAATAGCGTGAGCTCCATCTTCACGTCACTCTCCATATTTAGTAATTTGTAGCAACCTTTTGACCCAAAGTTTTGGATGTTATTTTACTTGAAGAGGGTCGGAAAACAATGAGGGACCCATGCCAAGTCATCCCCACCATTAAAAAATTAACTTTTGACTTTTCTAAATTTTGAGTATAGTGCCAATTTGTTCAAATTTAGCATTTAAATGCTATTCTGATGCTTTGTTAGCCAAATGGTGCTTTCTAGGATGTTTCAGCTGGCCGAAACATAGTGAGACTGGCCCCTAGGGTAAAGATGCTGCTCCGGGCTTGAAAATGAGCCCAACCACGCCAAAAACGGACTCCGGATCATACTTTTTTTACATTTTGAAAATTTCCATTTAAACCATTAAAAAATGGCTTAAAAATGGAATTTTTTCTTTTCTTTTCTTGGAATCAAACGAAACTCTAGGGGGCCCTAGTACACGTTCATATGTCTCAATTCGAATTCCTAACGTGTTGAAAAACACTGACACGAAGGCTTTAATATCCTCCTAGACACGAAGGCTCTAATATCCTCCTAAGGCGAAAACACCAAGATGATTACCCCAGCTTTGGAGGTGTGAGTGAAAAACTCAGAAATTATTAGTCGTTTGTTCAACAATCAATAATAACCAAGGGAAAAACACTCTGGGCTAGTCAGCTTGATGCTCAAGTCCGGGGAGCCGAGCCTTTTATAAAAAATTAAATGCTAGGACATTTTTTACAATTTCCCCAAGGGGGTATGAACATGTGTTACAAAAATTTTCGAACAGACTCCCAGAAAAAAGCTGGCGGACTTCTGAACTCTGATCATGAACAAGTGTACTTGTTCAATACTCTGGCGGCTCACCGAAAATCCACTAAGTGCAAAATTAGTGGATAACATTTGGCTCCAACTGCAGGACGTGTGCTCGATCTAATCTCTTATGCAAGGAGAGCATACAAGAACACCAGAATCTTCGGTTTCTATATGCTGTAAAAGCATTTAAACTTGACAAGAAAACCTCAGTAGCACAAGTTTTATGAAAAAGAGCCAATGATCCAAAAGTTGCTTTTATTCAAAGGAATGGCAAAAGTTTAACTAAAAATTTATTTATTCCCAAGTACAGAAAGAAAATGCTAAAAGTAAATGTTCTCTTGGAGAAGCCTATTTTCCTACTCTAAGCATGATATAAAAATGTTAGGTGTAATCATAAATCCAATGTAGCCACCTAAGCATTTTATTAATGTAAAAATATTTGTTCTTGTCTTTGGTTACCAGCTAAAAAAAATATATTTTATTTAGAAAAGCAAACCTGCGTGATAGTCCAGAATGGGCGGGCTGGATGGGGAATCATAGGCATGCATAATGTTGTCGAACTTCTTCCCAAACTGATAGGTGCTCTTGCAGGATTTTTCTATCCAAGATTGGATAGGACTGATGTAAAATTTTTTATGACGAGGAAGATCATCATACTCATAAAAATGGCTTATCCGTTGATAACTCAGCGTGTAAGCCCAAAACTGCTCCAAATCGTAAGGAACATCTATGTGTGAAGAAGATGGCTGACGAAGAACTGTAGCTAGTTGCACCTCGTTTGATTCTTCACTGCAATGCTTCTCCAAGTCCTCGTTATAAACAAGCTTGAAACAATTGTCGCAAAATCGGCAAAAATCGAAAAAATCGCGATTTTTTCCTCAGGCTGATTTTTCGCCGAGGAAAAATCGCGATTTTAAAAAAAAACTTGGAGGCGCGCTTTTTTCTAAAAAAGCGCCAAGTGTTGAAGGTATGTGCATTTTATCCATTGTTTTTCTATCTTTTGCCATGGACTGTTTGAAAGATTTTTTGCATATTTGTTTTACTATTTCATTGCCTATTTCTTGTCTATTTCTTTGCTATTTGTTTTTACTATTTTGCCATTGATTTCCATGCCCCAAAAAATGAAAAACAGTCCCAATGTAAATGGGGGTTTTAAAAAATTAGAATGGAAAATAGCATGCTTGTTTTTTTACTTCTTAGCAGGCCTGACAAGAGACCCATGATATTTTCCCGTAAAAGGGGAAGATGGCATTGATATTAGATAGCTAGATGCTAGTTTCCCTCAGATACATTTATATATGTTATGTCATTTTGTATTGTTTAAACTTTATACACTTTTGAGTCCTTGATTGGACAACTATGATGTTTCAGACTTTTAGTATCAACTTTGATGTATCGTTTTATATTTGGCATGACTACATGATGATGATATATATCAGTGCTTTCTTCATATTTATGTTCCAATATGTTTTTCTGATGTTATTATTGCTTTATATGTTTAAAATTCTAAAAAAAAAGCATGTATTTTCTATTTTTTAATGTTTGCCGACTTTTGTTGATTTCTCCCGTTTTTTTCGCCGATGTTACCGAGAAGTTGTAATCAAGACCTTCTCCGATTTTTTGCCGAGGCCGAGTTTTTCAACATTGGTTATAGATACTCAAATACAACTCTGATTGATCATAGGAAAACTCCGATTGCTCTTCTTTACAACTTTCATAAGTTTCAAAATAAAAACTCCCCTGGCTGGACACATCATAAATGGGATTCTAAAAAATATAAAAAGTATCATAGGTTGGATTTTCAATAAAAGTCCAATAGTCATCATCGCCATCTATGTCGGATATGAGAGATGCCTCATCACTGGTATTAAGTCCCTGGCTACACTCCTCATTCTGCTGAAAACAATCTTCTTCAAAAAGATGGGTTTCAAAGATATCACAGGGGACTCAACTTTCCAAATATTTGTCATCAGGTGGAGAGCATAGAGGATTCTCATCACATAAAACTTCTAAGATTGGATTTTCAATTATAGTCTTGTAGTCATCATCCATGTCAGGTGTAAGGGACTCTTCATCACTTGTATCATGCTCTTGACTGTACTCTCTCACTTGGCTCCAAGTTTTTGTGGTGACAGGATGGAGCTGCCCAACTGTGTTAATGTAATCAGTCTCTCTTGAATATTGTTTTGCCTCTCTCCAACTTTCTCTGAAAATATTATGCATGTCACCTACATGGTTTATATACTCAGGCTTGCTTGATGATGCTTTAGGACCACAACCCTCTGGAAAACCATGCTCCTGAACATAGCATGCATAATGGCAAGAAGGTTCCTCATGAAAATATCTACATGCCCTACAAAATGGCATGTAAGGTTCAACCATGTTAGCATCCTCTAATTGATGAGGAGGCCTCTGTTCATGGTTGGCTGCTTTTCTTTGCCAATTAGTTTTTGGAAGGAATGTTCTTGGGGCAGGTTGTGACTGCGCTCTTTCCATACTGATAACCTTGTCTTGCATTTCTTTCATTTGGGCTAGATGCTTGTCTTCAATTCTTTCAATCTTTCCTTCATTTCCATCATTTGTTTTTTATAGGAATCCTCTTCTTTATGCTCATTTGACTTTAAATGAGTTGAGGACCTTGAATAACAAGGAAGGTTGGATTCACTTGAAGACTGCATATTTTTGTCTATTTTGACTGCCATTTCTTGTGCGTTTAGAAGAGTAGTGGGTTCTTTATCACTGATATGATATTGCATCTTTCCACTAAGTGCTTCAATGTAATAAAGCAAGATAGATGGTGCAGGTGGTTTGTAAGTGGCGGGAATGGCATTTGATAGTTCTGTGAATCTCTGGTTAAACTCATCCATAGTCTCGTTTTCCTTCTTCTTTATGTTTGTCAAAGAAGTGAGCTAATGCCTAGGTTCCTTCTTTTCACCAAACTTGTTAGTGAAAGCAGTGTTGAAAGCTGTGAGTGTAGCAAAAGAGTTGTCTGGTAAATTGCTGTACCAGTCACCAGCCCTTCCATCCAAGGAAAGAGCAAAGAGTTTCATGTAAACATCATCATGTTGATGTGCAGGATCATTGATAAAAGCGTTGACACATCTGGAGAAACTTCTGAGATGCATGGTTGAAGTGATGGCATCAGTGCCAGTGAACATAGGGAGATTCTCTACAACTTTGTCTGAAAGATGATGGGGTTGACCTACTATATGAGAGAAGTCGATTTGAGTAAAATACTCACCCATTATGTCAGAAAAACAATTTTGATTATTATTTTTTTCAAACAGGTTATGAATGTCTAAAACAGACTCAGATCCAAGATTCTCAAGGATCGTACGAGAAACTAACTTATTCAATTTCCTCCTATAAACCTGTCCAAGTTTTAAGATTGAATTGAGTAAGCCCTCTTTTGTCCTCGTTCTTCACCTTTTGTAGCCCCTTTTCGTCCTCTTTTGTGGCCATCTTTTGGGTCTTACTTTAGCCTTCTTCATCATTATTTGCAGCCTTCTTCCTTCAATTTGCAGCCCTCTTTTTCCCTTTGTTTCCAGCCTTCTTTGACTTTCTTTTTGTCCTCTCTTCACCCCTCTTCCACTTGTCTTTCCTTACTTTTTTTTCACTCATCTTTTCTTCTTCCTTTTGGGTAAAGTTTGAGTAGCTTTTGTCATTTAATTTGTATATCTAGTTTCAATTTATTTTCTTTTATAAATTGACATCATAACAAGTTTGTGTTTAGAGCTCTTAATTTCAGGCAGGTGAAGGAGAGCCCAAAGGCTACAAGCAAGCAAGGAGTGCAAAAGAACAAAAAGACTTTCTCTCTCTTCTTTCATCCCTTTCTTTCCCTGTTCTTCCAAAAGGCAAAGAACAAGCCATCATGATCATTGTAAAGAATTAATAAAAGGGCTAAGTGAGAGCAAGTTTCTCATCTTTTCTACTTCCCCTATTTGGGGGAAGTGTGTCTTGTGTTCTTTTTCATGTTTTCTTAGTGTAGTTTTAACTTTAAGCACTTAGCTTAGTTCTTTTGATTAGACTTGGTTTTCATTTCCACTAATTGCTAGTTGTTCTTTAGTATAATCACTAATTGCTAGAATTCATTAATTACATTGTAGTCTCTTTCTCTATAATTGTGAATCTTAAAAAGAATCAAAATCTCTTGAATCTCACCATAAGGTGGATTAAGAGTGCTCTCTATTGGAGAGTTTAATAAACCATCTTTGCTGTACGTTCATGTTGTTTTCTAATTCAATTAATTAATAAGTAAGACTCTTGAATTTGCAGAAACACAAGTCAAGAGCACTCTCTATCGGAGAGCATCCTTAGTCTTGCACAATCTCTGCATTAGGCATTTAGATTAGATAAGACTCTTGAACCTCTACCATAAGACAAGGTCAAGAGCGCTCTCTGTTGGAGAGTTTAATCAATTGACTTAATAAAATTTTGCAACTCACCTCCCCATAATTAATTAACTTCGTTGATCATCCTTCACCTAGTATGCTCTGCCGACTTTCGGGTTGGGATCGTACTCAGAACGGTGAACGGACTTGTTAAGTTTGCACAAGAGTAACTTAATTAAAACTTTTACCCCGTAACCAACGCACCGGCGTTGTCTTGATTAAATACTCAGGCATGTGGGGAAATTCCAAGTGTAGGCGTCGGGAAACCCAATCTAGACACAGTTGGTTAAGTTATTGAACACCTAGCTGTGATTCCATACAGGTCTGTCATGTCTTCGAATGAAGCCACTGAAGGTATTTTCGGTTAGGATTTCCAGATATTTTAAGCAAGATCACCATTAAAATCTTTAAAACCTACCAAGAGCATTCGCACGATCTAATACTCACTAGCTTAATTCCTAGACTTTTCATTTCATTCACGCATTTCATTGACTCCATAAGGCACTGGTCCTTGGTTATATTTGAATAATTATCTATCTTGATCAATTGTTTGTGGTTCATTTTAATTGTTATCTCTGAAAGTTTAGTTGAAAGTCTAGAATCTTTGCTTATCTTTGTAATCTCTTGTTAGCAACGTGGATTGCTTTTGATTAAATTGTCATTCTCATAATAAACAAACACTTCTAATCATAACAAACTCCTAAGTAACACCCATTCGCATCCGCAACTAAGTAAAACACTTTAACCACATTGACCCTAAGAAAACTCTTTGTTAGGGACTACCCCCCTTGGCTTCGTTAGGATTTAGCCTAAACGGAGGAGCTAGGAGTAGGTGACAGTACCTAGCTCTGTGTCTGTCCCCAAGGTCACACCTCTCCCACTTTCTTAAGTGAGGAGACAGCTTTCATAAGATTTTTGCCGCTGGTGTGCAATCGGCGGACAACACATTTTGGCGCCGTTGCCAGGGAAAAAGTCCAGTTCCTGGATTTTGAAGACCATGTTTCATTGACATCTGTGGGAGATTACACTGCAGATTCTTCCTCTCACATGGCGACTCCATGAAGGGACAGAGCCCTTGTCCTTTTACAGATTTGAAGATCTGATTGGGTGTAGAGGTGAGCACACTCATCAGAAGGCTTTCAAGCTCACCTTGGCGACTCTACAAGTTTGGTATGAGGTATGATTTAACACGTCTTTTCAAATTAAGTACCGCATTGTTTGATTTATGGAAGAACCATGGGATATGTGGCACGAGGCTTACAGCCCATTGGACTTCTCAAAAGTCCATGGATTTCCTAATGAGTGCTACGACCCTGAGATACATGATATTCTTCCCGAATTTCATGGAAATGATGGTGTTTCAGCCACCCATCATATTGCCTCTTTTTGCAAACTGATGGCTGATTTTAATGTTCGTCATGAGGATGAAATTATGATCGTTTTTGCCATAACTTTGGTAAATGATGCAATGATCTGGTTCTATGGTTTGTTGGATAAATCCATAGATTCAGTGCCAAATTTTTTCGAGAGGTTTCTCCTTCGCTGGCACGATGGGACAGTAGATGAGATTGAGCAACTTGCTAAAAAATATGATGCGCTCATCCCTAGGGTCCATCTCGAACTTGAGGAAGAGATTCATGAAGAACAAACCATGGAAGATCTGGTTGATGAAGCAGTACAAGAACCCTTGGTCGAAGACATTACTGAAGAGATCCCGGATATGGCTGAAATAGAAGATGTGAAGCTGCCCCAAGTTCATGTACAGTTTCATGATGAAAAGCTGGAGCTGCCCCAAGTTCCTGAACAACTTCACGCTAAAGATGTCGACTTGTCTCAAGTTCATCGTATTGAAGGTAATGATGTTGTTTCTGCAGATCAGCTTGAGCAGTTTGACAATGAAGGGCTGTATGTGAGCCCTATCAACCAGTGGATAGAGTCTTCTTGTGCATGGTTTGATTCTTCCTGGTATAACTTCTTTTTGCCTAACAATCTGATGTTAGAGTTCAACTTCATTCATCAGCAGATTGCAAGGCATAGTTGTCTTATGATGAATATATCTTTGTTTCGTTCACTAGCTAAGCTCAGAAAAAGGAAGTTTGGCATGGTAAAGATGCTAGAATGGCTTCATTCGCTGTATGCATATACTTAACAGTTTCTAGATTCATGTTAAGTTAGGTAGGTAGGACGAATAAAGCTCCTGCGTGAGCATTTACATTATCAGTGTTGTTTTGCTTATACATTTTTCCAAGGTTTGTAATAAAGTGTGGGATGTGAATTAAGCCATCCTACCACGCACATTTTCTTTCAAATAGGTCTACTAATACTCAGAGAGTCTGAGGTTCTCGCATGCTCTTTTCGAGAGCACGCGTCCCCCATGGAGACAGATGTTACCCCTCCAAATGCATCTGCATTTTGAAGCACCTAAAACACTATTTACAGGAGTTGTTGCAAGCTCAAAGTCATGAAGAGGAAAAATTCCCCGAACTGTAAAATGTGAATTAACTAAAGATTTAGTAGATGCATGCATACCCGGTGGTGTGGTTATAGTTTGTGGGATAGTAAGCATATATTGCCTCCTCTCGAGAGCTGACCCACCTGGACCAGATCACTAAAGCTCCAATGATTCACCATTTCTCAAAGTCCATTGCAGGATTTGTTACAATTCGATGTTTTAAGAAGGAAGCAAACATCTCACAAGTGACTATTGACCGTGTAAACGCCAACCTACGAATGGATTTCCATAACAATGCATCAAATGAGTGGCTTGGTTATCGCCTGGAGATGATTGGAACCACTATTCTATGTGCATCTGCCTTGCTTCTGGTTTCTTTGCCAAGTAACATTATCAAACCAGAGCTCGTGGGATTATCCTTGTCATATGGCCTGTCTCTCAATTCACTGTTATTTTGTGCAGTCTGGGTTTCTTTCCTGGTAGAGAATAAGATGGTTTCTGTTGAGAGAATCAGACAATTTACGACTATCCCATCTGAAGCAGCATGGACAATTCCAGACTGTGGGCCATCTCCTACATGGTCCTTTGATGGGAATATTGAGTTGAGGGAGTTACAGGTTCGCTACCGTCCAAACACTCCTCTAGTTCTGAAGGGCATCAATCTGAATATTAAAGGTGGAGAGAAGATTGGTGTTGTAGGTCGTACTGGAAGTGGGAAATCAACCCTGATTCAAGATTTGTTTAGGCTTGTTGAGCCTGCTGGAGGAAAAGTAATCATTGATGAAGTTGACCAAATTAGGACTTCATGATATGCGATCTCGTTTTGGCATCATACCACAAGAACCTGTTCTTTTTGAGGGAACTGTTAGAAGTAACATTGATCCTCTCGGGCATTACTCTAATGATGAAATTTGGAAGAGCCTTGAAAGGTGCTAGCCGTCCAATGTTTTTGCTTCAAAACATGAAAAACTGGACTCTCTAGTGGTCGATAATGGAGACAATTGGAGTGTTGGGCAAAGGCAGCTTCTTTGTTTGGGGAGGGTTATGTTGAAATGCAGCCGCATCCTATTTCTAGATGAAGCAACAGCATCTGTAGATGCACAAACAGATGGTGCGATCCAGAAGATCATACGTGAAGACTTCGCCGCTTGTACCATAATCAACATTGCTCATAGAATACCCACAGTCATGGATTGTGACAAAGTTCTGATTGTTGATGCAGGAATATGCTACTCAATCATCTGATATATGAAACTCAAAAAATCAAATCCAGCACTCTTCTCCATCTAAAAGCTGGAGTTGTTACCTGAACAAGGAAATATAGATGAAATGACAGCTTGGCTCGGGCCTGCACTTATTGTTGACAGCTGATTGCTGAGAAAAAGTTCACGCCATCATCCACCGAATTGGCTGTAAGGGGTATCTTCATAGGGTCTAGCACCCAAGTTCTTTTGACAGCCGAATTGGAGTAAAACTCAGTCACGCCGGGGCTCGGAAAGAGTCACGTTGGATGCAGATTTGGAAATTGGCATTGGAGCATCTCACGTGTAGTTGGTGGCGTCGTTGTTGCAGAATGGAGCATTCATAGCCGATTTCAACAAATCGACTCAACATCTTTATGATAACCCCGGATTGGAGTTGTTTCACCCAACGCTAAACCCAAGTTTCCGGACTCCCATCTTTCAAATTGAGTGTGGAAGTTAGTAAATTAATTACTTGCCGAATGGTCAGGTCGTGGATCAATCCATGTCTTCTTTGGTAGCCTAATGAAGGTTGCAGTCACAAACTTCACGTGGCTCAGTCCCGTTTTTTTTTATTAGCCAGGTCATGGACAGAGTTTAAGTTTGTATAAATACAGTGCATACGCCGCAGATCCACCGCATGATGGAATCCAAACTAGGTTGGTCCCATGTTTTTTTTCCACCTCTTTGGGATGGATTGGATAGTTAAACTAGAGTTCTTTTAATAATATGATTTAGTATGTATTTGCTAGGTGAGGAAAAAGTGGATCCAAGATTCACTTTTTACCTTTTTAGTATTTTATCCTATTTTTTACTTCTTAAAAAGAAAGAAGAAAGGATTTTTGGTCTATATAAAGGGTCGGCCTTTTCTTTTGTAAGATGGAATGTTTTTGTGCTGGGAGGATTTTTTTTTCACTAGAGTTAATAAAGAAAAGTCATGTTGAGTTTATGGATATTTTGGGCATCTTTGTCGTAGTTTTGTGCTTTCAGGAGTTGTAGATCAAGCTAGCATAGAGGGCTAACAATCTAGCACGTTGGGCAAGCATTTGCGGTTGCCAAGTTGCTTGTCGCCATTATGTTCTTGGAGGTCTGGGAGTAATGGAAAGTAGTCAGTTATACTTCCATTCTCTTGGCCTCTGATTATGGAACGGACCAGCCTGATCTCCCTTCTGCAAAACGCAAAGCCTTTCTGAGTCCCCTTCTGACTCCATTCACCCTTTTGATACTGGCACTGGCCTTTCCCTCGAGGACTGATCCTCCCTTCCCTCCTGCCCATCAATCCGACTTATTTTCCATTTTTGCTACCCGAGTTTCTCTAAGGCAGCCTCTTCAGATCACCCTGCCCTCAGTTGCACCTGCCTTAGAGATCTGAACTTAGGGAAACCACCCTAGAGCTGGAGAAGAGCCAGCCTGAAGCGAGGAGAGAGAAGGTGTGGTGACATTGGCCTCTCTCTCGAGAGGTTGTCGTCGGGCTGGCGCACCCGCGATTTGGGCTTTTGGCACCCGCGTGCCAGTTTTGAGCGACAACAGGGAGATTCTCTACAGCTTTGTTTGGAAGACGATGGGGTTGACCTACTATATGAGAGAAGTCGATTCGAGTAAAATACTCACCCATTATGTCAGAAAAACAATTTTGATTATTATTTTCTTCAAACATGTTATGGATGTCTAAAACATACTCAGATCCAAGATTCTCAAGGATCGTACGAGAAACTAACTTATTCAATTTCCTCCTATAAACCTGTTCAGGTTTGGGGATGAAATTGAGTAAGCCTTCAGAGTTTCTTCTAGTTGAATACCTTGGTAAGTTATTTGATAGTTGAGTCGCCAGATGGATTGAAGTCTAATTTCAGAGAGTTGAATTGACTAAAAATCTATCAACAAAGGTAAAAAACTAAGAAAAAACTATGGTTAAAGTCATCCAGGAACAAAAAGATTTGTCCCCGGCAATGATGCCAAAAATGTTGTTTACTAAATGCACACCGTCAGCAGAAATCTTTTGGATTGCTGTTTCCCAAGCAGGAAAGGTGTGGCCTTGGGGGAAAACAAAGAGCCAGGCGCTGTCACCTGATCCCAGCTCCTCCGTTTAGGCTAACTCCTAACGAAGCCAAGGGGGGTGGTCCCTATTAGAAGAAAATCTATGGTTTTTAGTCTACGAAAGAAAAGACTAAATTTAGGAGTTAATATGAAATGGATAAAATAACGCAACGGACTATTGCAAGAAAGAGATCACATCAACAACATATGACAATGTAAGCACCATTCACGACATTTTGCAATAATTGATTTAAGTATTGAAAGTAAAACAGACCAGTGGCGATGAATATGGAGTGCTTGTAAAAGTGGAGTGTTGTTGTGTTGTGTAAGTATTGTAGTTGTTTCGTTGGTCAGTTTTAAAATTATTAATGAGTAATTAAGGGCGTGGGTTGATTGTGGGTTTGGCCCAACAAGTCAAGTCCCTTTGAACTGAGTGCTAAAGCGGTAATACCAAGTGTCCAACGGGGCGAGGATGAACTTACTTGGAGTAGCCCCCTGACTTTGTAGTAGTTACCCTTTGCAACCTCCCGAGTTCTCGAGAAAATGACGTGTGGATTTTTCTATTAAATTTAGTAACTCAGATCCCTTTGTCATACAACCAACTAATCAGAGAAGCTGCAGCAGTGTAGAGCATACGGGGAAGGAGTCTTGGTTTATTTTATTAGAGACGTAACAATGAGTTGTTTAGATGACGATCAAAGAGTCTCTTTCACCTTTCGGGTACTTGAGAAAGCAATGGTCAGATTGATTTAAAAAATTAAGAACAAATAAATAAAAGAAATATTTTCTAATTAATCCTACCACGAATCTCTTTCACCCTTTCGGGGTACTCGAGAGAGCGTGGGGTAAGTGTTAGATTTTTATCAAGTAGACAATATAATCTTAGGATCTTATCTTAGAGAATAACATGCACAACAATCAATCACAAGAGACGATAGACACAAAGATTTATCCTCGGGGAAACCATAAAGGAAAAACCCCGCAACTTCCTCAGAGATAGAATGAGCACCAATGACAGAGGTAAAACCCAAAAACAGAAATATGATCTCCAACAGCTGTTCTCTGTCTCACTTGTGTGAGCTCCTCTTCTCTCACCTATGCGCTATAGCTGGGTGAGTGTGTGTGTCAAATAGAGAGGCTCACTCTCTATTTATACTAGTTTCCGACTTGACAGTTACTTATTAGGGATGAATTCTCTAGTAGAGTCTAATAACCCTAGTGCCCCACAACTGTGAGGATTTTGCCCCCCGATCAACAAGGAGGGTTAACCTCTATGACTTTATATGACTTAATTACATTAATGATTCTCCCAATAGGAACATCGGGGACCAATGAAATACAATATATGAAATATACAAGTGAATGCGTTCCGAAGTTACAAATACATCAACACTTCCTCTTAACTAGGAAGGTATTCTCTTGACACAATTCATCAGCATAAGTGTTCGTCACTGGATCATTCATCAAAGTTGGATCATCATTGGATCATCATCACTGAATCATCATCAAAGCTGGATCATCATCATCATCATTGCTTCCACTATCTCGATCAAATGGTCCTATCTCTCAGTTCATCTCATCACAGGAAATTCTATAGAGCTAGCCCTTTTTCATGCTGGTTGTAGGCCTAGCCTCCATGTAGGTCTTCATCGACAGAGCCAACCCTTTTTCATGCTGGATGTAACTTCAGAGAGCCAATCCTTTTTCATAATGTATGTAGCTCTACAGAGCCAATCCTTTTTCATACTGGATGTAGGTTTTTACAGAGCCAGCCCTTTTTCATGCTGGATGTACTTCTACAGAGCCAACCCTTTTTCATGCTGGATGTAGGTCTCTTCACTTGTATTTGACCATGAGAGAAACCAATCCTAGCACCATGTCAGAAGGGCTCAACACTTACATCTGACCATGGGAGGAACCAATCCTACCACCATGTCAGAAAGGCACAACACTTACATCTGACCATGGGAGGAACCAATCCTACCACCATGTCAGAAAGACTCAACACTCATCACTTCCCCTTGGATGGAACCTTGATCTGGAGAACACCAAGCTTCTCCCTGATGTACTCAAACTTCACTCTAGCTAATGGCTTGGTCAACACATCAGCTATCTGTTCGTCCGTCGCAACATACTGGAGCTTCACTGCTCCTTTCTGCACCATATCCCTGATATAGTGATATTTGATCTCGATATGCTTCGACTTGTCATGGAACACTGGGTTCTTCGACAACTTCATACAACTTTGGTTGTCGCAATATATACAAGTAGCATCCAACTGGAGATCAAACAAATCTTCCTCAGCCACACTGCCTCACAAGTAGCCAAACAAGCTACGACATACTCTGCTTCGACTGTACTCAGTGCCGTGTAGGACTGCTTCCTGCTAACCCAAGAGATCACACCCGATCCCATACTAATGCAGCACCCCGAAATGCTCTTCCTATTAATGGCACTGCCTGCCCAATCCGAATCCACATAACCTTCCAGGTTAATCTTCTGATTCGCCTCATACTTGAGCCCATAGTCAACTGTACCCTTCAAATACCTCAGAATATGCTTTGCAACAATCAGGTGAACATGTCTCGGATTTGTCAGGAATTGGCTCAATGTGTTCACAGCAAGGCAAATATTTGGTGTCGTGTTCGTCAGGTACATTAAGGACCCAATCATGTGACGATACATCATAGCATCAACCGACTCTGATGAAGCATCACTCAATAGCTTCAGGTTCGATGCCATAGGTGTGGTCATGGCCTTGCAGTCCATCATCCCGAACCTCTTCAAGATATCTACTGCATACTTCCCTTGTCCCAAGGAGATTCCATCTGCACTTTGCCACACCTCCATGCCTAGAAAGTAGTGCATCATACCCAAGTCTTTCATTTCAAACTCGGCATCAAGCTTCCTCTTCATGTCAGTAATCAACCCATCCTCACCTGTTACAAATAGATCATCTACATATAGTAAGAGTATCACTGGTTTCCTTCTTCAACCTTGTAGTAAAGGTTGGAATCTGCTTTACTCTTGGTAAAGACCAAGCTAGTTAGGAAGATGTCAATTTTGTCGTACCATGTCCTGGGTGCTTGTTTCAAACAGTACAAGGCTTTCTTCAATTTACACACATGAGTTTCCTTGTCATGTGTCTCAAAACCGAGTGGCTGCTCCACACACTTCCTCTCCCACTACACCATTCAAGAAAGTAGTCTTGACATCCATCTGGTGTATCCTCCATTTCATTACTGTAGCCAGAGCAAGTACTGATCTGATGGAAGTGTATCTGGCTACAGGTGCAAAAGTTTCTTCATAATCTATTCCTTTTTTTTGGGAGAAGCCACGAGCCACAAATCTTGCTTTATATTTCTCTATGCTTCCATCTGCAGCATGCTTGATCTTGTAGATCCATTTGGAAGTCACAACAGACTTTCCCTTTGGTCTTGGGACAACATCCTAGACATCATTCTTCATGATCGACTGGTACTCCTCGATCATAGCATCCTTCCATTCTTTCCTTTTTGCCGCTTCTTCATAGTTGGAAGGTTCTTTATCAATGATGTCACATAACAGGGCTACATAACTGGGGTAGGACCTAGTTCTTTTCCTTTCTCTGTGCATTTCTTTTGGAGCCCCATATCTTCTTGCACCTTGGATAGCCTCTCGTACCCATGCAGGTTTCATCTTGTGAGTATTCTTTACCTGGGGTGGATCTACAGGTTCTTGGGGTTCTTCTATTTCTCGATCTTCTCCTTGAGTTGCATCGTTCATAGTTGTATCTTGAATCCTGGGTTCTTCTGCTTCTTCAGGGTCTTCAATAGGTTTCTTTCTAGATTTGTTGTAAGCTAAGTCTTCATCAAATGTTACGTCTCTGCTGATGTCGATCTTCTTGAATCCTGGAAAGTATATTCTGTAAGCCTTCGAGCTTTCACTATATCCCACGAATATACCCTTCTTTCCTGAAGGATCTAATTTTGTTCTCTTTTCTTTCGGAATGTGTATGTACACTAGACAGCCAAATATTCTGAGATGACTGACTTCTGGTTTCTTGCCGGACAAGACTTCTTCAGATGTCTTGTTCTCAAGTACTCTATGTGGAGTACGGTTCTGTACATACACAGCTATGCTAGCAGCTTTTGCCCATAGATGCATGGGAAGATCTTGATTATGAAGCATTGCCCTTGCAGCTTCCATGATTGTTCTATTCTTTCTTTATGTAACCCCATTTTGTTGTGGATTATATGGAGTGGTCAACTCCCTCTTAATCCCTGAGTCTCTGCATAATTCTTTGAATTCATTTGATGTGAATTCTCCGCCATTGTCTGATCGAGAAGTCTTGATTTTCTTTTTTGTGTGGTTTTCGATCAAGGCTTTGAATTCTTTGAACTTACTGAATACTTCATCTTTGTTTTTCGAGAAGTATATCCATGTCTTCCTAGAAAATTCATCAATGAAAGAAACATAGTATACATACCCACTCAATTAATTGGATGGCATCGGATCGCATACATCAGAGTGGATGATTTCCAAGATTCCTTTTGCCTTTCTCTCGCTGCTTGGAAATGTCTTCTTTGTGTTCTTTCCTTTCTCACATCCTTTGCAAACACTTTCATGTTTTGCTTGTATTTCTGGAAGACCTTCAACAACTTTGCTTGCAAGTGGTAGTGCTCTATAGTGCACATGTGCAAGCCTTCTGTGCCAAAGTTCATTTGGCTTTACTGAGTCATGGACCAAGGCTTGTTCTGGTTGACCCTTTAGCTTCTATAATCCTCCCTCTTGCTCTCCAATCACAACTGCATCATCTATAGTCTTTCCCTTTCGCCACATAAGGACTCGGCCATCTACAAATGCAATCCTCATGCCTTTTGCATCTAATGTAGAGATGGAGAGAAGGTTTTTCTTTAGTCTTGGTACAAACAATACATCCTTCATCTTCATAGACTTTCTAGAGTCTAGCTTATAGGAGGATTAACCACTACCTTTTATGGGATACTGGTAGTCATCCCCAAGTTTCACTTTGTGGGGTGACTCATGTTCAGATAGTTTCACAAAGGATTCTTTGAATCCCGTCATATGTTTGGAAGCCCCACTATCTATGAGCCAATCATTGCTTCCATGTGTGATAGTTCCCGTGAGAGCAGAAATCAAAACATATTCTTCATCACTAGAAGAGTCTTCTTCTTTGACTCTCGTTCTTGGAGGTTCATCATCCTCTGCAGTGTGAGCATGATGTCTTCTTTTGTAGTTCTTCTTTTGAGAACCACCTTTGTTTCTGGGACAATATCGTATCTGGAGATGTGTCCTTTCTCATCATGTGTGTAGCATCTGATACTAGATAGATCTCTTCTAGGGTTATTCTGGTGTGAATGCTTACCTCTGGGATGATGATGGTCTCTTCTGGTTTTCTTGGTGTGTACTGTGAGAGCTTGATCTTCATTTCCCATCTTTTCTTCTCGAGCTACTATTCGAGCTTCTTCTTGTGAGCATTCCTCCCACAGCCTATTGAAGCTGATTAGCTTTCTTCTAGCACAAATCCCTTGAATGAAGGAGTCCCATGACCTAGGGAGACCATTCAAGGTGGTCATCACAATTTATGCATTCTCTACTTCCTCATCTACTGCTTCAAGTTGTTCTTTGATCTGGGAGACCCTTGTAAAGTATGACTATATGGTCTCTGCATTCTGGATCTTCACATTCTTCAATTTATTTCTCAAGGTCATCTTTCGATTTATGTTTTTCCCTTCAAATAGTTTGGTCAAGGCATCAAACATCTCTTTAGGTGTCTTTAGGGAGGACACCTGTGGTATGAGGTGATTCTTGATTGAATCAACAATAATCCTCTTGGCCTTGATCAAGTTCTTTTTGTGTAAGGCCTTAGCCTTATCTCCCTCTGGAATTGGAACCTCTCCACTAATGTAGGAGTCCAATTCATTTTCTTCAAGAACTAGTGAGATCCTATACTTCCATGCTCGAAAGTTATCAGCTGCCTCAAGCTTTTCATCAAGCTTGGTGTGATGAGACATCTTAACTGAGAACCTCAAATGGAAATACAAAAGATTTACATCTTAGCAATTTGAGAAGCTGAAACTAGATCTGGAGCTGATCTTTCGCAGTGCTGGTTTTCTCGTTCAGGGGCAGATTAGGGTTTGAATTTCCTGGAGTTCTACCCAACCAAAAACTTTGATCTTGGTCTCTAAACTTCGATTTTGATGAGGAGATCAATCCTATGCCGGGCTCATTAAAAAATTCCTCTTCTGTGAGAAGCCCTAATTTCCCTATGCAGTGGTAGGTCAAAAACATAAAATGCTCAGAATCAGATTATGCTTCGATAGAAAGATGCGCCCTTCAATGGAGAGTCAGCCTAGCCTCCTTTTGCCGATGGATTGTGGAGAGAGACCCAAAAAGTAAGAAGCCCTAGCTTCTGTAGCTGCATAGTGGCTTTTTCTCAGGTTAGCTCTGATACCATGTTATATTTTTATCAATTAGACAATATGATCTTAGGATCTTATCTGAGAGAATAACATGCACAGTAATCAATCACAAGAAACAATAGACACAAAGATTTATCCTTGGGGAAACCATAAGGAAAAACCTCGCAACTTCCTCAGAGATAGAATGAGCACCAATGGCAGCAGTAAAACCCAAAGACAGAAAGATGATCTCCAAAAGTTGTTCTCTCTCTCACTTGTGTGAGCTCCTCTTCTCTCACCTATGAGCTATAGCTAGGTGAGTGTGTGTGTCAAATAGAGAGGCTCGCTTTCTATTTATACTAGTTTCTGACTTGACAATTACTTACTAGGGCCGACTTCTCAAGGAGAGTCTAATAACCCTAGTGCTCTACAACTGTGGGGACTTTTCCCCTCGATCAACAAGGAGGGTTAACCTCTATGACTTTACATGACTTAATTACATTAATGATTCTCCTGATAGGAACATCGAGGACCAATGAAATACAATATATGAAATATACAAGTGAATGCGTTTTGAAGTTACAAATACATCAACAGTAAGTCTTTCTTTTACTTCCTTGATCAAATAAACAATTAAATCAGAAATAAAGATAAAACTAACTAAAACTAGAAAAATCATAAAAAAAGACACCGACACAAATCCCCCCAGGGGGGATGGGGAGTGGGCTCTGAAGAGCCTACTCAAACTCTTTTATTACGGTATTTACAAAGCTCATGAGAGGTGGATGCCTTTGGTCCTTACAGATCTGAATCGAAGGGCTTATAGGTTTTGAAAAATGAAGAGGAAGAAGGAAGTTGCTCCGAGAGGCCTTGGATGGCCTAGATCTTTAATTTTCCTGCAACACTTCCCCTTGTCTTTGCATGAAAAATGTAAAACCAGCCACCTGAAATGCACCACATGTGCCAAATCAATCGTTAAAAGCATAAAAAATTAAGTACTTAAATGATAAACAATACGACTAAGTACTTAATCATTCTAGATCTACTCAGAATAAAGCTTTAAGATTAGGATCTAGCAATGTACTTAAATAAATCAACCTTTGAATAAGCTTTAAAAAAAACTACTTTACTTAAGCATTTATAAAGTAACCAGAACCAAAGAGGAAAATTTGGTTGAAGAAAGAATGATCTCAAGCCCCAGCTTTAATGTAGTGAAGAATAAAGAGTTCTTGCAGTACAAGAAGCATTGGATTTTAAACAGGGAGCAGTGAAGAGAAATAGGAAGCAATCGAGCTCCGGGTTCTCCTTTACTTGTGATGATCTGCAAAGCTATAAAACCTCAAACAAACAGGGATCAAATCCAGTGTGATAACATAAATAAGATGCAAAGAACACTAGTGTTACCGACTACAGTATGTTACTTTCCATTCTTAGCTAGTTAAACTCAAATAAGCAACTTGAAAACCTCAAATGCCTAATCGATGGACTAGATATACGCTTCTTAAGCTGAAAATGATACCACAATTTGCATACAAAGAAATAAAACTAAGCTAATATCACCTCATGAAGCACAAGTATTCACCATGAAACAGATATTGCACAGGATGGACCTCCAAAGTCTTCACTTTTATTCATTAAACAATTACAGAGCATTACAAGAGCAGAGGTTCCTTCCTTCTGTCCAGAATGAGGAAGAAGAGCCCTTATTTATACAAAAAACCAATCCCCAGGGGGGAATTAATGAACTAAGGATCAAGCTCAGTGTGACTCAGTTGAAGAGGAGTCGAACTGAGCTAAGACAGAGTTGAAGTGAAGAGGAACTGACCCTTTTCACCCAACAAGTGCCAACACATCACCAAACCCAACCACTTCCAAACGTGTGGCTTCTTCAATCTCCTCGCGCGAATGTACGACATATTGGTGTGAAGGCAAAATTAAATGAAATCTCGTGAATAATGGATTCACACGAAGGCTTTAATCCCAAGTATGTAAACAAATATTTTAATAATGAAGGGGGAGGGGTCCACCCTCACCCCATTGGCACACAACTCCATGCTAGCGCGAGCCATACAAGAGTTGACGTCAACCACTTTCCACCATTCACTACCAATCTTTTATGTTGATGTCACCTTCTCCTTTAAATAAATTCGCTATCACTAAAACCTCTCGTAGCCTCCATACATACCATGTGATAAAATATAGTTTTAATACATGATGGGGTCCACCCAACTCCCACTCATCACATTCACACAAGCAAATAGCGCGAGCTCCATCCTCACGTCACTCTCCAATAATTAACGCGCTGTTTTTTAGCAAGTTTTGAGAAATGGAGGACATAATGCTCTAATTTCGAGTTTCGGATCACCTAAGACATCAACAATTCCATTCTCCATCCCTTTTCTTCTTTCCTTTTCTCTCTCGGGAATATTGTAAGCCTTTCGATCCTTTTCAAGGATCAAAGTGCAATCATAATTCATATTTTCATCACATTGTAAATTTAAATAATAAAGAAGGCAAGTGGGCTACACAACGCCCACACTCCATCCCCCCTTGGGGGATTTGCCGTCTCCTTCATGGTTTGCATTTTACTAATCAACACATGCACACACTTCGTCTTCTAGAAAGGCTATATAGTTTAGTTTTTTATTTATTTCATCTTTAAATTTCATACTCGACTCGTTGCCAGGAAGCCTACTCTCACCACTGTTGCCCACCTATTTTGACTAGGTGGCAACCTCATGTACATTGAAGATGTACATTCTGTGCAATTTGTACCATGTAAAAATTCTAGGGGTTTTTCACTCAGTAGGGCAATTATGTCCCTTTTGTACATGAAATGTCCGTTCCCTGCGTGGGACAATTAATGTAACTTTATATGTCAGCATGGGTCATTCCTCTAAGTATGTCACCATGGACTTTATTATCAGGGAAGTCTTCTTCACCGAATGTTTTTTCCCCTTCTAGTTAATTTTGTTAATTAACAATTTTAATTGGTTGGGTTTTTCACTCACAAATCCTTTAAAGTGGTGAATTGACGTTCTGATAATCAAGCCCATGAGGTGGTTAAGGTTTCAAGTTGTTGTCCATGACCATGCTAGTCATATCTTGTAGTCTTGTGGAATTTCGTTAGGATTTTAATTTTTCCTAATTAATTAACTTTACAATTTGGTGGTTAATTAATTAAGTTTTGATATAATAATGTAATTTCTTGAACCTTGGCATTTTGTAAGAGGGGCTATGAATGCAAATGAAAATGCTGTGACACCCCCTAAGTGATTTGTTCAAGTCCCATGTCATTTTGGCAAGGGGTTAGGAAGTTAGACCAATTTTGGTTAAGACAAGGTATTTTTTCCTAGGAAATTAATTTAATTTCCAAGGGTGAAAAAATAAATTATTTGATTTTGAAGGAAAAAATCAAATAAAACCATGGTAATTAAGTTTAGGAGGTGGTTAAGCATAGTCAATTTTTATTTAAATAAACCCCCTCATGGTCAAAATAATTTTTTGAAGATTTCCTAAGTGGGGCGCCTCTCTTGTCTTAATAAAAGATAAAAAATAAAAGATTAAAAAATAAAAATAATAAAAATCAAAATTTTAGTCAAAGGAAGCTCTAGATAAAAAATAAATAAATAAAAGATAAAAATAAAAAAATAAAAGATAAAAAATAAAAGATAAAATAAAAGATAAAAAATAAAATCCGAGTAAAAAAGGGGCCCCACTTGAGTCATGGAAACCCTAGATCTAAGGGTTAAGCTTCATTCTGACATGGATCTATCTTTTCGATCATTGATTTGAAGAGACACCCTTGCTTATAATTGGTGGATGGCTTGCAAAGTCAACAAACCTAGATTCAAGGGTGGAAGAGAGTTAGAGTTTATATTTTGTTTTGGACTCTTGATTTGGGAGTGGGTTTGAGATCTTTTCAACTATAGAAGAGAGGCTCTCCCTCTCATTTTATCATCATTCTTTGGAGCATGGTTATGCTGCCAAAATACTCTTTCTTCTCCCTCTATTCTCTATTCTTCTCTCTCATGTTTTCTTGGCTATTGTAATGTTGTTGCCATATTGGGGTTTATAATACATCAATCTTTGGAGGATACATTTGTTGGTGCACCCATTTTGTGGCTTGAAGAGTGAGGTAATTGTTTATGGTTGGTTATTGTTGCATTATTTATCATAGAAGCTCTCCACAAAGATTTTTGTGGAGAGACTTGTAGGTAGAAGTTTTTCTATTTGCACTTGTGATTAACATTGTAAGATTTTGCAAAGGTTTTTGCGTGATTTATGGTGTTCTCATCTCTATGTGTGAGTTTTGCAGCTTTAGCTAAACTCTTTGCAGGGATTTAAGCTTGGAAAAATTCTCCCTCCAAGGCCCTAATCTGTAATCTTGTTTTCTGTTTTAGGAATTAGTATTTTTGTTATTGTTTAGTAGCAAAATTTAGTTTTCTTTAATAGATCCGTGTTATATTTTTATTATATATTTCAGATTTGATTTCTTACTGTGTTTTAGATGGCTGGAAATGCAATTTTCAGCCCTCTAATATTCAATTTTCTGATATTTTAAAACTCAGATTTTTACTGTAAAATTTCTATATTTTTATACTAACATTTTCTAACTTCTTTTTGAGTTTTCTGTCAAAGCTTGCTGGTTTTTAATTTTTAGCAGGTTTTACAGTTTACAAAGGGAGGTTCTGTCCAAATCACATAAAAAACACCTCAACTTGCAATCGGTTTCAAAAGGGTTCAAACCCTTATCTTCTTATTTTATTTTCTAGCTATTTGTAAGCCTCGGGAGAGTTTCCTCGTGGGTATTTTCTAAAAGCTTTCAAAGTAATTTGTAATAATATTGTAATTAGGTAAGAAGTAGATCTAGGAAGTAGATAAGTAGTTGTGCTTTCATTTTCAAGTAGATCTAATATTTTTCCAGTGTTTTTTTTACCCACCTCCTCCTTTAGGGAGATTGATGTGTGGTTAGTATATTTTGTTTATATTAGTTTACTTTCAACCATTTCTTTTCCAAACAAAGCATTTAGTTAGATCTTTACTTTCTGTCACCAGTTTACTGTTTTGAAGGAATATACAACCTAACATCCGTCCGTGTATCCTCTGCCCTCTGTTATCTCCCTTTAGGGAACTCAGATCAAGGGTATGAAAAACGGAAAGGCTTAGGGGCTTTAGGAAATCTAATTAGCTCACATTTTTTTCTTGCAAATCTTTAGGTTTCTGCAAAGTAAATTTATTCTATTGTCCAAAGATCAAGTACCGACACCTCCCATAAGGGATAACGCTCAGGTTGACTCTATTAACTTGTTAATTCTGTAATTCATTTTGCTTACTGTAAAAACAAATCTGCAATTTACTTAAAATATACCACCTAAACTGTCCGTGTATCCTTTGCCCCCATGTTATCTCCCTTTAGGGAACTCAAGTAAGGGTATGAAAAGCGGATAGGCTTAGGGGCTCTAGTTTAATAGGCATCCATCTTGCCATTTTTCCGGTTGATTAAAAACAGTGACCTCGAAATCTAGTTGGAATAGAAGACCGTGGGGTCTCTAGGCGTTCTACGTCCTCCTTGTTGAGCACCGGCGCATTGGGGTTTGACCTGGGAGCTACAGGTGGACTTGTTTCCATTGTTTTGAGCGCACCAGCATTCCCCCTTTGACTTGAGAAATACTAGATTGGTGTAGTCACACCACCGGATCTAAAACTTAATCAAAGACTTCAAACTTTAATCAAATTTATTAAAACAAACCAAGAGACATTGCAAAACGTCTTACCCACATTTCAGTTTCTGTATTTGCTTCAAAGTCCTTGCTTTTCAAGGCTTTCATTTTACAAGTACATCTTGCAAGCATCTCAATTTTATTTCAGTACCTTGCACTTTCAAGTATAATATCTTTAAAGTACTGTGGCACGCTTGAGTAAAACATTGTTTAATCTTGTAACTTGAAAGCAATTTGTCATTTGATCTTTGGCATAATAACTTGTTCATCCGGTGTATATCTTGTTTCCTTTCAGGTATCATTGTATAATGGTTTAACCATTTTTTAGCACTTGTTCATATTGTTAATATTGTAGATCTTGCTTAGCTTAGACAACTGTGGATAATCATTCTTAATTCTTTTGTAAGTTTGTAACTTGTAATATTTTGACTCCATTTGATCTAGGCATTGATCTTGTAACTTTGTAACCTTAATAAAATAAAATCTCTTTAACTAAATTGTTAGTAAAACTTCCTGTAGGGACTACCCCCTTGGCTCTGTTGGGATTTGGCCTAAACGGACTGTGGTGACAGTGGTCCCCAGCTCTAACTTGCCCCCAAGGACACACAAAGTGGGTTGGAGACTTCTCTGTGTCATAAAGTGTGTATTAGGCAGCAACAACCACCAACCAAAGGATTTTTGCCGATTATAGGTGGATGATTCGAAAGTGACACATAGTTGCGGTTTAATTTGTCATTAGAGTATTTGATTTTACAAACATCTTTGCTTCATCAAATTGGAATAAACATTTTGTCGTAAACCCGTGTATGCTCTTTTTGTCTGTGGGCTTTGTTTGGTCGTTGGGGAATCAAAAGCAGTTTTCGACACTCCCTTAATTTTGCACATTAATCTAATAATCCATTAATAAAATCAACTCCCCCAAAAACAGTACGGAGATCCGGCGTACGATATTTGACAATCGTGGGCACATTCTTCAAAGGAAGCGGGAAAGCGACCTCGAGATACAGTCAGGCTACATCCTTGTTGGTGTAGTGCTGGACACCTTCTCAGAGACTCCGATTCAACCCACATTTTTGTGCGTGGAACCACTTTCGTCATCTTTCGGATATATTTTCAGTACTTTTAGTATATTGAAAAACCCCTTTCCGTAACTCAACTTATATTTTAATAATTAAAACTGACCAAAACACTTTGCAAAACATTTCATTTCAATAGCATTATTTTACTTTGACTCCTTTGGCACTGATGTGATTCACATTTATTTCAATTTGCTTATGTGTTGATGGTATGCTGTTGGAATATTTATTTAAATTTGCAAACAATCTTGTCTCAGTAATTTTACTTCAAAAACTCCTAAACAACATACTTCCATCATTAACGACTAAAACTTAAGACCCTTAAACAACTATTTCTTAGGGACCACTCCGTTTTGCTTTATTAGGAGTTTTTCCTAAACGGAAGAGTCAATATCAAGTGACAATACTTGACTCGAGATTTGTTCCCAAGGGAACCCCTAGGTGTGTGAAAGGCGGCAACACTTTTTGGTGCCGTTGCGGGGGGTAAATCTTTTTATTCCTGGGTTACAACTTTTGTTTTCTTTCTTTTTTGTTTTTGCTTTGTTTGATGAATGATTTGAGTAGATCTTTGATGTTGGACATTGGGTTCAGCGCTCTCCGTGAGTTTCGTGACATTGACTAATCGCCTCCCGAGATCCTAACTCTGGCGATTGTGGTGGAGATTAACACCTGCGGGTTTTGGTCTAACGACAATCATGAGTCCAACAAATGGTATCAGAGCAATAGGTCAAGGGTTCGAAACTCACGTGGCTCGCGTTGGTGGGGAGATTGTTGGACATTGGGTTCAATGCTCTCCATGAGTTTCGTGACATGGACTAATCGCCTCCCGAGATCCTGACTCTGGTGATTGTGGCAGAGATTAACACCGATGGGTTTTGGTCTAAAGACAATCGTGAGTCCAACATTTGATTCTTTGTCTGGTGATTCCACTAACCCTTTTTTTCCTTTATACAAAGAAAAGCAAGAAAGAGAAGTTTTTGTGAAAGATTTATGATGCACATTTTTCTTTTCTCATGGCGACTCCATTGAAGGGATAAAACCCTTGTTTCTCACAAAAAAATGTTGAGATTGATTGTGTGTAGATGAGCCCATGTAAACAGTAAAATTTTAAAGCTCATTATTTTGACAACTCCGTGGTTATATCAAATGCTTGCTATTGAGTAAACAATATGGATGAGGAAAGAGCTCGGATTTCCAGTGAATGTCCTTCCATTAACTTCTCAAACATCCTAGATTTTCCCAATTATCATAATGGTGAAGATATATTTGATCATCTACCTATCTTTTGGGGAAATAAGCATGCAGAGGTTCGACATGTCATATCTTTTCTTAAAATTCTGGCTGACTTCAATGTTTTGTATGAAGATAATATGATGGAGATGTTTGTTAGTACTCTACGAGGAGATGTTTGTTAGTACTCTACGAGGAAATGTTTTTGAATGATATCTCAATGGTCTCCCAAATAAATGTATTACTTCCTTTTCAAGCTTCCTAAGAATATTCTTGAGGTAGTGGCATACAGGAGAGACCGACATGGAAGATTTAGACAAGTTCCTGGAAGGGTTCCTTTTCGCTTCCTTGCCTTGGATAGAGTATCATGAGGAAGACCCTAAATTACCTCGTCTCATTAGGATAGGAAATGATAGGTATTGGGTGCTACCTCCAAGAGATCACAATGAAGAAGAAATCCATGATTATTCCATTGAGTTTGCGCATGAAGAGCCATTAATTGAAAATATTGTTGAAGACCCTCCTCATGTCACATCAACGGAGAATTTAGATGATTGGGAATGATTTCATGATTATTTCAGTGATAATGATCACATTTGTATTCCATATCTACCTCAAGATGAAACCATTACAGAAGTTTATAATGAAACTTATGATGCAAGCTGTAATGTGCATGATGGCACTCCTACCTGTTCTCCATATAATGATGATAGTCTGGAAGATTTACTGCCTTGTGATCTTTTTCTGAAGAAGATGAGTATGAAGAGGAGGACAAGTATAGCTTGGACCATGATACAGGTGACGAAGACTCCCTTATGTTTAACAAAGATGTTGATGAGGATTTCTGGACATTCATGGAAAATCCAATCTATGACATGTCCGAGGAGGAAAATAATGAACTGAAAAGTTTTGATGGTTTTGTTGATAATCTTGTTTATGACATATCTAATGGAGGGAGTTTTGAGTATCTTGATGGTTTTATTGAAGATCATATCTATGAGATTTTTAAAGAAGAGAACATGGATCTTGTGGCCTTGGGAAATTTTTATATGGAAAAGGAGCATGCGGTTTATCCATATGATCAATCCGAGCCATATATCAGTACCACTAATGAGACTTCGAGAAGCAATGCACTGAAGAGTCAGATTGGGTGCAACTAATTGAATATTGTTTTCAGCCATCATCTTCACATAGAGATGTTCCTTATGATTTGGAGCAGTTTGGGGCCTTACACAAAGAGTTATCAACAGATAAGCCCTTTGGATGAGTATGATGACCTTCCTCATCATACATATTTGTACATTAGTCCTATCCAATCTTGGATAGAAGAAGTCTGCAAGAGGACTTGCCACTTTGGGAAGCAGTTCTATGACCTTCTCCATGATTATAATCTCTCGTCCAACCTTCCCATCTTGAAGTTTCATGCAGGTTTGCATTTCTTGAATAATGTTTCCTTGCTTTGGCTGGTAACCAAAGACAAGGCAAAAACCTTTAAAATTGATAAAATGCTTAGTGGTTACATTGGATACTTGATTTTATCGAAGATATTTATTTTATCTTACTTAGAGTAGGAAAATAAGCTCCTAAAAGTGAACATCTACTTTATGCATTTCTTTGATGTACTTAGGAATAAAACTCTCTTTCATTAATTAGTTTTCGTTCCTTTCAATAAAGCAACTTTTGTATCATTGACTCTTTTCATAAAACTTGTGCTATTGAAGGTTTTCTTTTGTTAAAGTTGAGATGTTTTTACAAATTATAAGAACTGAAGATTCTGGTGTTCTTGTATGCTCTACTAGCCCAAAGACTATATCGAGCACACGTCACGCAGTTGGAGCCGGATTTTATCCACTAAGTTGCACTTAGGGGATTTTTCAAGTGAGCCACCAAGTATCAGAACAAATCAATTGTTCTTACTCACTGCTCGGAAGTTCCATGGTTTCATTAGGGCCAGTTGTGGTCCCTTTTTCGCATGTTCACACCCCCTCGGGGGAATTGTAATAAATGGCATCGCATGATGGTTTCTTATGTAAAAGGCTTGGCCTTCTTAGGACTTGGTCATCAAGTTCATCATCCTTGAGTGTCTTTTCCCTTGTTAATTATATGACACTTTTTTAGGCGACATAATTTTCAAGTTTTTCACTCAAAATCCTCCAAAGTCGGGATGGTGAAATTGGTGATTATGTCTTAAAAGAGAAATTGGTGATTTTGAGATTAACTAGATCTAACCATGTTTGTATGAAAAATTGTTTAGTTTTTGCAGGATTATCTCAGGTAGAAGGGGCTTGGAGCTCGGTTGCATCCACTTCTCTTTTACAATATCCATTTTGTTGTACTTAACATCTTTATTTTGCAGATCCTTTTCTCCTTCACTTCTTTCAAGCACGGGCTTGGGGTCTTCACTCTTGTTCTCTAAGCAAATTCAATCTTTCTTCTTGGTTACGATTACTTGATGCTTAATAAAATTAGATAGATCAATCTGATATCTGAAATCTGATTTCAATTAGGAATATATATCAGATATAGGTTCTTTTTAAAAGCTTTATCTTGAACTAGATTCGATTTAGTCTTTCAAAGTGCTTTTTCAATAAAAAAAATTACAATTTTTCGAGCATTTTGGGTAGTGTAGATTATGTATTTGTTTTGATTAATTTGTAACATTCTAACATATTTAACTCGCTGTTTTTTAGCAGGTTATGAGAAAATGAGGATGACATACTACTCAAATTTCGAGTCACGTGTCACCGGGACATCAAAAACTCCATCCTCTATACCTTTTCTTCTTTCCTTTTCTCTCCCGGCAATATTGTAAGCCTTTTGATTATTTTTCAAGGATCAAAGTGAAATCATAATTCATATTTTCATCATATTGTAAATTTAAATAATAAAGAAAGTAAGTGGGCTACACAACGCCCAACCTCTATCCCCCCCTGGGAGATTTGCCATCTCCGTCATAGTTTGCATTTTACTAATCAACACATGCACACACTCCACCTTCTAGAAAAACTGTATAGTTTAGTTTGTTTTTCTTTGATCACTTCTTTGAATTTCATACTCGACTCTTTGCCACGAAGTATGCTCTCGCCACCAACCAAAGGTTTTTTGCCGATTATTGGTGGATGATTAGAAAGTGACACATAGTTGCAGTTTAATTTGTCATTAGTGTATTTGATTTTACAAACATCTTTGCTTCATCAAATTGAAATAAACATTTTGTTGTAAACCCGTGTATGCTCTTTCCCTCTGTGGGCTTTGCCTGGTCGTTGGGGAGTCAAAAGCAGTTTTCGACACTCTCTAAATTCTACACATTAATCTAATAATCCATTAATAAAATCAAATCCCCAAAAAACATTACGAAGATTCGACGTACGATATTTGACAATCGTGGGAAAATTTTTCAAAGGAAGCGGGAACCACTGAGTAGCGACCTCGAGATACAATCAAGCTACATCCTTGTTGGTGTAGTGTTGGACACCTTCTCAGAGACTCCGATTAACCCATATCTCTGAGCGAGGAACCACTTTCGTCATCTTTTGAATATATTCTTAGTACTTTCAGTATATTGAGAATCCTCTTCCCGTAACTCAACTCATATTTTAATGATTAAAACCGACCAAGACACTTCGCAAAACATTTCATTACAACAACATTATTTTACTTTGACTCCATTGGCACTGATCTGATTCGCATTTGTTTCATTTTGCTTATGTGTTGATGTTATGCTAATGTAATATTTATTTAAATTTGCAAACAATCTTGTCTCAGTAATTTTACTTCAAAAATTCCTAAACGACTTACTTCCATCATTAACGACTAAAGCTTAAGAGCCTTAGGCAGCTCTTTCTTAGGGACCACCCCCCTTGGCTTCGTTAGGAGTTTTGCTTAAACGGAGGAGTCAAGTTCAAGTGACAGTACTTGACTCGAGACTCGTCCCCAAGGACACACCTAGCAACTTGAAGATTTCTGCTGCGCTTAACCCCCAGGTGTGTGAAAGGAGGCAACACAATGTTAACCACACTAACTCTATGAAGAGATGATAGATGTAAAACAACATAATATATATATATATATATATATATATATATCAGTGATTTAAACCATAGAAGAAAACATCGGCATCGGCAAAAAATCGGCAAGGGTTCAGAAAACATCTTCTTGGCAACATCGACGGCAAAAATCGGCAAACCGCGGCAAATATTTTTTTTTACAGAAACGGTTATAGGCCTATTATATTGAAATTCTGGCTAATCAGCTGCCAGTAGCATAACATACAGCAAATCTGATCCAAAGTAAGCATAGTGTCCAGAGATTCTGGCGAATTTATCTTAAGTGATCCCTTTACAATAGATCTGGAAAATGCTAAGCTATCTTAGAAATCAAACTAGCAAAGACAAAGAAAGGCAACTAGAAGAGGCAGCGATTCACCCTGCAGAGAGGAGGGAGAACAGAGTTCTGATTTTGGAATTTTCCTTTCAATTTAAAGGGGCGTGGCTGGAAATAGAGCTTGCTGCTGTCGCTGGTCGTAAACTGGAACTCTCCAACTCTCCTTCTCGTGGCTTGAAGACTGCCCATCCAATGGACAGATCCAAAAGAATTCACTAAGGGAGAATGCATACTGAAAAATACTCACTCTTTGATTTCCAACAGCTTCATGGCCTGGATCTAAACGTGAGCCTCAGAACATTCCTTGCTGGGCATTAAAAACGCTGGAGGACAGCAAATAAGGCATATATCTCCTTGCAAACCTGTTAATCCACGTGAAAATGATAATTTGAAGGAAGGAATCTTGCCCATAATTGGCCTGATTGTGGAAAAATCGACCAATTAGAAAGGCTGCACAAGATTCCAATATAGAACCTTGATCTGAATAAATTTGTCTTGCTCTTGGACACATTACTTCTTGAAGTCCTCAGTCTGAATGAATTTTACTGGCTGAAATCGAAATACTCTTCTTCTTGTCCTGGGAGGATCTGAGAGCCATCTCTTCACTATCTTTAGGGAATGGGCATATAATTTTCAATGCCATTAAACCGCAGAGCTCCCTTACTCATGGAGGCCCCCACGTTTGCTTCTTTATCAGCATTCTGGTTGAGATTCTTAAGGACATGATAGAACAGAACTTCATCAAATTCTTTTAGCTGATTTGAGACTTTCCGATAGTAGTGGGCCAAGTCCATGCTTTTAGGGGTCTTCTTCAGCCTAAGAGCCTGAATGATGATACGGGAATCTCCAATGATTACCAACTTCTTGATGGATAGGCTTCTGACTTGGTTCAGGCCTTGCCAAATGGCAAGAATTTCAGCGATATTATTAGTTTTTTGACCCAGGCCCCAGGCGAAATTGAAGACAGTTTTCCCTGAATAGTCTAGCAGGACTCCTCCACTTCCAGCTGGTCCGGGATTCCCTTTCGAGGCCCCATCCACGTGCAGAATATGCTTATTCAGAGAAGCTCTCCATTTGATAAATTCTTGCTCCTCGAGCCTGATTTCCCAGGAAGAATAATGCTTTGTAATATTCTTGGTTCTGGTGAGGAGGGAAGGGTCTAATTCATGGAACCAGCTGTACTCTTCTCTGTCAGGAATAACTTCATTGGTGAGACTTACTTTAGAGGTTACCAGCTCTCCTATCAGCGCCTTAACTTTGCTCGCCACTTGGGCCGGTGAAGCTGCCAAGTCCTTGAAGATTCTATTGTTACGCTCCAGCCAGACTTTCCAGCAGAGGATTTTTGGCACCCACATCCAACAATGCTTTATTAGCTTCAGCTTGGAGAAGGAAAAGGGAGCAAAATCAGGCTAGGAGGAAAACAAGGAGGAAATGGAAAGGGGGAGGTCAATATTCAACTGCGCAAAGAGGATATTCCAGAGGTCTGAAGCAAAGGAACACTGAAGAAAGAGATGGGTCGAGTTTTCTTCGTGGCAGGCACAGAGAGGGCATCTTGAGGGCCCTTCCCAGCCTCTAATAAGAAGGATGTACCAGGTAAGAATGCTGTTATGCAGGAGGGACCAGCAGAAAAGATCTATTTTGGGAAGGGAGGGGTGGAGCCAGAGGCTTCTCCAAGCAGAGGGGTCAGGGGCAGCCCAAGGAATGGCTTTTAGGGCTGCATACCCAGTAGCAGTAGAGTAAAGGCCTGAGGAGGAGCCCCAACCTCGTTTATCCTTCATCTTAGCAGAGGTAGGGGAAAGGCCTTGAAGAGCATCAATGAGGGCGCGAGCTTCAGCTTCAAGTTCTTGCGGGACAGCTCCCAAGTCCCACTTGATCCAAGATTCAGCTTGGCTCCATCGAGATAAGTCCCAAAGGGTGAACTTGCTGTTCGAGTGGAGCCAATTTTTGATGTTCTCCATACCCTCCAAGGAGTTTAGAGGGTTCTGCCCTAAAATGGAGTCCTCCCAGAACTTGATTTTGGAGCCGTTTCCCGGGATCCAAGTGAGCTTGGAGGTGAACATATCCAGAGACTTTAGACAGAGTGAGAGAATGGGAGAGCCTTTCCTAGTCCTGGGAGGGCGATCCAGACACCACTCTTTATGACCCCTGAAGTATTTTGTTCTTAGAGTTTTCGAGCTCCAAGTTGTTTTCCCCCTTATCATTTTCCACAGGATCTTACCACCCATTGCAAGATTCTGAGTGGCCACGTCTCTGATTTGCAATCCACCTTCCCATTTAGGGGCTTTGACCTTATCCCAGCTGACAAGATGCATTTTCTTTCCATTATTCTTGCCCCCTTGCCAAAGGAATTCTCTCGGTAATTTGTCAATGTCTTTCACTATTTCTTTCGGAGCTAAGAGGATTGAGGCCTGGTAAACCGGAAGGGAGGTAAGCACTGAGTTTATTAAAATTATTTTACCTGCTTTATTTAGCCAGGAGACCCCCCAAGCCACTAATTTGGCCTTGATTTTATCCAACAAAGGCATCCAAAGGCTCCTTCTGGGGGCTGCTTTCACAAGCGGGATTCCCAGATATTTGATGGAGTCCCAAGTGGAAGATCCTTCCATTTCCAGCGTCCTTGATAGTTAAGTCATTTCAATGGGCGGGCAGTTCCAGCCATAGATTTTGCTTTTTCTCAAGTTGATTTCACTGCCTGAGACTTCTGTGTAAACATCCAACTCCTTCTTGAAGGCTCTTGCCGTAGTGAGATTGGCCTGACCCAAGACGAGGGTATCGTCTGCAAATTGGGCGTGATTAATTCTCTTCACTCTGGGGGTGATTGAAATCCCCATTAGGGAACGCTGCTGAAGGCTGTTTTCCAGCTGGAAGCTAAGGACCGACGCTTGAATGACGTAGAGCAGCGGGGACAGGGGGCAGCCCTGTCGCCTGGAAGAAAGTTGCCGGTCTCCTGTTTATCAAGGGGGCTATCCAAGGCCCTGAGATACAAGCTCTAATCCAACTAATTAACTGGGGGTGAAAGCCCAGGTTAAACATGACAGCATAAAGAAAATTCAACCAAACTTTATCAAAGGCATTGGCAAGGTCCAGTTTGACTATCATACCTTTTTCCTTCCTTTGGCAACTTGAGTGAATTGCCTCTTGGACCAAGATGATATTGTCCTGAATTTGTCTATCCTGTATGAAGCCCCCCTGGTTCTCTGGAATGATCCTGGGGAGGACTTTTTTAAGTCTGTTTGCAATGACTTTTTTGATGATTTTGTACCCCGTGTTGCATAGCGAAATAGGGCGGAATTTGGAAAAGCTTTGGGCGCCTTTCTCTTTTGGAATTAACGCTAGAAAGGAGGAGTTGGTGCTCCCTCCTATTTTGCTGCATCTCTGAGATTTCATAACCATTTTTATCAGGTCCTTCTGAATGATGTCCCAGCAGGCTGTGTAAAATCTGGCCGTGAAGCCGTCAGACCCTGGTGCTTTGTACGCGTTCATTTCATGAAGGGCTTTGATAATCTCCTCAGCTTATATGGGGGCGATTAAATTTCTGTTCTCTTCCTCTGTAATTAGCGTGGGAATCACATTTAGTGGGTAGCGATCCAGTCGAGAAGGAGCTTCCAGATCTTCAGAGAAAAGATTTTTGTAGAAAGAGTGGGCTGCGTTCTGGATTTCTTCAATTTTGTTGAGCGTTTGGTCCTGGTAATGGATTTCTCGGATGGAATTATAATTTTTCCGGGCTTCTGCATGCTTGTGGAAGAAAGAGGTATTTTTGTCTCCTTCTTTGAGCCAAAGACAGCACGCCTTCATCCTCCAATATTGCTCTTCTCTTCTCAGCAATGTATGCAGGGCCTTTTGCAGGTCGATTTTAGCATTGATCAGATCCGGGGTGACCGGGACATCCTCCATCAGCATCTGGTGATTGCCAAGGTCACGTTGGGCTTTTTTTCTTTCAAGAATGGGGGAGGGCTGGACCTTAGCCCATTTTTTTAGAGCTGCTTTGAGTCTTCTCAGCTTTTCTTCCCAGATGAAGAAAGGCGACCCAGTGACAGGTTTTTGCCAGCTTTCCGAAACCAGATCAAAGAAACCATCCATGGTGACCCAGAGGGGGTTGAAGTGGAAGGGGATAGGGCCCAGTTTTTCTCCATGGGTCAGGGAAAGGGAAATGGGTTTGTGGTTTGAGGTACAAGCCTGGAGAATTTCAGAATTAGCAAAGAGACCAAGGGTCAGGAAGGATGAGTGGACTAGAAAGCGATCCAGGCGGGCGGCAATGTGTCCAGGACCCACTCTTTTGTTCGTCCAGGTGAAGTTACCTTTGCTGGGCTTAATATCCTCCATATCCCAGTCCATTATGATGTCTTCAACCCACTCCCGAGCAGGGTCTCTTACTGGGGAGCCTCCTTTTTTTTCCGAGAGGGCCAGAGTAACGTTCATATCTTCAGCAAGAACTAGGTTGTCATGCAGATTGGTGGACAGAAAGGAATTCAGCGATTCCCAGCACTCTCTTTTTTCCGAAAGAAGGACCGGGGCATAGATGTTGAAAAGACTAATCTGATTCCCAGAGGCTCTATGCTGAAATTTTGTGAAGAGCCAATGGATGGTACTATATTCCTCAAGCAGGTCCAGCATGTTGGAGTTCCAGAAGGTGGCTAGACCTCCTGAGGCTCCTCTAGCGCTGACTGCTCTATCGTCTCCTTTTTTCCAAAACTTTTTGCTGGCCTGAATGATCTCAGGCCCCTCCATCTTCGTCTCCTGGATCAGAAGTATCTCCGGGGAGCTCATTCTAACGAGATCTTTGACTGCTTCTTCCTTAGAAATGCTTCCTAGCCCTCTGCAGTTCCAGGAGACAAACTGCATTAGGATCCGGAGGGGGGGGAGGTGGCTCCCTTCGAAGCCTTGCCTTTCTTTGAAGATCTAGTTTCCATCATGTCCGGGATGGTTTGCTGAACTCCTGCTGTGACATCCCTGTATGATTTCTCCTCCCTTTTTTTCCATTCTGGTTTCCTTCCTCTTGGAGCCTTTTCAGGGGTACCCACCAAGTTGCTGGTCTCTGTGGGCCCCTCATCTGAATTAGCTCCAGGATCAGAGCCTATGATGGTGTGCTCATCCTCTGATCTCAAAGATTCTTTTGCTGGAGAGGCGCTATTATCCTTAGCCGGATTTTCTGGGGGAAATGTGGATTGGGAAGGTATCTCTATGGTTTCTTTCACCGGTTCCTTTGATGTTGCTGCAATTTCTTTAAAGGGCTCCTTCAGCGGTCTTGAGTTTGCTTGCGGCTGATCTTTCGCCTGGCCAGATCTGGTGTCCTTGGCTTTTGGGACTGCTTTGCTTTTTTTACCTTTTGCCATCCTTCAGCTTCTTCCTTCTCAGGGGTTTGGATCTTTGGGCAGTTCCTCTGAAAGTGCCCATGTTCTTGGCAAGATCTGCACTTAAATGGGAGGTGTTCGTAGTCCACTTTCTGATAATGTGTCCAGGTGCCAACCTTTAGCTTCACTGCCTCCGGGAGCCTTGCCTCAAGGTCAACTTCTACGCATATCCTGGCACAGTTGTAAATGGACTTGTTGTTTGCCTTGTCTACGAACTTCCCTATTCCATTTCCTATCATTTGCAACGCGTCATAGTTCCAGCAGTGGACCGGCAGATTGGGTAGCCTGACCCAAACCGGAACCTCCTTGGGTAAATCCACCATGGGATCAAAGTCCGGAGTCCACCGGTTTAGATACAGTCCCTGGGTGCCCATAAAATATGGGTCATTTCTGAAAATGAGATCCTTATCCTCCTTATCTATAAATTCGAAGAGAAAGTAGCCGTTGCTCAGGGGGTAGCAGGTGACTCCATGCTTGAGATGCGGCTTCCAATTTCTTTGAATCCAATCGTCGGTGGTTTTTGTGGAGGGCCAGAGCCCCATGAACTGGCCGACTAGACATCTCTCTGACAGAGCAAGGGCGATTTTCACCGAGGTTGTCTCTGGCAGTGCGATTTCAGGGATTTCTTCAAGTTTGCTTCAGCTCAAACTAAACTCGAAGCAAAGATTGAAGAGAAATGAAGTTGGTGGCAAATCGTGTGATTCCAGGGCGCAACAATTCCCCGTTTCTCGTGCATCTCCTTACGAGGCTAAGAACCCAAGCATGGTTATATATGAATTTGGTGATACTCCTAGCCTGATCAACAACCTCCTTGATGAAGGGAATTTTTCCCACATCCTCCAGCATCAAATCAATACAATGTGCAACGCATGGACTCCAAAATAGTGAGGGGTGCCTCTCCATAAGCAATCTACCAGCAGCCACATAATTGGCTGCATTATCTGTTATGATCTGCACCACATTGTCCACACCAATCTCTTGAAGGACCCCATCCAACAACTCACACAACAATGCTGCTTGTTTTACCTGTGCCGATGCATCAACGGATTTGATAAACATGGTACCTTTAGGGCATTGTACCATGAAATTGAGAAGGGTCCTACCCTTCGCATCTGACCAACCATCAGACATCAATGTGCATCCAGAAAACTCCCATGACTGTTTGAATTCCTCCAATCTAGTCT
>LPNX010104512.1:0-20627 GCA_001517045.1 Pseudotsuga menziesii | reverse complement strand
ATATATATATATATATATATATATATATATATAAACTATAAACTCGTGAGTACTCACTTGAACCCTCGCCGCGACGCCGCCTACTAGTTACCCTGTGGGCATGTGCTCCGAAACTTTAAAGTTTAAACCCTCTCTCCTGGTCCTCAACAGCCGACGCGAATGATACATAATAAAACCGTAAACGAGTTGCCGACATGAGTTTTAACCCTCGCCGGAAAGACTTAGTCAACTCGCTGATTTTTTCCTTCATGGCGCGATTTTTTCCATAAACTCGCCGATTTTTTCAAAACCATGCGATGTCCGATTTTTTGTTGAAATCGCGATTTTTTCGCCGGAAAAAATCGCTGGCCCGAAAATCTCGCGATTTTTCGGGACATCGACGATTTTTCGGCGATGTTTTCTACTATGATTTAAACAGGTGAAACCCTCACATTAAATCCTTCTAATATGTTAAATTACCCTTAAAACTTAGCCTCTCAAACATATGTTTGTAAGTAATATTATAGCATTCATGCACACCAATTAGAGCCAATAACACAAATCAAATAAACAAGACTTTCATACCTCTATTACTTCCTCCAAAAGATATACAACAAAGTTTCGAAAGAATAGAGATCCTCATAAATCGACCATGACCATGGACGTCGAAGGGATACTCTTTATAAATATTATAGAGAGTGTTATATAGACTCTAGAGAGTGTAGCTCAACTTCCTTTACAATAAAATAGTAGTTTCTTTTTCTGCAAGTGAGTGAAAAGAAACCATTAGTGATTGAGAAAGTGAAGGTGGAGAAGATGGAAAAGAAAGAAGTGAAGCTCACAAATGACAGGTTTCCACACACAAATTCACCTCTTGATAGATGCTTTTCATTGCCTGTACTTCACATATAGATTGTGCTTGGAAATTTTACTCGCACTGTCCTTAGTCCTCACTACCCTAAAAGGTTGCTCACACAATGGAAAAAGAATGGGAAAACAATGAACAAAACAAGAGGTTAGTTGTTGTGCACTAACATAACATAAGATATAGTATTAATAACATAATAGATTAATTAATTATAACTGTGCCATTATGAATTGAATCATGTATAGTCACATCCATTGAATCATGATCTATCCTCTTTAACACTGTATAAAGAGGATTTTATTGTTCATTTGTATCATCACATCTTTTTTTACTTCTTATTGGATCTCTTTAGCTAAGCTTCTACGCTATGAGGGGCATATCTATGCCATCATAGTCGCCTAGGACTTGCACCTGACCGCATCCACACCCAGTCAAGGGGTTTTGAACCTGGGTCTCTGTTCCAAGTGAGTGCATACCATTAGGGTTTGTTGTCCGTCGATTGCACAGCAGCAGCATAAATCTTCCGAAAGCTGTCTCCTCACTTGAGAAAGTGGGAGAGGTGTGACCTTGGAGGCAAGCACAGAGCCAGGTACTGTCACCTACTCCTAGCTCCTCCGTTTAGGCTAAATCCTAACGAAGCCAAGAGAGGTAGTCCCTAACAAAGAGTTTCTAAGGCTCAATGTGTTTACGTTAATTTTGTGAAAGTTATGCGGATGGGTGTTGTTTAGGAGTTTGTTTATGATGGAAGATGATTACAAATTATAAAAATTTGAACACAAGACAAAAGCAATCCACGTTGCCGCATTAGATTAAGAGATGAACGATGTGTCAAGAACTTGTAAAATAAATTTGCATTCACAGATAAAATTTTTATAAGCCTAAGGACAAATGGTCCAAATTAATAATGACACATAAAATGATAAACCAATGCCTTATGGAGTCGAAGCTCTGCGATGCTTGAAAAATAACAAAAGTACAAGTCTTGAAATAGTGCTACTGAATGTGTTATGCGATTGCTCTTGGTATATTTTAAATATTTTAATGGTCTTGTTTATTATGGCTTGGAAAAATGTATTAGAGATCAACCGGGAAAGTTTTCGAAATCATTCCGTTCTAGACATGTTGGCTCGTCCAATATCCCGGGCTGGTGTCTTGGAGGATTGACCAGCTAGCCGTGACTCTAAGACAACAGGGAGTTCCGATGCCCTTACTGAGAATAGACTTGAATGCTTTCGACAACGCCGGTGCGTTGGTTATGGGTAAAATTTTATTATGTTGTTATTGCGAGCTTAGCAATTTTGTTCACCGTTCTAAGTACGAGCCCAACTATGAAAGTCGGCAGAGCATACTAGGTGAGGGATGGCAACGAAGTAAATTAATTAAAAGGGGAATGTGAGTTGCAAAATTTTATTAAAAGAATTAATTAAAACCCTCCGACAGAGAGCGCTCTTGGCTTTGTCTTATGACAAAAGTTCAAGAGTCTTATCTATTCTATATGCCTAAATGCAAGGATGATGCAAAAATTAATATGCTCTCCGACAAAGAGTGCTCTTAACTTGGATTTCGGCAAGTTCAAGAGACTTAGAAATTAATTAGTAAATTACAAAAAACGAAGTACATGAAATAAAAGAAGATTTAAACAAACTCTCCGATAGAGAGCATTCTTGATCCACCTTACGATGAGATTCAAGAGATTTTGGTTCTTTTTAACTTTTGCTATATTATATCAAATAAAACAAACAAAATTAAACTAAAACTAAGTAAGGAAACAAGAAACTTTTCTTTTCTAACTTTATGAAAACAAACCTTTCAATAATGAAACTACTTTTTCCTATTCTACTCTAACAAATTATTATGCAAACATGAAAATAAAAGGGACGATACAAACTTCCCCCAAATGGGGGAAGAGGGGTGTGGGAGCCTTTATCCCACTTGCTTTTTATTAACTCTTTTACAATGCTTTCTTTGATTTTGCTTTTGCCTCTTCCTGAAAGAGCAAGGTGAGAAAGGGAAAGAAAGAAGAGGGAAGTATTTTTGTCTTTTTGCTTCTTTCCTTTCTTGCCCTTAGCCTTTGGGATTTTCTTGATTTTTCCTGAAAGTAAGAGCTTTAAACACTTGAAACGTTATATGTTAATAAAAAATTAAAAGAAACAAAACTACAAACTAACTCTTAAAAAAGGGGTAAAATTCTACGGTGAAAATAGAGGAAAGAGAGAGGAGAAAAGGCTATGAAACTGGAGAGGAAAAAGGCAAAAATAGGGCTGTCCAAAAGGGTAAAAGAGGGCTGCAAACTAAGTGAAGAAAGGGAAAAAGAGGGCAGCGAAGAGGGAAAAGGAAGAGCAAGCCAAATAAGGCAAGAGAAGGGAAGCCAAAAGATGGAAAAATGGAGACTAGGGCTTCCTAAAGTAACCGGTAACCAAAGTAAAGACTTCTTGTGGATGGAACACAAGAGAGAGAGACACTCCCAGCTTTCTTTTTTGTATTAAAAGAAGACAATACCTGTAGGTCCTGCAATCACAAAGTGTTAAACAAAAATTGGTTGCTTGAAGCTTGGGATAGAAGCAACTGAGCTCACACCCTTCTTCAACCTGTGAAGTCTGATAACACACCAAAACTAAATATAAAAAGTGAGACCAAAATTACATTCTAGTATGCTAAGAAAATTAAATCAAGATCAACATTACATATTACTGAGTACTCATGTCCATCATGATACTAATCTACTTTGCATAAACAACCAAATTGAAACAACAAATGATTATTCAACCGTGCCAACAATGGCCTTCTTGAGCTAACAAAATAATTGATCTCATGCAAGTATTAAAGAAATAGGGGTTAGAGACAATATCACCTCAACCATGAAGAGTTTACCACATGCAAAAGCTCATAGACCTCCAAATTCGAATATCTTTATTAACAATTCAAAGCAAATGCTTGATACATCTTTCTCAGAGTAACTCTACCACAAAAGTTCCATCCCAATAGAGCTCAAAGAGCCTCTATTTATACATAGAGAGAAGGTTAAAACCCTATATTGTCCGTCGATTGCACACCAGCAACAAAAACTTTCTGAAAGCTGTCTCCACACTTGAGAAAGTGAGAGAGGTGTGACCTTGGGGGCAAGCACAGAGCTAGGTACTGTCACCTACTCCTAGCTCCTCTGTTTAGGCTAACTCCTAACGAAGCCAAGGGGGGTAGTCCTTACAAAAGAGTTTCTATGGCTTTTAAGTTGTTTTAAGTGTTTCTAACGGTTACGGATGCGGATGGATGTTTTTTAAGAGTTTGCTATGATGAACGAAGATTGCATATTAGATAACTGAAAAATAAACATGAGACAAAAGAGCAATCCACGTTATCATAAGACTTAGAAGATAAACAATATGTTGAGAACTCACAGAATAATATAGCATTCAAAGATATAAACTTTACTCAAAATATCCAATGGAAAAATGGCCCAGATTATCAATAATGCATAAAAGATCGGACTAGTGCCTTATGGAGTCAACTTATCAGAAATGCTTAAGTGTACTGAGGATGTGAGTCTCAAAATAGTGCCAATGAATGTGTATTGCGATTAATCTTGGTTTATTTTAAAGTTTTTTAATGGTCTTGTTTAAGGTTCAACAAAAGGTATCAAGAGACCAACCAGGAAAGTCTTCTGAGTTACTCCGTTCTAGACATGACGGTCCGCCCAGTATCTCACGCTGGTATCGCGAAGATTGACCAGTTAGCCGAGAATCTAGCCAGTGGGGGTTGCGGCGCCCTTACTAGGAATGACTTGAGAAACTTTTTACAGAGCCAGTGCGTTGGTTATGGGGTAAAATTTTATTATGTTGAATCTTGTAAGATTAACAGTCCAATGCCGTTTCTGGGTACTCTGATTTTTAGGTCGGTCAGAGCGTACTCCGGGAAGGAAACAACGAGATAAATTAATTAGAGGGGAATGTGAGTTGCAAAATTTTATTAAAGAATTAATTAAAACCCTCCAACAAAGGCCGCTCTTGACTTTGTCTTATGATAGAAGTTCAAGAGTTTTATCTACACTATATACCTAGATGCAAGGATGATGCAAACAACTAACATGCTCTTCGATAGAGAGTGCTCTTGACTTGGATTTCAGCAACTTCAAGAGACTTAGAAATTAATTAGTTAAATTACAATGAAGCAAAAGTACATGAAATAAAAGCAAAAATAAACGGACTCTCCGACAGAGAGCACTCTTGATTCACCTTATGGTGAGATTCAAGAGATTTTGGTTCTTTTTTTATTTAATCTTTTCAATGAAATAAAAACCACTAACTAGCAACTAATCAAACAAATTTTCCTTTTTGATGACTTTTATGCAAGCAAAAATAAAATCAAAGTCTAATCTAGCATGAAAACAGATTGCATGAGAATAAGAGGAAACTAGCAAGAAGATACTAATGAAATCAAATCTAACTAAAGCTTTCAACAAATTGAAGCTAATTATCCCTATTCTACTTTCACCATTTTACTTACTGCAGGTATAGAGCAAAGTAAAGAGAATGAAATATGGACAATGGTGATATAGGCTTCTCCCAAATGGGGGAAGTGGGGTGTGGGAGCCTTTATCCCACTTGCTCTTTTATTAACTCTTTTACAATGCCTTTCTTTTGGTGCATTTTGCCTCTTTTCCTATCTTTGGAAGGCCTCCGAAGCAAGCTGTAGAAAAGGGGAAAGAAGAAGAGGGAATTATGAGTCTTTTTTCAAGCTTTAATCTTCAATTTCCCGCCAGCACTTCTGCTTGACCTGTCACGAATGTAAAAAGTCAGCGAGCTAACAATACTTAAAAGTGATGGGAAAGACAATGCAAGAATAAAAAAATTTGGAAATTTTTTTTTGTACTTGGAAAATTTTTGAAAATTCTTGCATGCAAAGTACAAATCTTTTCCTAGATCTAATGAATGATAAATCCCTTCTGTGATTAGATCTAACAAAGCCTAAAGGAAGATAGATCTAAATATTAATAGTGAAAGAATGGATCTATTTCTTAAGCAATGCAAAACAAAATAAAGAAAATGGTAACAAAGGAATGATTTCTTGTGGATGGAACACGAGAGAAAGAGAAACTCCCGACTTTCTTTTGTATGAAAAGAAGACGATCCCTGTAGGTCCTACAATCACAAAGTGTTAAACAAAAGGGTTGCTTGAAGCTTGGGATAGATGTAACTGATCTCACACCCTTCTTCAATCTGTGAAGCCTGATAACACCAAAACTCAATACAAAAGTGAGATCAAATCAATAAAAGTATGCTAAGAGAATTAAATCTAGATCAACATTGCGTATAACTAACTACTCATGTTCATCAAGATTCTAATTTACTTTGCATAAATAACCAACTTGAAACAACAAATGATTATTCTACCGTGCCAACAGTGGCCCTCTTGAGCTTAACAAAATAATTGATCTCATTCAAAGTATTTAAAAGATAAGGGTTAGAGACAATATCACCTCAACCATGAGATGTTTACCACATGCAAAGAGCTCATAGACCTCCAAAGTCGAAATTCTTATTAACAATTCAAAGCAAAGCTTGATACAATTTCTTCAGAGTAACTCTACCACAAAAGTTCCACTCTAAAGAGCTCAAAAGAGCCTCTTCTTATACAATGAGAGAAGGCTAAAACCCTAACACCACACCATGCAAGGAGGGCGCAAAACCTAACCATCTAGCCATGTCATGAGCACAAAACCTAAAACAAAGAGGGTGAGAGTGAGGGGAGGTCTCCACCTAGGCAAGGCGCCCCCACTCCCAACCCTAACCAACCAACTCCACCCAATAGGAGCTCTCCACAAGCAATAGCGTGAGCATCCAAGCCTTTGACGTGAAGCTTGAGGAAGGGCACACGTGAGGTGAATGTAGGTATGCGTGAGGTCATAGAGGAGAGCTTGTGCTAGGTTTGGAGGAGCCAAAACCCTAGCATACCATGAATCAAGGGCCACACTTCATCTTCCAACCTCAGACATATCAACAAGCCAATAAACAAGCTCCACCTCACCAAAACGTGGGCATGACTGAAGGAGGCGAGTTTGCTAAGTGAATGTGAACTCAATGCTCTCTGATTGCTGACTGAAGAGGATTTGTGCGAAGCCCAATCATCATTAATGCCTGATGCCATGTTATTCTGCATTTGATTTCGCTCAATTTGGATTATCTCCAGAATAATCATTTTTAATATTTAATCAATAATTTTTGTGAAACTGACTTTTTTGAGAAATTATGAGTTATGCAGCTGAATGATGATCTGAAACTTGGAGTTAGTTGGCCAGATGGTCATGAATGATTTTTGGCTTAAAGTTAGAGCCTTCAAACCCTGAAATAGGATCTCGGATGGCTGACTTATTACAATTTGAATTTTTTCATTTAAATAATGGAAAAATTTAATTAAAGACTATAGGAAAATTAAAAATTAAAAATAATTAAAATCCTAAATCCAGCGTGTCCGATAAAAAAATTTCAAATTTTTTTCTGAGGGTCTTGGTGACTTAGGACATGACCATAATCTTTTCTAATAGTGTCTAGTAGGTTCATACACTTCAGTTGGGCTCTAATAACCCCCCAAGGCCCAAAATTCAAAATCGGGCATTCCACCTTTGGAGGAAGCGGAAGAGAACCTCGTCGATTATACTCGGCTACAGGCAAAGCATAATTGACAAGGGCAAAAAAATCCCTGGAATACCTTAATTGAAATTCTACGTCTTAGGGGACCGAACCACTCAAACCCCTACTAGCACACCTTATTACAAACCCCGTGGGGCCATGGTCATAATTACTGAAAATAAAAATTGATTAGCCAAAACTAGCTAGGCACAAAGGGCGGATCATCTGATACACTGGAGCACAAACATTCATCATGTTTGTCAAATGGCGACTCTTCAGATAATCCGACTATGGTACAAATAAGCTGGTAACACCCTAAAACTAAACTCCATCAAATGAGGGCCAATCCCCAAGATTTAGCAAACTCGGCATGTAATTGAGAGCCCAGACCTAAACAAAAGTTGGTGTGAGTGAAGGGTGGCCTCCACCTAGGAAAGGCGCCCCCACTCCCAACCCTAAACTCCGAAAACTATCCAATTGTGAGCCTGCACGTGTGAAGGCGCATCACCGAGGAGAGAGGGGCGTGAGCAAGAGGAGAGGCGTGAGCTTGAAGCACTGTGTTGTTTGGTGATGATGGGTGCCAAAACCCTTAGGGTTTGCACCAAATACCTAATGCAATTAATACCTTGCTCCATAAATATCATCAAACCAATCACATCCTTCCAAATCACCCAACTTGTGAGCTTAGCTAAAGAGGACGAGTTTGCTAACTAAATGTGACTTCAATGCTCTCTGATTGTTGATTGAAGAGGATTTGTGCCGAGTTGAATCATCATAAATGCCATAGCCATGTCATTTAGCCTTTTATTTTATTCAATTTGGTATATTTTGGAGAGTTTTTTATTTTCTCCAAAATATTCATTTTTAATATTTTAATTAATAATTTTTCCGTAAATGACTTTTTTGAGAAATTATTAATTATGAGGCTGAATGAATATCTGAAACTTGGGGATAGCTGGCCGGTTGATTATGAATGATTTTTGGCTTAAGGTTAGAGCCTTCAATCATTAAATTCGGATTCCGGATAACTGACATATTACAATTTTAAATTTTTCCATTTAAACTATGGAAAATTTTAATTAAAAACTATAGAAAAATTAAAAAATTATAAAACCCAAAATCCAACGCGTCCGGTAAATTTTTTCCGAAATTTTTTCTGAGGGTCCTAGTGACCTAGGGCATGACCATAGTCTATTCTAATAATGTCTAGTAGGTTTATACGTACACAGTTGGGCTCTAATAACCCCCCAAGGCCCAGCATTCAAAATCGGGCATTCCAGCTTTGGAGGAAGCGGGAGAAAACCTCGTCGATTATACTCGGCTATAGGCAAAGCATAATTGACAAGGGCAAAAAACTCCCTGGAATACCTTAGTTGAAATTCTATGTCTTAGGAGACCGAACCACTCAAAACACCCTATTAGCACATTTTATTACAAACCCCGCGGGGCCATGGTCATAATTACTGAAAACAAAAACTGACTAGCCAAAACTGGCTAGGCACAAATGGTGGATCATCTGATACACTGGAACACAAACATTTATCATGTTTGTCAAATGGCGGCTCCTCAGGTAATCCAACTATGGTACAAATAAGTTGGTAACAGGGTTGATTTTATGATGGGATTTTTTTTCTTAATAAAATTAGTAGTTTTACAGATTTTTTTTAAAGCTTCACCAGTGTGTTCCACTAGAACCCTCCCAAAATATTGAAAAAACTGAAGTTATTACCCTTTTTCAATTTAAACTGTTTTCCAGTTGTTGCTATCTAGAAACAAAAACTTTTCGAAAACATTTCCCAAGAGGAAATAGTGCCTAGGGGCCATAAAAGGTTTCATCTTTGAATGAATAGTCTAAAAGCTGCTTACATTGTTTCAACTTTCGTCCAGTAAAATTTAGGGAGAAACCATGGTTCTTTAGCTAACCAATACATTGAAGCCAGATAGTACTTTTCTAGGTGCATCAGACACTATTTAAGACTTACCATATGCTATAACCAATTATATGTTACATCCTCATTTGTGATGCTAATTACATATATATCTATATTTTCTCAATTATGTCAGGGATGTATAGAAAGGCCTTTTGTATTACTGAAAGGTGATATATGTACTTTGAACTTTTTTTTTTTAAGAGACGAAAGATGAACTTGCTTGTATGAGATGGGAATATGATATTTTATAAGGCTTGCATCATTTAGCTCTCCTTTAATGGTGGAAAGAACCTAGGAAAGTAGGCTGTTTTCTAGAAATGTTTTTAAATCTTCTGGAAAAAAGCAAGTTGTTTGAGTACAGATAATTAGGGAAAATTTTGGTTTGGTATCTAGAAGCCAAAACTTTATATATAGAAAATTGTATAGCTTCATGATTTTTGATGAAGTGCATGCCAAACCTGTGTTTGTTCCATGTAGGAAGAAGATTACAGACAAGACGGATATTTATAGCATTGGTCTTATTTTATTGGAGGCTATTGTTGGAAGATTGCCAACCTTGCAAAGTCAAGGAGCTGGCAAAGTTAACGAGATGGTGCATATTCTCATTCAGTTGATACCCAATTTCAGATTACAGTTAAATTTATATGTTCGAAGTCAATTCTTAATTTGATGCTAGGATACAATCCATTTAATGCTTTCCACATTTCAGGTTTTTGTTAGGATATTTAGACCTCGGGAATTGATTAAGATCAACTTTGTCTAATGTGTCTTTAGGTAAAGTGTGTTTTTAGTGTGCATTTGTAGTTATCTAATCTGACGGCCATGATTATGTTCTAGACATAAAGTGATCAATGATTCATTTTTCCCTCGATACTTACAATTATATTGCTTTGTGGCTTCAAACCCGATTGATCCACGATCTCTATTAAAAAACATGGAAGGTCATTGTTGATGATAGATTATGAGACTCATTTAAAATAATTTTCTTTCTCATTAATATATTGCCTCAAGTGGCCATGTTGGTTGGGACTGTGGACTATTTCCTTCTTTAAGGTATTTAACCACGTAATATACTGGTGTATTGATCTTTGATTTGTTTGTGTGAGCGGTTGCCTTAATGTGGTCGACCTGTGTCGATATACCCCGTTTATCAAACATGGTATCAAAGTCCCTATGAAGACCCACTCTCATTGTTTTCTTACTTGGTAACCTCATTGTGCACCCATCACCAAATGGGCCAACCTCTACCTACCATGTGGAACCTTGGTTATGTTTTATGCCTTTCTTTAAAAGGGCATAACATTAACATTTAGAGACTATTTTCAACGCAGTTTTTTTAAATGCCTTTTTTTTCAAGAGCTTTCCATGTAGACAACTAGTTTATGCCTTTGAAGCGATCTTACTTGCATATTGTAATATGGCTAGTCCTAGTGGTCTCCTACTTACTAGCTCACACTATTTTTCATGGAAACTCCATATGGAGGATTTAATACGAAGTAGAGGACTTTACCGGGTTACCTTGGGAATAGAAGCCACCCCCACACAACCATCAAAGAAATAGAGATGGAAGAATAAAAATGAAGCACATGGATTAATCTGAATTTCCATCTCTAGTGATCTACGATTTCATCTTCAAGGAATTGAGAAATTAGATGTAGCTTGGCAAAACATGGAAATTGTGTTTTGTAAACACAATGAGGTTTGAGCCCACTAGTTCAAAAACGAAATGATTGCTTTAAATCCCAATGTTTTAACTTGCATCAAGGGTACGACTGCACGTAACTTATCTTCCAGCGCCAGATATTCGCTGAAGCAGGTGGTAACCACACCCATGGTCTAGGCGTTTTTCTGCTCCCATCGTCTAGGAATCCTTCTGCTACCCATCTTTCCTTCTAAACAGCAATGTCTCATGCATTCATAGGCTAGCAACTATAATAGCCCTTGCTGAGGAATGGATAGTTGGAGTCTTGGACTGACTGGTTATGATTCTTGGCACATATATTCTTGATTTTCCAAGCCAATTTTATACTTGATTTTCAAACTTTTTTGTGGACTGTCCTATCTTGCAACTTAAATCAAGCACTTTTCTATCACTAATATAAGATTGTTGTAGGTGACCTTTAGCGATATTTGAGAGTTTAATACTGACAATTGATGAAGTGAGGTTCAGGACTTTAAGCAAACACTTGGCAAGCATTAAATTTAGGGTTCCTCTAGGTCTTTTTTTCCTAGCACAGCTCATTAACATAAATAATAGTGATACAACAGTGCAATAATTAAAACTTGGATTGATGCCAATTTCTTCCAATAACTGGTGCATCCCTCTTCCAGGTTCTCTGATTTAAATTTGATCTGTATATCCTGGCCTGTAGGCAACAGCTACAAGAGTAGTGACTTGATGCCCTCTTAATAAAAGCCAACAACCATGGGTATGATCAGCAGCAGAATTAACAGTTGAACCTCGGCCTCTGCGTGGATCAAATCCACCAGTAGTTTCTTTCTTGCTGCTCCAGTGACAATCCCAAACTATTGAAATTAATGCTACAGTTGATGGTGTCTTGCTTTGGGAAAAGTACTGTGCCCTTCCAGCAATGTTGCAATCATCACTGAGAAATTGGTGATTTTCCGAGAAATTGCACCATTTTCTACTCCCCAATTTTTTCTCAAAAAATCGCTGAAAAAATCGACCTGACTTTTTCCTGAAATTTCGCCAATTTTGCTTGATTTCTTGTCAAAAAAATTGTGAGTAGATAGAATTCAGCGTCTGAAAATATAGAATCAGTCAAGAAAATAATGGAGACTTGATGTGACGCATGGCTCCGATGATTCAAACTTATGCATGCAATATTCCTACATGGGCTTTGCACGGAACTTTCCTAGACCATACCACTCAGCTGCTTGTCCTTGGCTCAAGACTTGTCAAAACACCTAAAAGTATTATCACATTGTAGCAAATCGTGTTCGTGGATATTTCGCTGGCAATTATTAAATTTAGATTGTTCAGATGCAAATTCTTTTTCTTCTCTTTCTCATGGGCATTGGAATCTCTAGGAGAATAAGTAACATAAGTCGTGATTCCAACTCATTTTCTTTGGTCGTGGAAATTTTGGCAGCCATCCATTCGGAGTGTGGAAATTTCGCTGACTTTAAAAAAGCATCTAGACAGTGGAATTATTTTAATTATCTTTGCAATGACATTTTCTTTTTCTTTACTTAAGTCGAAAAATGATTTTGCTTGTTCAATTTTTTTGGGGGGAGTAGACAACATTCGGGACTCCGCATTTAGAAATAAAATGGAGATCCTCTCAGTGTAGCATCATTTAGTTTTTTAACAGTGTATCTGTGCCATTTTATTTTATCTTTGTTGTTGTGGTTGAGGAAATTTCAAATTTGACTTTAGAAAAAGCATCTAGAGCGTGGAGTTGTCAGCTTAAGATTGGCATAAAAACACAGAGAGCAAAATATTTCTACACTGTCTTTGTGAGGTAGCATAAGTCGAGAACTATTTTTTTTCAAGTTAGGAATCCTCCACACTTAAAGGATGGATTTATAACTCAGGTCAAGATCAACTTTAATATTGAATAGAAGATCTACCGACCCAAAAGATGCTGTCAATTTAAAAAATATTTCCCTGAAGTTGGTAGCCACCGTCTTTTTCTTGAATGGACAAAACACATATTCCAAAGATAAGAACATGCTCCTTAACGATATTTTCTTCCATGGCCACTCTGGTGTGTTCCTAAATGTCTTTATGTTGTGATTTGTAACTCACAAAAATAAGAAAATGAGCCTTAGTTTGACATCATTAGTTGTGTTGAACTCGTGATGTATCACTAGACATCTTATTATCTTATATATCAGTTTTCTTTCCATATTCATTTTGCAATGTGTTTATTTGATGTTACAGTTGCTTTAGATGTTTAAAAATTTGAAAAAAGTGATATTTTTGTATTTTTTTAAGTTTGTCAATATATTGTTGATGTTTGCTGATGTGTTACCGAGATATTCCGAAACGATGTATCCTGGACCTTGCCAATTTTTTCGCTAAGATGGTGTTTGCAACATTGCCTTCTAGTGACCCTTGATTCCCTTGGTGCCTCACGGTCTCCTCAAATTGGTTGTGATCTGCTCATGGATTCTCACGACATAGTCCCAAATGTGGTTCGTTCTCTCCACACTTGACCTGGCTACTCAATCCGTGAACTTCTCCACAATGCTGCTTGTCACGTCCCCACCCCTCATACCAATGATGGAGAGAACGCGACAAGGTTGCTGCTATCAAACGGGCAATCTAGCCCCATGAACATAAACATAAAACAAAATGCATTTGATTAAAAACATATACAGAAGTATAAAACATACAATATACGACAGAAGCAATTTCATTTCATTCAAGCATTCATCATGTTCATATTAATTTATAATACAAATATAGTTGCAGAGATTAAATGCACAATAATACTTATCTGGAGAAGAAGTTGACCCACAACTAGCTATGTCGCTGCAACGTTCCATCTAACCATAGGCCAGTGTGCTCATCAATCTCTCAGCATCACTGCCACCCTTGAGTTGGGCATGATTCCACAAGGCACTAGGGAACAACAGGCTCACACATAGCCAAAACCATATGTTCGCAGTCAAGCCAACACACCGTTGGGTTTCACAAACTGTTAAGGAAACAAGCCAATAACATGGAGGGGTCCTTGGACTTACTCATCCAAGCCAGACCATACATCAAACACATAGTCATCCAATTAACAAATGATTCCTTGGACTTACTTTGCCAAGCCATTACAAGGATGCACCTAACGACAAAATACCATTGCTGGGTAAAGGCCAAACGTCCTAGGAACCCAAAAACAGAAATGGCAGTTGGGGAAAAACACCCCGAGTGAAGAATACGATTCCATAAAACGTTCAATGGCTTTATAGAGGCAAAAGGACCTCTACATACCCTCAGATTGTAGATATGAATTTTGGAAAACGTCTATGGCCACCACGGGAGCAAAAACGACCTCCCCAAACCCACAGATCATGAATCTCCTCAGGCCATTCACACAACAACAACAAAACGGATTTCCCAGCTTGGAGAAAGTGAGGAAAATGCAGACAAAACGTGAGGGAAGCTCCTAGCTTACTCACAGAGGCAAAACGACCACCTCAAACCCCAAAATCATGGCCCATTCCTTCCCATTTGCCCAACAACACAGAAAACAGATTCTGATCATGGGAAAAGGAAGAAAATGATCCAAATCGTGAGGGAGACAAAAACAACCCCCAACAAACACTAAAACGTGAATCTCTCCTGCATATGTACTCAGCATCACAAAAACGACTTCCCCAACCATTGAGAAACATGGTAAAACTGCAAAATCGTGAAGGGGAGAGCTCAGCCCCCTTCCTGCTGCGTGAGTGAGTCCACATGTGTGAGAATGGGTAAGGAAAATGAAAGACATGGGTGCCTCATGGCTTGGGCATGCCTTCCCAAGCATTTACTTGCCCCACTAATCAAAAAAATGTTTCCCAACACTGATGGCTTCTCCAATTCGAATTTTTGACCTCCATACCCTTCCCATCCCCAAAGCAATAACTTCCTTTACCAACTTAGATGACTAGGCATAAAAGACAAAAAGGGTAGTTGACCATTTTATGGGTTTTCCCCTACACATTTGGCTTTTCTCCATGGCCCAAGGGTTGGATTATTTCCCCCTCCCTATTCCTTGTGAAATCATGCCCCCATCTCTTTAATGTTGCAACGCATAGTTAGTTGTGGTATTTTTATTAATTTGCGTTTTACATGGTGTCTCAAACATATTGTGCCTGGCTAGCACATAACCCATCGACATCGATTTTAATCATCGACACATAAAATACTAAATCCATGGTGGGGCTTTTTGCCTTGAGCTCCACACCATGATCAAATAAAATATTTACATCGTGTGCAATTCAATACCATGGGGTCAAAACCGGGGTGTTACACTGCTGCTCTCCCTTGGGTCCCACAAATCCCACTTGCTACTCTCACACCTCCATGCAATAGATGTGGCCTCTCCCTTAGTGTTCACGACCCACAATAGTGCTACCTCCCTCCAAAAGGGTGTGCGGCTAGCTACTTGGCCTCTGCAAGTCTTGACACAAATCAATCGATGAAGGGTTTCGCCCCTCTACTCTGCAATCGCACTCCACCAAAACTAGCTTGATCCACAAGAAACGATTTAGTTCTTGTGCTCAACCCCTTTCCCTTCCAAGATTATGTTGATTTTTCTGAGCAGCATTGAGAGCCATTCTCTTAGGAGAATGGGGACACCTGGTCCAGGACCACGGTGTCAACTCAACCCAGTGTTGAGTGATCATTCTATTGAATGATGATATCTAGTCCTTGACTATGATATGGACAAAGCTCTACTCTGGGGGGACTCAACTCTGTGTTGAGTGACCATTCTGTTGAATGGTAGACATCTAGTCCGGGACCACGATGTGGACCAATCTAGTACTGATAGAATCAACTTAGTTTTGAGTATCCATTCTCTTGGAGAATGGAGGCGCTTGGTTTGTTACCAATTATTTGACCCAGGGTCAAATTATGCAGCCCATGGCAGAGGCACCTGGTCTGTTACCAGGAAGGCACCATAAGCCCTAGACTTGGTTTAGGCATGTGTGACATTCTGACCCTTGATTAATGGGCTTTGCATTCTTCTCCAAGGCTTAGCTACCCTTGGTTAAGATACCCAAGTACTTGATCTTGGTATCACACATAGTGTGAGATAAAAGCATTAGTAACTCTCTTGGTTTATGATGATGTACTTTGAATGGAATTAAAAGACCACAGGTAATGACCACAGGGGCACTTGGAAAAAGGCTAAAAGCAAAAGTAAAAAATACATAAGGACTTTTGGACCACAGGAAAAAGGACCACGGGTAAAAGTAAAACATACATAAGGAATTTTGGTAAAAGTCAAAAATACATAAAGGACCTTTTTTACTACAGAAAGGCAAACGGTAAAAGTGAATTAGAAAAGAATAAAATAATATTATTTTTGTTCTTTATGATTTTGGTCCACTTACAGGTGACTCAAGGATATAATAGAAGATCAATCAATTTTATTATTAAACACACTTGCTCTCATAGGTACAGCTGCTCAAGGTTGAAGAAGAAAGATTTTATGATTTTTCCCTAGCATGGATGAGTTTAGCTAGGGCATCATCATCACCCACTTGAAGACAAACCCCAAGCTAGGGTTTCTACTATTTTATGTCTTAAGGGTTTTCTCAAACCCTCATCTTCAGCATATTCCTTCTCCAAGCAGCCACCTTCAGCACTTTTCCTCCTCGGGCAGTCTTCCACTCCATTTTCGGGCAACATCGAGCAACTAGTTTTCAGTTGGGCAGCCATATCTCCTTTCGTGGGTTGTCCTTACCTTTTTGCGGGCAGCCACTAGAGGGCACTGCCCTCTCGGCACCTCCGGGCAGCCTCTAGTAGGCCTACCTAGGAGGGCTAAGGCCCTTACGACACCCTTGGGTAGCCCGAGGTAAGCTCGTGAGGGTTTCCGTGGCCTAACAGGCCCTCCAGACAACCTGAAGACAGACCCATGGCCTTCAACAGGCCCTCGGGCCAGCCCACTAGGCCATGGGCCTAGGCTACTAGCCCTTCGGCCTAGTCGGCAGGGCTGCCAAACAGGCGGTCAGACAGGAGAGCAGGCCATGGGAAGCGTACGGGTAGGCAGTCGGGCGTTGACAGTCTTTTTGGGTAGGAGATAGAAAAGGGCTATAAGCCCTAGTTTCTGGAAAAGCCCTAATTGGACATTTTTTATGTAATTTGGAAAAATGATCTTCTGATATTGTGGTTAACCCTATTAGGGTTTGTGGAATTTTTTGAAGAATTTCAATCATCTCATTTACGAGATGAGTTACTAATGTTTTTTTGGGGTTTGTGTGATGAATGTTATTTTTACAGCAGTGGTATTTGTTTAAAGTTAGTCTGCAAATTTTTAAGTATTCATGCTAATGCTAAAATTCAACAGCTTGCAGTTTCAGTTGCAACAATGAACTCACCCTTTCCCAATAGATGATAACTATAATCGGCCCCTATGAAATCAGTACCCTCCTATTGCATTCCGCCCTCAGGATATCAGCCCCATAATTAGCAAATGACGACTTTAACAATTAGTTTGGCCTCCGAGAGATGGACTCGACCTCTTCTATGGATTGAAGTTTGTAGATCTGGAGATGGAGCTTAAAGCGGATGTGACCCTCTTCTTTATTGGTGGAACTTTAAGATTCACATAAGAGAATAAAGACCAAACTTGTAATGGCTCAATGAAATCCCGGATGAATTCCTACAGTGTCTTCTCACATTGTGGCCCTCTATCATAGTTTCCCCTTAGGCTGGCAAGATCTCCAACTCTAATACCACTGTAAGATCCCCAATGCAACTCTAGGCACAATTCTGATTTTAGGTTATGTAATTTTGTCAAACAGTTTCATGTACATCTTTCACAAACAATAGCATGTATCATCAAAGGCATTTCATCAAACATATTGTATTCATTCCAAGTACACATGAAATAAGAGAGACAAAGTTGGCATTTTATTATGAACAGTAGATGGCAACAGTACAAATATCAAATGGCTACTATGGCACAGCTACAACACTCCAACAAACACAATAGACCAATCAAAAACTTGAAAATGATGGAAATGATGCCACGATTTCCTCAATATATGGAGCTTCCTCTTCCAATACTACCAAAGGGTTAACTCTTGACCTCCAAACCCTCTCCAAGGTGATGCCAAACCAAAAGATAAAGCTCAAGTAAAGACCATGGATGGATCCTCCTCCTTGTCTAGCTAGGGTGGATATCTCACTACCAAAACTAAACCGCAATGAGTAGAAGGGTTTTTCCAAACCCAAACGAAAACTCTGGACAAATCCTAACACAAGAACTCAATATCAAATCAACATGTTTACAATGGATGAGTGCCTCTTCGATCTTCTTTTCGAGCCCGATACCTGTAAATTTTCTCATTCCCCAACCCAGTTTCAAACCACCATTTTCAACATTGTTTAATGCCCAACCGAATTTACTTTCAGCTACAATTTAAGTCATTTACTCAAACAAATATGACTGAAATGTTGATGAAATTGTCATTGATGCCAACATGGGCTTGTAGTGGCCTTTGAGATGTCCTTGGATCTTTTGTTGGGTCATGATGATGTGGGGGTGGTCACACTTGTCTGCTCTTGAAGATGACCTTGTGAAGCACCTAATTGGTAAAGTGCACAATTTTGGTAAAGTCTGTCATAAGACTGAATTAATCTCATGTTAAGAGTTGTCATGTAAGACTATGTTGAGCATCACCCCAAACAGGGATAAAGACTTGTAGCATGATGAGTGATCCCTAGTCACTCAAAGATTGTAATAATTGAGGAAATTTGAAGTATAGTCTTAAATCCAATGAAAGATGAAATAAAACAGATCTTTGGGGCAGTGAAATAACAAGAGAAGCGCAGGCCAAAAGTTGCATGATTGTGAGACTGAGGTGACAGATATTTAGAACAATGAAGGTACTATCAAAAGGGAAAGGAACAGTGGAAGCATGAAATCTAGTGACCAAGGCTAAATCAACTTCCCTTTCAAGACAAGTTTTGATGGTTAATTGCTTGCTTAATCTTTTTATTGTTTGCATTGTTCTCGGGGTTGATATTGTTGAGAAATCATGAGGTTGTATCAGTATCCACCAAAGATGTCAATGATCATACTTATCTTATGTTCAGCTCCATTTGTGGTTCATCTCAATTGCTAAAACCGTATAAACCAGGAAAGGAACGGGACCAACTTCAATAGTAACTGATGCTGGTTATAGTGCTGGATCAAGATCAACAGTTATTTTACTGGATCAAAAAGGTAATAAACTGGAGCAACCACCCCTGCTACACGTGGTGTGGTGAATCTTAAACAAGAGAATATTACTACAAGGATATGATTAACCAAGTGATCTTTTAGCAGGCCGAAGTGTTCAGTCTTCTAGGGCTTTGACCAGCATTTCAACAATCAGCTTGTATTCATCTTCTAAAAGATAATTTCTATCCTTGCAAACAGTGCATTTGTCAAAAAGATAGTCTGCTGCCCAGAAATGTTCATGACGGCCCAACTTTCCAAATAATTGTTTTTGTATTCCCTCAAAATTTCAATAAAAATTAAAATCTTCTCAAGTCGGCCCAAATATAAATCTACATGTCGGCTCAGAAACAAAAGAGAAGTCGGCTCAAGTTTTTAATTAAAATATTTTTTATATGTCGGTCCAGATTGAAAAATAACAAGTCGGCCTATAAAAAACAAATTTTATAAAAAAATTATTATTTTAATTGAGCAGGTCGGCCCCAAGAAAAGGCAAAATTTTAGTATAAATACACCACGAATATCCTCTATTTGCAAGAGGAAATTTCGGTGAAGAGATCTGCAATTTTGAATACGGCTCGGTGGCAGCAGAATTTTTTTTTGTTTTGCATCAGCGTGGAAATTTTGTGGAGCAGAAAATCTCAGCGTGGAATTTTTTTTTTGGAGCTGTGAAGAATTGTTTTGGAACAGCAGTCCCTATCTTTTATCTGAGGAGAATCTTGCTGGCAGTCCATCTCTGTATGTGTTTTGGGCTTTCACGGCAGTCTGACTTATTCCAATGAAAAGATGAAATCGATGGACTGAGGAATATTTTTGTAAATGTGAGCTCGCTGAACTGTGGAATAATTTGTATGAGGTGGAGCAACATTGACTGAGGGTGCACCACTGGGAAAAATGCTTCATTTACAAACAGCCTGCAAGCTGAGTTAGCAAGAGAATATTAATGGCCAAAATCGTGGGGGTTAAATACTGTGTATTTTTCTGAAAGCAAAGTTCGTGGTATTTGGATACAACTGCCAAGACAAGGAGGGCGCACTAATTCCAGGCAGATACATATTCAGTCAACTTCTTTTTCATTGGTCAAAAGTGGAACAAGTCGTGGGCAGAGATTTTATCCAGACACAGTTAAACAGTTCCTTTTTTTTTTTTTTACTATCAGTCTTCTACAGGAGTTATTTGTGGCTGCTGGGCGTTCTATGTGAGGATTGTGCAGATACTGCTACACATATGTTTTGAAGGAATTTTCTCTCTGCGTATTGCAATCTCCATTGGCATGGTTAGGATCTTCTACAACAGACCACGCTGCCTGGTCACAGCGACATGAGTT
>LPNX010104503.1:2279-14927 GCA_001517045.1 Pseudotsuga menziesii | reverse complement strand
GATGATGTCCATGATGTTGATGGTGATGACGTTGATGGTGATGATGTTGATGGTGAGGATGATGATGAGGATGATGTTGATGATGTTGATGGTGATGATTATGATGAGGATGAGGATGATGAGGATGATGATGATGAATGATGATGATGTTCATGACGTTGATGGTGAGGATGATGATGATGATGTCCATGATGTTCATGATGTTGATGATGAGGATGATGATGATGATGATGATTATGATGTTGATGGTGTTCATGATGTTCATGGTGATGATGTTGATGGTGATGGTGAGGATGATGATGATTTTGTCCATGATGTTGATGGTGATGACGTTCATGGTGATGATGTTGATGGTGATGACGTTCATGAGGATGATGTTGATGATGTCGATGGTGATGATGATGATGAGGATGATGATGATGAATGATGATGATGTTCATGACGTTGATGGTGAGGATGATGATGATTATGTTCATGATGAGGATGGCGATGATGATGTTGATGGTGTTCATGATGTTGATGGTGATGGTGAGGATGATGATGATGATGTCCATGATGTTGATGGTGATGAAGTTGATGGTGATGATGTTGATGGTGAGGATGATGATGAGGATGATGTTGATGGTGATGATGATGATGAAGGTGAGGATGATGATGATGATGATGAGGATGATGTTGATGATGTTAATGGTGATGATGATGATGAAGGTGATGATGATGATGATGATGAAGGTGATGAGGATGAGGATGATGATGAGCATGATGATGATGATGTTCGTGATGTTGATGGTGATGAGGATGATGATGATGAATGATGATGATGTTCATGATGTTGATGGTGATGAGGATGATGATGATGAATGATGATGATGTTCATGATGTTGATGGTCATCATACTCAACATCATCATCATCATCATCATCATCACGAACATCATAGTCATCTCTGTCTCTAGTATCCCTCTCTATCTTTCTTGTACCTCTCTCTCTCTCTCTCTCTCTCTCTCTCTCTCTTTGTATGTCTCTACCGACCCTCTATCTCTCTGTCTCCCCATGTCCATGATGTTGATGATGATGTCCATGATGTTGATGGTGATGATGTTGATGGTGATGATGATGATGAGGATGATGTTGATGATGTTGATGGTGATGATGACGATGAAGGTGAGTATGATGATGATGATGATGAGGATGATGTTGATGATGTTGATGGTGATGATGATGATGAAGGTGAGGATGATGATGATGATGAAGGTGATGATGATGATGAGGATGAGGATGATGATGAGCATGATGATGATGATGTTCGTGATGTTGATGTTGATGATGATGATGATGATGAATGATGATGATGTTCATGATGTTGATGGTGAGGATGATGATGAGCATGGTGATGATGATGTTCGTGATGTTGATGGTGATGATGATGATGAGGATGATGATGATGAATGATGATGATGTTCATGATGTTGATGGTGAGGATGATGATGATGATGTTCATGATGAGGATGGTGATGATGATGTTGATGGTGTTCATGATGTTGATGGTGATGGTGAGGATGATGATGATGATGTCCATGATGTTGATGGTGATGATGTTGATGGTGATGATGTTGATGGTGAGGATGATGATGAGGATGATGTTGATGATGTTGATGGTGATTATGATGATGAAGGTGAGGATGATGATGATGATGAAGGTGATGACGATGATGAGGATGAGGATGATGATGAGCATGATGATGATGATGTTCGTGATGTTGATGGTGATGAGGATGATGAGGATGAGGATGATGATGAGCATGATGATGATGATGTTCGTGATGTTGATGGTGATGAGGATGATGAGGATGAGGATGATGATGAGCATGATGATGATGATGTTCATGATGTTGATGGTGATGAGGATGATAATGATGAATGATGATGATTTTCATGATGTTGATGGTCATCATACTCACCATCATCATCATGATCATCATGATCATCAACATCATCATCATCATCATCATCATCATCATCATGTTGATGGTCATCATACTCAACATCATCATCATCATCATCATCATCATTGTTGATCATGGTCATAATCATCGTGGTCATCATCATCATTCAATTCATTATCATCATCATCATCATCATTGTTCATTATCATCATCATCATCATGGTCATCATCATCATCATCATCAGCATTCTTCATTATCATCGTGGTCATCATCATCATCATCATAGTCATCATGCTCAACATCGTCATCATCATCATCATCATCAATGTTCATCATCATCATCATCATCATCATCATCATTGTTGTTGTGGTCATTGTCATCATGCTCAACATCATCACCATCACCATCATCATCATTGTTCATCATTATCATCATCATCATGGTCATCATCATGGTGGTCATCATCATCATCATAGTAAAAAACATCATTGTTCATCATCATGGTCATCATCATCGTGGTCATCATCATCATCGTGGTCATCATCATCATCATCATTCCTCATTATCATCGTGGTCATCATCATCATCATAGTCATCGTACTCAACATCATCATCATCATCATCATTGTTGATCATGGTCATCATCATCGTGGTTATCATCATCATTCAAGTCATTATCATCATCATCATCATTCTTCATTATCATTGTGGTCATCATCATCATTCAAGTCATTATCATCATCATCATCATCATCATCATCATTGTTGATCATGGTCATCATCATCGTGTTCATCATCATCATTCAAGTCATTATCATCATCATAATCATCATCATTGTTCATTATCATCATCGTCATCGTGGTCATCATCATCATCATCATCATTCTTCATTATCATTGTGGTCATCATCATCATCATCATCATCATAGTCGTCATGCTCATCATCATCATCATCATCATTGTCGTGGTCATTGTCATCATGCTCAGCATCATCATCATCATCATCATCATCGTCGTCATGCTCATCATCATCATCATCATCATTGTCGTGGTCATTGTCATCATGCTCAGCATCATCATCATCATCATCATCATCGTCGTCATGCTCATCATCATCATCATCATCATTGTCATGGTCATTGTCATCATGCTCAACATCATCATCATCATCATCATTGTTGATCATGGTCATCATCATCATTCAAGTCATTATCATCATCATCATCATCATCATCATCATTCTTCATTATCATCGTGGTCATCATACTCATCATGCTCAATATCATCATCATCATCATCATCATCAATGTTCATCATCATCATCGTCATCATCATCGTGGTCATCATCATCATCATCATCATAGTCATCATACTCAACATCATCATCATCATTGTCGTGGTCATTGTCATCATGCTCAACATCATCATCATCACGATCATCATCATTGTTCATCATTATCATCATCATCATGGTCATCATCATCGTGGTCATCATCATCATCATAGTCGTCATCATCATCATCATCATCATCATCATTGTTCATCATCGTGGTCATCATCATCATCATCGTGGTCATCATCATCATTCAAGTCATTATCATCATCATCATCATCATCATCATCATCATCATCATTCTTCATTTTCATCGTGGTCATCATCATCATCATCATAGTCATCTCTGTCTCTAGTACCCCTCTCTATCTTTCTTGTACCTCTCTCTCTCTCTCTATGTCTCTTGTACCCCTCTCTCTCTCTCCCCCTATGTCTCTAGTACCCCCCTCTTTCTCTAGTACCTCTCTCTCTCTCTCACTCTCTCTCTCTCTCTCTCTCTTTGTATGTCTCTACTGGCCCTCTATCTCTCTCTCTCCCCATGTCTCGAGGTACCCCTCTCTCTCTCTCTCGGTACCTCTCTCTCTCTCTATGTCTCTTGACCCTTTCCTGCCCTTATTAAATATTACACATAGCTTCCCTTGACCCTTCCCCACCCCTATACAATATTAGCCCAGTTTCCCTTAACCCTTCCCCACCCCTATTAAATATTAGCCATAGTTTCCCTTGATCCTTCCCCACCCCTTCTAAAACATTAACCAAAGTCTTTCCTACCCCCTCTGAATTATTAAAAAATATTCTTTATGTTTTCAATAACGCGTGCGAGTTTTGGTTCACTATAACGCGAGCGCGTTTTTGTTCACTATAACGCGAGCGCGTTTCAAAATTCTATGAGCGGAAATATTTTTTTGAATTCAAATAAAATGCGCCATGTTTTTTAGAGTCAAAACCAATCCGAATCACTTGGTCACATGTCAAACTTAATCCTATGTGTATGGTTTGGTGTTTGCTTCAGTAATACCAAACCTGTGCTATGGTTGTCATGAACCAAAGCTAATTGGGTGTTTCTTCCAGTTTCTGAAGAAACCTGTGTTTAACCACTCTTTACAGTATGCTACACATAATCATTTTTGACGAAATCTTAAACACAAATATGGTTTTTTTTACAGATTCCAAATATGTAACTTTTATTTAAAATTATTATTTTTTCATAGTTTTCTTCAAATTCTTTTCTCTCCTACCTCCTTAACTCATGAAACACACTGTTAGTGTTTCTTCTAAAACTTTTTCAATTCTTGATCACTTCAAACAAAAATTGTATGGTGCACAAGTAGACACTAACCTCTACGTTCTATCAAAACCCCATTTCATGATTTTTGCATTAAGACCTTCAAAGGCTGCACCCACAAAAACATATACCTTATAATTTCCCTGAAAAATAAAAAGTGCCTGTTAGGAAAAATGAAATTTGACATAGCTATGCAAATTTTTGATACATAAAAGTTATATATTCGGAAAGGTGATTCAATTTCCTACATTTCATGTTTTTTACTCAATGCAAGATATTTTGCATAAGTATCTCAAAAAATCCAAGTAAGTTGAGGGATGCCTGATTTTTCAGGTTTCTATTGCATCTAACGCGCCAAAAAGGTCCCTCGTCTTCTTGCACAGGCCCAAACATAAACTCATTTCAATAACTGTGTAAAATCCCGAGTTGTGTCTTGGGCCATTGAGGAACATAAAAAGTGTAATGCTCTCATTAGGGAGGTGGAAGGAAATTTAGGGTTTGTTATAAAACGTTTGAATGAGTGTATTATAGGTGAAGAATTGTTATTAATGTTGTGTACCTTGGAGGTTAGGAAATCAAATTTATTGTTGGAGAAGGACCTTGAGTGGCACATTAAAAACCATGCTAGGTCGATAGAATTAAGAGAATAGAAAGATTTTTTTTTTTAATAATTTCACAAATCATTAGTGAAGAAAAACATTATTGGAAAATAACAAATGAAGATGGAAGAAATGTCAACATTTTTCATAAGTTTGTTGACCGTTAGATAAATTTTGAGGTCTAAAATGGGCTTCATAAGAGATACAATAAAATATTATGAGTTTGTTATTTTGTCCTTCAGCCTTTAATTAATTTATATATAGATATATATTTTAAAAATTAGAAAAATAAAAAATGTATTACATATAATATATTATTAGATATAAAATATATAATAATTGTATAATATATTAAATATATTATATTAAAATATAATATAGACATAATACATAGTATATTATGTAAAATATGTGAAATTATTATATAATAGAGGATCATCAATATAAGATAAGGAAATGATAATATATAACATAATAATAATATATATATATATATAATATATTAAAATATAATATATTGTATATTATATTTTAATACTAAATATATATGTGTTAAATTTTAATATAATATTTTACATAACTTTTAATCTAAATAATTTTAATGTATATAAACTTTAAGTGAATAAGTTTTTCTTAATATTTAATTATTTTTTAAATATCTTAAATTATTGTTTTTTTTAATATTTTTTTTTTATTATCTATTAAAATTATAAACAATTAAAATATATATTTTTAAATTTATATAGTATAAATATATATGGGTATTTTTCTAGGTACATATATTTTTTTTCAAAAAAATATGAAAAGATAATTATATTATTATATTGAAGAAAGTTAGGGATAATTATCTTACTTTATGATTTCAAAAGTACTTATACAAGTAGCATGGTTAAGTCTATGTGATCAACCATTGAAAATATTAGTTGATTTTTATAGTACATTTTTTTTAGGCCCATTTTTTACCTCAAAATTTCTCAATTGCTAAATATTTAGTATTTTACAAAAGTTTCAAGAAGGCAATAGAAGAAAATATTAAAGAAACCCCAAAAATGGATTTTACCTTTCCTAACTTTATTAATGAAAAGAAAATAACCTTATGTATCAAGATGTGTCATTGGAGAAACTTAAATATATTTTGACTTCATTAAAAAATTATTGCATCCCAAGTCCAAATAGATAGATGATCTAGTTTTTCATTGATTTGTTTGAATTAATTGGGGAATATCTTCTTAAGGTAAAATATTCTATAATATAAACTCCACTTTCATCATGCTCATTTTAAAGGTATATTTCCTTAGCTCTTTCAATGGTTACCAAAGATATTTAATGCTTTCTAAAGATATATTTCCTCAGCTCTTTCAATGGGTACCAAAGATAGTTAATGCTTGTGAAAAATTATTGTGAAAATCATTTTATTTCCTATGCTCTTTCAATGGGTACCAACCAATTTACTTGTATAAAATTATTGTAGTTAGACTCAATATTGTTTTCTCCAAATGTATTTTTTGGGAACAATTTGGTTTTCCATAGGGTCACTTAATTCCCAAAGCTATATGGTCATCCCAGGGGACTAAGACTATAAAAAATGTTGATAAAGACTATAAAAAATGTTGATATTCCTACAAGGATGATCAAGTTGGACTTAGAAAAATTATATGATAGGGTGTAGGGGTTGTACTTGCACTTGTTATTAATCATCATATTTATTCAAATCCTCTCTTGGTTTACACCAACAGTTTCCTCTCTCCCCATATATTTTTCTGTGAGTCGATGAAGATGTAATTAAGGCTTTGAAAACTGCTACCAAACGAGGAAATACTACAAGGGTCAAGGTTGGTCCATCTAAGGTTGTGACCCATCTACTATTTGTTGTAGATTATGTTTTGTTTTTTTACTATGAATCATTTCAAAAATATATCAATTTTAGGAAATTCCTTACTATCTAGGGTTATGGAGATTAACAAATATGCAATGTATATAGATGGGGTAGACTAGATTAGGAGGCCAAGGAAAAGAATCCAAAATTAATTGAAATAGTGAAAACCTTTAACATTGGCCCTTCATATCCTTGGCATCTACTTATCTTGGAAAGTTGTTGATGGACCATGGGTGGGGGTGGGGGTGGGGGTGGGGGTTGATGTATTAATGTGATGTGGTAGCAATATCTTTCAAAAGACTTATAATGACATATGCAAGTGATAGTTGGATGCAATTTTAAACTGATTGTTTATCCACAATCTAGCTCTTGATGAAATGAAGGCTAGATGTAGCCTCCTAATATCCATATTCATGTGGATCATATCTTCCCTATCCAGAAACCTAGTAATCTGATTTGGACCAATAATAAAACCGGTGCAACACACTTGCTAAACTTGGACATTCTTCTAATTTAGGAGAGTTTAGTTTGGAAAATAAGTGGTTGTGAAGCTTGGGCATTTAATAAAGCCGTGCTGCACACTTGGTAAACTTGGATATTCTTGTATTTTAGGAGAGTTTAGTTTGGAAAATAAGTGGTTGTGGAAGACTATTCTCTACATTCAATCCCTCTATATTCTTTGCTGAAGTAAGGAGGAGGTATGTTCACATTTATTTGTATCATGTGAATATGAGCAGATTTTGGGAAAGTGCAATATGAGATTTGGAGCTGACCTCCTGGAGATATCTGTGTATAAGTTGAGCAGATCTTGGGAAAGTTATAAATGAGATTTGGAGCTGACCTCTTGGAGATAAGTGCGTTTACTAGTATATTCATTTTTTACATGGCATAATATGAATATGGACTTTGATGTGAATATCGAAATCATGACCGTTACTTCTAGTTTTTATAATTCATTTACTCAACCATCAGAGAGAAACTGAACATCGGAGGTGTTTTCTTTTCGTCACCGTACAGGATTAACTCTAATTTTACATGAATCACACAGCAAGAGATTTCAGATGGATTTCCAGCTAAACATTAAAAATTTTGTATCCTCCTCGTTACAAAAACCAGTTAGCATTCTCTTCATTATAGAAACCAAAGGATGTTAACATTTTATCAAAAAGATTCACAGCCCCATACATTAGACTGCACTGGTAGCGTGGAAATGCACGTAATATAATACAGGGTTCTCTAAAAGCAGAAAGCTCACAAGAGTCTTTATAGTTAATATTATCATTATCTGTGAGCGTTTTCGCGATGTTGAACTCGGTTCTTCCAGTCCTCAAATTCACGACTGATTCTTTCGAGCTTCTCCTCGAAAGTTTGAAATTGGCTTTCGAGCAGGGCCAGCCGGTCCTCCCACGATTCTTGAGGGTCTGTGCGTCGATTAGGAACAATCCAGTCCGCGAAGCTAGGCGCTCGATCCAATCGGGGCAAATTCGGTTGAGCGGAGGATCCCTCCGGAAGCCCTCCGTTGTTCTCTTCACGCTCTTCTCGAGTATCTGCACCATCATACTCCATGCCTGTTTCTCTAGTATCTGCATCATCGTACTCCATGCGAGCTTCTCTATTATCTGCATCACCATAGTCCATGACGACTGTTCTTGATCAAGACACTGTTCTGTTTTTCTCCACTGCTCTTCTTTGTGAATTCTCTCTGTGATAGTCTAGAAGAGCGATTGGCAATTCAGACAAGGGTCGTCTATTGGAAATATAAGGGATAAACTCGATTTAACCTTGTGGATACTAAACGGCAACCTGTGACTCTTGGCGTTCCAAGTCTCATTTGTGAGATATTTGGTATACATATTAGGTCTACAGCTACTAGGGTTCGCTTAGGTGTGAATTTTATGGTATTCTAATTTTTTCTCGAAACTTTACTGTTTTTTAAACACTGTTTTGTAGATCGTATAATGTGAAAAATTTGTACAGTTTTTGTGTACCTCAAATTTTACAAGCATTAATAAAAAACACAGTTAGAAATATTTTATTCTATTTCTCTTATAAAGCACATTATAAATATATATAATTTATTTAACTTAATTACATCAAAGGTGTTAATTAAGAGACTTTCGTCGTGTGTCAATAGCTAATGAGGAGCCGCCGTGTATTTATTAAATTTAAAAAAAAAATCACTGCCTACAGAAACGCTGCCGGTCTTCTCCTTCACCGCTACGTACCACCACACAGCCCCGGTCTTTCTCCTTCACCGCCTACGTACGGCCACAGAGCCCTTTGAACATCTTTGTGGACACCAGGAAATATGATTGGAGAGTAGCTCTATACTTCTGGTATGATTTCAGCAGCATCTTTTCCTCTCCTAGGTAAGCTTGCGTGCGCTCGCCCCTTGACGTTACGCAGAGTCATCTAGCTCCTGATAATGGGTATTTTTATTTTGAGGAACTATCTATGTTGCCCATTTATGTAGCCGTTAAATTAAACAACAACTAATCACGAAATTCGTGTGCCTCCTCCGTTAAGGAGCCATGGCCGCCATCATGGTGGTGCGCCTCTTCCGTTTAGCTGTCATGGCCCAGCATGGTGGTGATGGCGAGAACTTACCACCAGTAAAGCTGTGCCTAGAACGACACCAATGGCTATCAGGGCAGGACTGATAATGATGGTGGTTGTGGCGTAGTTGTGCTTGGTGGGTCCTTTTCTTACGGCTGCATGCTCCCCATCCAAACTCATATCTACCTGCTGAAATTTCACTTGGACGAGATTGCTCCGGAGGCAAAATCATGGCGAATTTCTTTAACAGATCTATTGTTTAAAATAAATAGATGTAATTAGTTACTATGTTCGCGGAGAATGAAAGATAATAAACCCACTGCAATCATGGTCAAAACCGAGCCGACTAAACTTGGGTTTAGGGCTCACTCAATATTCAAATTTCAAATTTTCACTTTTTACTTTTCACGCCGACCACTTTTCTTTTTTCACCAGTCAGGTGAAACTTGTCTATGTCCGACTAGACAATTTTACAAATTTTAGTCAATACTTCACTCGACCAAAATTACACCGACTTACTTGTCCTACCGATTTTTAGCTCGACCACTTTTACTCCGACCAAGTCGGCTCTTCGACAACTCTAGTCGGCTCACTTTGGTCGAAATCTGCAGAATATGTTTCTTAGTCTAAAGACTTAAGAAATTACAAATGCTTTTCACCTATGAGTAAAATGAAGTAAAATAGACACATTTACAAATCCAAATAACTTATGAGAAACATGTGCCCAAATATAAAACCTGCAACTTTCACGCGGTGAGATTTTTATGGGTTCTTGTTCTTTTACTTATCAGTAACTGTAAAAGACATTTACAGGAGTAAATCTGGAAATATGTGCGGCCAAACAAACATGCATTCAACCACAAACTATTTCATATATTAACTATGCAGCAATACAAAGTATTACAAACTTGTCGGTTACAAAATGGTCGGTCCAGACTTGTCCATTTAGACTCATCGGTCTGCAGAGCTTCAGCTCGTCGATTAAATCACATGCACAGTAGCTTGAGCTTCGACTTCTCTTTCTCACTCGGAGTTCCTCTGCTTCTAATTCTGTATTTCTCCTGTGTTCAACTGATTTACAAAATTGCTTCTTCTATTTATAGGCAATTTGAAAATTGCTATAGCATGGGCCGACTGACTTGCCATTAAAGACTGTAATTACTATCTATCTAACAACTTAGCTTCAGAAATAAATTCGACTGGACTATGTTGCCTACTCGTAGATTTTTCCTCCTTGTCACACTCACAAACAAGATCTCGACTTGTACGGCCTCTGACAAAGTCGGCTGAAAGTTACGTACTGATCTGCGAGTAATTACATTTCTCCAACACTCCCCCTTAATTATGAGCAGATGGGAATTTTTTAAAACAAAATTTACAAAATGTTTCAGAGCTTAGACATGCTTTGTTTATGACAGAGTTCACTGTGGGGAACTTGTCATTCCAAGATAACTACGCAGATACTAGAATGTGTCCTTTTCCAATGGCTTTGTGAAGATGTCAGCAAGTTGGTCTTCAGACCTGCGAAATTCCAAACAAATTTCCTTGTCGTTCACCAACTCTCTTATAAAATGAAACCTTGTGTCGATGTGCTTGGTTCTCTTGTGAAACACATGATTCTTTGATAATGCTATGGCTGAATTGTTGTCATAGAAAATTGTTGTCGGTTCTTGATGGTTCTGTGACAAGTCTTTTAAGACTCTTCTCATCCAGACAGCTTGACATGCAACACTTGTTGCTGCAACATACTCTGCTTCAGCTGAAGATAGAGTTTCTATGGGCTGTTTCTTTGAAGCCCATGAAACAACACCTGTACCAAAATGAAATGTGTACCCGGATGTTCTTTTCCTGTAATCTATGCTGCCTCCATTGTCACTGTCAGTGTAACCAATGAGTTTAAAATTTTCTGAGGTTGAATACATAATACCAAGGTCTTTTGTGCCACTTACATACCTCAGAATTCTTTTACTTGCTTGCCAATGTGAGTCTTTTGGTGACTCCATGAACCTTGACATCAGACTTACACCATACATAATGTCTCGTCTTGTTGCTGTCAAATACATAAGGCTGCCAACAAGCCTTTTGAATATCGTAGAATCTATAGTGGATCCTTCATCATCCTTGCTCAATTTTAAACCTGTTATTACTGGTGTTGGGGCTGTCTTGCAGTTAGACATGTTAAACCTTTTTAAAACTTCACTTGCATACTTAGACTATGATATAAAGATACCACTTTCAAACTGCTGAACTTCAATGCCCAGAAAAAACTTCATAAGCCCCAGATCAGTCATTTCAAATTCACTTTCCATGACTGTTTTAAAATCTGCTATGCCATAATCACCAGTAAATATTAAATCATCTACATACAGGCAGACAATTAACCTCTTACCTTGCTCATCGACTTTGGTGTACAAAGTCGGTTCACTTTCACTTCTGTGAAAGCCATTTTCAATGAGATAGGAATCAATACGACTGTACCAAGCTCTAGGAGCTTGCTTCAAACCATATAATTTCTTTTTCATCCTGTACACTTTGTGCTCTTGACCTAGAACTCCATACCCTTGTGGCTGTTCCACATATACTTCCTCTTCTAGATAGCCATTTAAGAATGCCGACTTGACATCCATTTGATGAACTTGCCATTTTTTTGTGCAGTAATGGCCAAAACTGTTCTGACTGTATCCATGCATGCAACAGGTGCAAACGTTTCATTGAAGTCGATGCTGGGTTGCTGTGTGAACCCTCTTGCTACCATTCTTGCCTTGTGCTTTTGCACATTCCCATCAGCATCTTGTTTTGTCTTATAAATCCATTTGACACTGATTACATCCTTGTCTTTCGGTACATCGACCAGTTCCCATGTCTGGTTTTTCTCAATGCATTCTATTTCTTCATCCATGGCTTGTGCCCATACTTCTTCTTCAACAGCTTCTTCAAATGTTAGTGGATCATATATAGGAGAAAATAATGCAAACAGAGAGAATGAATTAGGTGTAGCAGCTTCATATATCTCCCACAGAATTCTGTTGGGCACATGGGTAGACCCGGGTT